>JABXJD010000023.1:0-215000 GCA_013375575.1 Percina caprodes
TAAATCTTCAGTATATTTGACATCTTTTTCAGGCTGTTAAAGCCATATTTTACTCTTTTTCAGGACACTGTAAACAAATCCTCCTGTTAAGCCAGCTTCATTCCAAGTCTGGTTGAGACATCACATATCCATGGTGTCATACAGTTAATATTGGACCATTCTGATGTAGGATTTTAAAATTAAAGGCTAAAAAATCCAGTAAATCTTCAGTATATTTGACATCTTTTTCAGGCTGTTAAAGCCATATTTTACTCTTTTCAGGATACTGTAAACAGAATCCTCCTGTTAAGCCAGCTTCATTTCCAAGTCTGGTGAGAGACATAACATATCCATGGTGTCACAGAGTTAATAGCAGACCATTCTGATGTAGGATTTTAAAATTAAAGGCTAAAGTCCTAGTAAATCTTCAGTATATTTGACATCTTTTTCAGGCTGTTAAAGCCATATTTTACTCTTTTTCAGGCAACTGTAAATCCAAATCCTACTGTTAAGACAGCTTCATTCCAAGTCTGGGTGAGACATCACATATCCATGGTGTCACACAGGTAATATGGACCATTCTGATGTAGGATTTTAAAATTAAAGGCTAAAAGTCTAGTAAATCTTCAGTATATTTGACATTTTTTCAGGCTGTTAAATATATTTTCTTTTTCAGGCACTGTAAAACAGAATCCTCCTGTTAAGCCAGCTTCATTCCAAGTCTGGGTGAGACATCACATATCCATGGTGTCACACAGGTAATATCAGACCATTCTGATGTAGGATTTTTTAAAGGCTAAAATGTCCAAGTAAATCTTCAGTATATTTGACATCTTTTTCAGGCTGTTAAAGCCATATTTTACTCTTTTTCAGGCAACTGTAGATCCAATCCTCCTGTTAAGCCAGCTTCATTCCAAGTCTGGGTGAGACACACATATCCATGGTGTCACACAGGTAATATCGGACCATTCTGATGTAGGATTTTAAAATTAAAGGCTAAAAGTCCAAGTAAATCTTCAGTATATTTGACATCTTTTTCAGGCTGTTAAAGCCATATTTTACTCTTTTTCAGGCATACTGAAAACAGAATCCTCCTGTTAAGCCAGCTTCATTCCAAGTCTGGGTGAGACATACATTTCCATGGTGTCACACAGTTAATATCGGACCATTCTGATGTAGGATTTTAAAATTAAAGGCTAAAATGTCCAAGTAAATCTTCAGTATATTTGACATCTTTTTCAGGCTGTTAAAGCCATATTTTACTCTTTTTCAGGCAACTGTAAATCCAAATCCTACTGTTAAGACAGCTTCATTCCAAGTCTGGGTGAGACATAACATATCCATGGTGTCACACAGTAATATGGACCATTCTGATGTAGGATTTTAAAATTAAAGGCTAAAATGTCCAGTAAATCTTCAGTATATTTGACATCTTTTTCAGGCTGTTAAAGCCATATTTTACTCTTTTTCAGGACACTGTAAAACAGACTCCTGTTAAGCCAGGTTCATTCCAAGTCTGGGTGAGACATCACATATCCATGGTGTCACACAGTTTATATTGGACCAATCTGATGTAGGATTTTAAAATTAAAGGCTAAAAGTCCAAGTAAATCGTCAGTATATTTGACATCTTTTTCAGGCTGTTAAAGCCATATTTTACTCTTTTTCAGGATACTGTAAAACAGAATCCTCCTGTTAAGCCAGCTTCATTCCAAGTCTGGGTGAGACATAACATATCCATGGTGTCACAGAGTTAATATTGGACCATTCTGATGTAGGATTTTAAAATTAAAGGCCAAAAGTCCTAGTAAATCTTCAGTATATTTGACATCTTTTTCAGGCTGTTAAAGCCATATTTTACTCTTTTTCAGGCAACTGTAAATCCAAATCCTACTGTTAAGCCAGCTTCATTCCAAGTCTAGGTGAGAAATCACATATCCATGGTGTCACACAGGTAATATCGGACCATTCTGATGCAGGATCTTAAAATTAAAGGCTAAAACTCCTAGTAAATCTTCAGTATATTTGACATCTTTTTCAGGCTGTTAAAGCCATATTTTACTCTTTTTCAGGATACTGTAAAACAGAATCCTCCTGTTAAGCCAGCTTCATTCCAAGTCTGGGTGAGACATAACATATCCATGGTGTCACACAGGTAATATCGGACCATTCTGATGTAGGATTTTAAAATTAAAGGCTAAAAGTCCAGTAAATCTTCAGTATATTTGACATCTTTTTCACGCTGTTAAAGCCATATTTTACTCTTATTCAGGCAACTGTGAATCCAAATCCTACTGTTAAGACAGCTTCATTCCAAGTCTGGGTGAGACATCACATATCCATGGTGTCACACAGGTAATATCGGACCATTCTGATGTAGGATTTTAAAATTAAAGGCTAAAAGTCCTAGTAAATCTTCAGTATATTTGACATCTTTTTCAGGCTGTTAAAGCCATATTTTACTCTTTTTCAGGCTACTGTAAAACAGAATCCTCCTGTTAAGCCAGCTTCATTCCAAGTCTGGGTGAGACATAACATATCCATGGTGTCACACAGTAAATATTGGACCATTCTGATGTAGGATTTTAAAATTAAAGGCTAAAATTTCCAAGTAAATCTAAAGTATATTTGACATCTTTTTCAGGCTGTTAAAGCCATATTTTAGTCTTTTTCAGGCAACTGTAGAACCAATCCTACTGTTAAGCCAGCTTCATTCCAAGTCTGGGAGAGACACACATATCCATGGTGTCACACAGGTAATATCGGACCATTCTGATGTAGGATTTTAAAATTAAAGGCTAAAAGTCCAGTAAATCTTCAGTATATTTGACATCTTTTTCAGGCTGTTAAAGCCATATTTTACTCTTTTTCAGGCACTGTAAACAGAATCCTCCTGTTAAGCCAGCTTCATTCCAAGTCTGGGTGAGACATCACATATCCATGGTGTCACACAGTTAATATTGGACCATTCTGATGTAGGATTTTAAATTTAAAGGCTAAAAGTCCAAGTAAATCTTCAGTATATTTGACATCTTTTCAGGCTGTTAAAGCCATATTTTACTCTTTTTCAGGCAACTGTAGTTCAAATCCTCCTGTTAAGCCAGCTTCATTCCAAGTCTGGGTGAGAGAACACTTATCCATGGTGTCACACAGGTAATATCGGACCATTCTGATGTAGGATTTTAAAATTAAAGGCTAAAAGTCCTAGTAAATCTTCAGTATATTTGACATCTTTTTCAGGCTGTTAAAGCCATATTTTATTCTTTTTCAGGACACTGTAAAACAGAATCCTCCTGTTAAGCCAGCTTCATTCCAAGTCTGGGTGAGACATCACATATCCATGGTGTAATACAGTTTATATTGGACCATTCTGATGTAGGATTTTAAATTTAAAGGCTAAAAGTCCAAGTAAATCTTCAGTATATTTGACATCTTTTTCAGGCTGTTAAAGCCATATTTTACTGTTTTTCAGGATACTGTAAAACAGAATCCTCCTGTTAGGCCAGCTTCATTCCAAGTCTGGGTGAGACATAACATTTCCATGGTGTCACAGAGTTAATAGCAGACCATTCTGATGTAGGATTTTAAAATTAAAGGCCAAAAGTCCTAGTAAATCTTCATTATATTTGACATCTTTTTCAGGCTGTTAAAGCCATATTTTACTCTTTTTCAGGCAACTGTAAATCCAAATCCTACTCTTAAGACAGCTTCATTCCAAGTCTGGGTGAGACAACATATCCATGGTGTCACACAGGTAATATCGGACCATTCTGATGTAGGATTTTAAAATTAAAGGCTAAAAGTCCTAGTAAATCTTCAGTATATTTGACATCTTTTTCAGGCTGTTAAAGCCATATTTTACTCTTTTTCAGGACACTGTAAAACAGAATCCTCCTGTTAAGCCAGCTTCATTCCAAGTCTGATTGAGACATCACATATCCATGGTGTCACACAGGTTATATTGGACCAATCTGATGTAGGATTTCAAAATTAAAGGCTAAAAGTCCTAGTAAATCTTCAGTATATTTCACATATTTTTCAGGCTGTTAAAGCCATATTTTACTCTTTTTCAGGCAAATGTAGATCCAAATCCTACTGTTAAGCCAGCTTCATTCCAAGTCTGGGTGAGACATCACATATCCATGGTGTCACACAGGTAATATCAGACCAATCTGATGTAGGATTTTAAAATTAAAGGCTAAAATGTCCAAGTAAATCTAAAGTATATTTGACATATTTTTCAGGCTGTTAAAGCCATATTTTACTCTTTTTCAGTCAACTGCACATCCAATCCTACTGTTAAGCCAGCTTCATTGCAAGTCTGTGTGAGAGAACTTATCCATGGTGTCACACAGGTAATATCGGACCATTCTGATGTAGGATTTTAAAATTAAAGGCTAAAAGTCCTACTAAAACTGCAGTATATTTGACATCTTTTTCAGGCTGTTAAAGCCATATTTTATTCTTTTTCAGGACACTGTAAAACAGAATCCTCCTGTTAAGCCAGCTTCATTCCAAGTCTGGGTGAGACATCACATATCCATGGTGTCATACAGTTTATATTGGACCATTCTGATGTAGGATTTTAAAATTTAAAGGCTAAAAGTCCAAGTAAATCTTCAGTATATTTGACATCTTTTTCAGGCTGTTAAAGCCATATTTTACTCTTTTTCAGGACACTGTAAAACAGAATCCTCCTGTTAAGCCAGCTTCATTCCAAGTCTGGGTGAGACATAACATTTCCATGGTGTCACAGAGTTAATAGCAGACCATTCTGATGTAGGATTTTAAAATTAAAGGCCAAAAGTCCTAGTAAATCTTCATTATATTTGACATCTTTTTCAGGCTGTTAAAGCCATATTTTACTCTTTTTCAGGCAACTGTAAATCCAAATCCTACTGTTAAACAGCTTCATTCCAAGTCTGGGTGAGACATCACATATCCATGGTGTCACACAGGTAATATCGGACCATTCTGATGTAGGATTTTAAAATTAAAGGCTAAAAGTCCAGTAAATCTTCAGTATATTTGACATCTTTTTCAGGCTGTTAAAGCCATATTTTACTCTTTTTCAGGCAACTGTAGATCCAAATCCTACTGTTAAGCCAGCTTCATTTCAAGTCTGGGTGAGACATCACATATCCATGGTGTCACACAGGTAATATCAGACCAATCTGATGTAGGATTTTAAAATTAAAGGCTAAAATGTCCAAGTAAATCTAAAGTATATTTGACATATTTTTCAGGCTGTTAAAGCCATATTTTACTCTTTTTCAGGCAACTGTACATCCACATCCTACTGTTAAGCCAGCTTCCTTCCAAGTCTGGGTGAGACATCACTTATCCATGGTGTCACACAGGTAATATCGGACCATTCTGATGTAGGATTTTAAAATTAAAGGCTAAAATGTCCAATTAAATCTAAAGTATATTTGACATCTTTTTCAGGCTGTTAAGCCATATTTTACTCTTATTCAGGCAACTGTACATCCAAATCCTACTGTTAAGCCAGCTTCATTCCAAGTCTGGGTGAGACATCACTTATCCATGGTGTCACACAGGTAATATCGGACCATTCTGATGTAGGATTTTAAAATTAAAGGCTAAAACTCCTAGTAAATCGTCAGTATATTTGACATCTTTTTCAGGCTGTTAAAGCCATATTTTACTGTTTTTCAGGATACTGTAAAACAGAATCCTCCTGTTAAGCCAGCTTCATTCCAAGTCTGGGTGAGACATAACATTTCCATGGTGTCACATAGTTAATATCGGACCATTCTGATGTAGGATTTTAAAATTAAAGGCCAAAAGTCCTAGTAAATCTTCAGTATATTTGACATCTTTTTCAGGCTGTTAAAGCCATATTTTACTCTTTTTCAGGACACTGTAAAACAGAATCCTGTTAAGCCAGCTTCATTCCAAGTCTGGGTGAGACATCACATATCCATGGTGTCACACAGGTAATATCAGACCATTCTGATGTAGGATTTTAAAATTAAAGGCTAAAATGTCCAAGTAAATCTAAAGTATATTTGACATCTTTTTCAGGCTGTTAAAGCCATATTTTACTCTTTTTCAGGACACTGTACATCAAATCCTACTGTTAAGCCAGCTTCATTCCAAGTCTGGGTGAGACATCACATATCCATGGTGTCACACAGGTAATATCGGACCATTCTGATGTAGGATTTTAAAATTAAAGGCTAAAACTCCTAGTAAATCTACAGTATATTTGACATCTTTTTCAGGCTGTTAAAGCCATATTTTATTCTTTTTCAGGACACTGTAAAACAGAATCCTCCTGTTAAGCCAGCTTCATTCCAAGTCTGGGTGAGACATCACATATCCATGGTGTCACACAGTTAATATTGGACCATTCTGATGTAGGATTTTAAAATTAAAGGCTAAAAGTCCAAGTAAATCTTCAGTATATTTGACATCTTTTTCAGGCTGTTAAAGCCATATTTTACTCTTTTTCAGGACACTGTAAAACAGAATCCTCCTGTTAAGCCAGCTTCATTCCAAGTCTGGGTGAGACATAACATTTCCATGGTGTCACATAGTTAATATCGGACCATTCTGATGTAGGATTTTAAAATTAAAGGCCAAAAGTCCTAGTAAATCTTCAGTATATTTGACATCTTTTTCAGGCTGTTAAAGCCATATTTTACTCTTTTTCAGGACACTGTAAAACAGAATCCTGTTAAGCCAGCTTCATTCCAAGTCTGGGTGAGACATCACATATCCATGGTGTCACACAGGTAATATCAGACCATTCTGATGTAGGATTTTAAAATTAAAGGCTAAAATGTCCAAGTAAATCTAAAGTATATTTGACATCTTTTTCAGGCTTTTAAAGCCATATTTTACTCTTTTTCAGGACACTGTACATCCAAATCCTACTGATAAGCCAGCTTCCTTCCAAGTCTGGGTGAGACATCACTTATCCTTGGTGTCACACAGGTAATATCGGACCATTCTGATGTAGGATTTTAAAATTAAAGGCTAAAACTCCTAGTAAATCTTCAGTATATTTGACATCTTTTTCAGGCTGTTAAAGCCATATTTTACTCTTTTTCAGGACAGTGTAAAACAGAATCCTCCTTTTAAGGCAAGGCAAGGCAAGGCAGCTTTATTTGTATAGCACATTTCAGCAACAGGGCAATTCAAAGTGCTTTACACAAAATCAGTTAAAAAAAACAGTTAAAAGAAAATAAAACCGATAAAACACAGAAGAAACAGTTCAAAATAAAAACAGATAAAACACAAGAATACAAGTAACAGTGCAGTATAAGATATTAAACATGAAAGAAATGAACATCATTTAAAGAAAGGCAACATCAAAAGAAAGGTCTTCAGCATTGATTTAAAAGAACTGAGAGTAGCGGACCTGCAGGTTTCTGGGAGTTTATTCCAGATATGAGCATAGAAACTTAAAGCTGCTTCCCCCTGTTTAGTTCTGACTCTAGGAACAGAAAGTAGACCTGTCCCAGATGACCTTAGAGGTCTGGGGGATCATAGTGTACTAGCAGATCAGAAATGGATTTTGGGCCTAAACTGTTTAGTGATTTATAAACTAGCAAAGAACTTTGAAATCAATTCTTTGGGGCACAGAAAGCCAGTGTAAGGACTTCAGAACTGGAGTGATGTGATCCAGTCTCTTGGTCTTGGTGAGGACTCGAGCAGCAGCGTTCTGAATCAGCTGCAGCTTTCTGATTGATTTTTAGTGAGACCTGTAACAGTAGTTCAGTCTACTGAAGATGAAATCATGGACAACTTTCCAAATCCTGTTGACACATAAGTCCTTTAACCCTTGATATATTCTTAAGGTGATAATAGGCTGACTTTGTAATCTTAATGTGGCTGTTAAAATTCAGGTCAGAGTCCATGACTACACCAAGATTTCTGGCTTTGTCTGTTGTTTTTAACATTGTTGTTTGAAGCTGAGCGCAGACTTTTAATTGTTCCTCTTTTGCTCCAAAACAACCACCTCAGTTTTCCTCATTTAATTTCAGAAAGTTCTGGCACATCCAGCCGTTAATTTGTTCAATGCACTTAGTCAGTTTTTGTATTGGACTATAGTCCTAGTGATAATGTTATGTAAATTTGTGTGTCGTCCGCATAACTATGGTAACTTATTTTGTTGTTTTCCATAATCTGAGCCAGTGGAAGCATGTAGATGTTAAACAGAAGAGGCCCCAGAATGGGCCTTGGGGAACTCCGCACGTCATATTTTATACGCGCTCAGATGTATGATTACCTATTGACACAAAGTAATCTCTATTCTGTAAGTAGGATTCAAACCAGTTTAGTACTGAGCCAGAAAGGCCAACCCATTTTCAATCGGTCTAGTAATATGTAAATGGTCAACCGTGTCAAATGCAGCACTGAGATCAAGTAATACTAAGATGGAAATTTTGCCATTATCTGTGTTAAGGTGGATGTCATTAAAGACCTTAACGAAATCGTCTCAGTGCTGATGGAAACCGACTGAAAACTGTTGTTTCCATCCATCCATCCATCTTCATCCGCTTATCCGGTATCGGGTCGCGGGGCAGCAGCTCCAGTAGGGACCCCAAACTTCCCTTTCCCGAGCCATATCAACCAGCTCTGACTGGGGATCCCGAGCGTTCCCAGGCCAGGTTGGAGATATAATCTCTCCACCTAGTCCTGGGTCTTCCCGAGCCTCCTCCCAGCTGGACGTGCCTGGAACACCTCCCTAGGGAGCGCCCTGGAGGCATCCTTACCAGATGCCCGAACCACCTCAACTGGCTCCTTTCGGCAGAAGGAGCAGCGGCTCTACTCCGAGCTCCTCTCGGATGACTGAGCTTCTCACCCTATCTCTAAGGGAGATGCCAGCCACCCTCCTGAGAAACCCATTTCGGCCGCTTGTACCCTGGACCTCGTTCTTTCGGTCATGACCCAGCCTTCATGACCATAGGTGAGGTAGGAAATTGGTAGATCGAGAGCTTTGCCTTCTGGCTCAGCTCTCTTTTCGTCACAACAGTGCGATAAACTGAATGTAATACCGCACCAGCTGCTCCGATTCTCCGACCAATCTCATGCTCCATGGTCCCCTCACTCGCGAACAAGACCCCAAGGTACTTAAACTCCTTCACTTGGGGTAAGGACTCACTCCCTACAGAAAGCACTCCATCGGTTTCCTGCTGAGAACCATGGCCTCAGATTTAGAGGTGCTGATCCTCATCCCAGCCGCTTCACACTCGGCTGCGAACCGATCCAGTGAGTGCTGGAGGTCACAGGCCGATGACGCCATCAAGACCACATCATCTGCAAAAGCAGCGATGAGATCCAGGCCACCGAACTGCATCCCCTCCCGCCCGACTACGCCTCGATATCCTGTCCATAAATATTACAAACAGGATTGGTGACAAAGCGCAGCCCTGGCGGAGGCCAACCCTCACCTGGGCGAGTCCGACTTACTGCCGAGAACCCGGACACAGCTCTCGCTTTGGTCATACAGAGATTGGATGGCCCTGAGAAGGGACCCCTCACCCCATACTCCCGCAGCACCTCCCAATTTCTCCCGGGGACCCAGTCATCGCCTTCTCCAGATCCACAAAACACATGTAGACTGGTTGGGCATACTCCCAGGCCCTCAAGATCCTTGCGAGTGAAGATCTGATCCGTTGTTCCACGAACGGTTTTCCAGAAGCACCTTGGTGCCGACCGAAATCCTTCTCCATGTCTTCTCGAACTTCTCCCACACCCGCTGCTTTGCTCTGTCACGGCAGAGGCTGCAGCCTCCAGCCCGTCGGTACCCTGCAACTGCCTCCGGAGTCCTCCGGGATATATCCCGGAAAGACTCCTTCTTCAGTCGGACGGCTTCCCTGACCACCGGTGTCCACCAGGGTGTTCGTGGGTTACCGCCCCTTGAGGCACCTAAGACCCTATGACCACAGCTCGCCGCAGCTTTAGCAATGGAAACTTTGAACATTGTCCACTCAGGTTCAATGCCCCCAGCCTCCACAGGGATGCCGAAAGCTCCGCCGGAGGTGTGAGTTGAAAGTCCGTCGGACAGGGCCTCCTCAGGCGTTCCCAATTCACCCGCACTACCCGTTTGGGTTTACCAGGTCTGTCCAGAGTCTTCCCCCACCCCCTGACCCAACTCACCACCAGATGGTGATCAGTTGCAGCTCTGCCCCTCTCTTCACCAGTGTCCAAAACATACGGCCTCAGATCAGATGAAACGATTATAAAATCGATCATTGACCTTTGGCCTAGGGTGCTCTGGTACCACGTACACTTATGAGCATCCCTATGTTCGAACATGGTGTTTGTGATGGACAATCCATGACTAGCACAGAAGTCCAACAACAGACCCACTCTGGTTTAGATCAGGAGGCCGTTCCTCCCAATCACGCCTCTCCAGTATCTCCATCATCACCCACGTGTGCGTTGAAGTCCCCAGCAGAACTATGGAGTCCCCTACTGGAGCCCCATACAGGACTCCATTCAAGGTCTCAAGAAGGCCGAATACTCCGAACTCTTGTTTGGTGCATATGCACAAACAACAGTCAGGATTTTCCCCATCACCCGCAGGCGTAGGAGGCGACCCTCTCGTCCACCGGGTAAACCCCAAGGCGGCTCAGCCGGGACTTGTGAGTATCCCCACACCCGCCCGGCGCCTCACACCATGGGCAACTCCAGAGTAGGACAGAGTCCAACCCCTATCCAGGAGTACGGTTCCAGAACCGAGACTGTGCGTAGAGGTAAGCCCCACCAGATCTAACTGGCGCTCCACCTCCCGCACAAGTTCGGCTCCTTCCCCACAGAGAGGTGACATTCCACGTCCCCAGAGCCAGCCTCTGCCGCCGGGTCTGGTCCGTGAAGCCCCTGACCTTCGCTGCCACCCATGTCACAGCGCACCCGACCCCTTTGGTTCCTCCACAGGTGGTGGGCCCATGGGCAGGAGGAGAGGTGCCGTGCTTTTCGGGCTGTGCCCGACCGGGCTCCGTGGCAAACCCGGCCACCAGGCGCTCGCTGTCGAGCCCACCATCTGGGCCTGGCTCCAGACGGGGGCCCGGGCTTCCTCCGGGCGGTCTCTATCCCTTCCGTGTTCTTCCATTAGGGTTTGTGAACCATTCTTTGTCTGGCCCCTCCCCCGAGACCTCTTTGCCATGGGAGACCCTACCAGGAGCACAAAGCTCCAGACAACACAGCCCTCAGGTTCATAGGGACACACAAACCTCTCCACCACGATAAGGTGATGGTTCCCGGAGAGGCTGTTGTTTAGTGACAAGAAATAATTGAGTTGTTGAAAAACTGCTTTTTCAATGATTTTACTTAACGGAAGGTTTGATATCGGCCTATAGTTGCTCATTAGGGATGTGTCTAGATTGTTCTTTTTAAGAGTGGCTTGATTACTGCAGTTTTCAGGGCCTGTGGAAAGATTCCTGAAAGAAGAGATGTGTTCACAATCTGTAGAAGATCAGAAGACAAACAATTCGAGACATTTTTGAAAACACCCGTTGGTAGAATATCAGGCAACAGGTTTTCAGATGTTGTATAATGTCCTCCAGGATTTTATGGTTGATCGCATGAAATTCTGTCATATTGGAACTAGTTCTGCTTGAACATGTGAGAACACACATCCTGGACTTGATATGGAGGCACTGACTGTTTGTCTAATCTTTTGAATTTTTCTTTGAAGAAGGCAACACGTTCTCACTCCCAAGTCGTAACATGTGGACGCTTGGTCAGGAGCCCTTGGCGTAACCATTCAACGTAATGGGCACCCCTCGGAGTAATATTCTAACGTGCAGGGAAGTCCCATAGACTTTAATGGAGCCCGTCCTCGTAAAATATAGACGACAAGGGACCATGATCTCGGTGATGACTGGTCCACAATAGGAATGAAAAATAGCATAATAAATAATAAGTATATAACATTTAAACATAGAGAGAGGCAAAATAACAGCTCCTCCATTTTATTTTTAACGTTGCTCTATAAATAAGGTTTCGCCAGAAGTTTTGCGGATATGGCCTCACACTGACGAGCTTTAGGCATTATACACTGTGATACAATAGTCGATTTATTAATCATACAATCATGTATAACTTTGCTTAGCTTCATTTAATTGTGGTGTAAATGTTTAAGAACGCATATGCCATTATTTTGTAACCCGCGCGGTATAACCGATCTGCGAGGATAGCGGTGCCGCCCAACTAGACGGGCGGCATCCTTGCGCCGCGCACACTTCGGAATTGCCGATTAGCGCGCTCTTTAAACTTCGTTGCGCTGACCAATGACTGAGCCAAGAAGCAATGATGACGTCCCTGCGCTGCTCTTGCTTCTCTGCCCTGCGCGCCACTCGACGCCTCTGCCTTTTCAACTTGGTAAGTAAAATAAATAAATACAATTATCCCCACAGCGACCTAGTTAGGTCAATAAGTTGTTGTTCAAACCCTTCAACGTGCAGGCTAGCGGTCTAATGGGACGATGAGTTATGTAAAGCGTTAACAAAAATACTAGCTCCAACAAGTGAAATCTACAGTAATGTTAGCGGTAAGGTAGGCTAACGTTAGCTGCTGTTAGCAAATCAAAGCCTAGCTTATTGTCACATATATCCTCATAACGGGTACAATCACGGTCTCACAAAGCACTAACTTTGAAAAGCCACCCCTAACTTTGATTGAAAATACTCTAACAGCAGATTAACTATTTAGACTTCACTATTGTGCTATTCCTGAATTGTCTACAGTAACATGAACTTGATATAGCCTGAGAAGTTTTCCTACTGCTATTGTCTATCTTATTCCATCTCAACATGTGGTTAATGTAATTAGCAATAACAGTAGATTTACTAAAATATTGGCCAGATGTGTTGGTGAAACACAGTAAATATGTTGTTTAGACAATTACAAAATGCAGTGTGTCTAATATTTGTTAGTAGATTTAAAATCAAACTGTGTAATAAATCAGTTACTAGTTCCTAGTAAGTTATTTACTTTGCTTAATTAAGATAATTTTCTCTAAGTTGGCATGGTGGCTTATGGAATTATTTAATTACTTTTTATAAAGGATAGTAATTACAATTCCAGCCACAGATAAATGACAATTTCTTTAAATTAGTACGGAAAGGATTTAAATTGTTAGATGTTTTCTGAGGAAATGAATAGAGCTGATGTTACTTAATGCTGCGCTGTACTTTTCTGGTTCAGTGAAACCATGAGCTATTGTTAACAATTAATGCCTCATTTTAATATCACAGTGGAAATAATCCTTATATATTTAACTCTCATTTGCAGAAATGACAAAACCCAAAGTGAAACCGTGCCCTTCCTGCCAGGCTCCCAACCGGCTCAACCGAAAAACATGTTTTGCCTGCCTTTTCTGCTTCCCAAGTAAGCAGAAGCAAAAAAAACAACAGGAGAAAGTGAAAAATACCAACTGGGCCTCATCAATTAAAAAAAACAAAAATAACGGCAAGATCTTAGATGCAGCCCAGTTGTCGGTAAGTTTTCATAGTTCTCAAATTGCAAGACGTTGGCTTCCAGATAATTATATAATTGTCACAGTTGCCAGATGGGCAGGAAAATATAGCTGGGTCATAGGGGTGTATGATATGCCTACAAAATGTTTATTGATTTACCTTCATAGTGTTAGTTGTTGCATTTCATTTTCAATGAAAAATATATATATTTGATTATTTTTGTTGGGGTCTGTACTAGGGTTGGGCGGTAATACAGTATCACGGGGTCTTAAAAATAGCAACGGTATCAGTATCAATACTGTCATTAAAAAATGCAATGCACTTATATAGGAGACAAGGATTAAATATTAAATATAATTTATTTAATGCCTAAAAATGCTTATGTGTGATTGTTATCATGTGACAGTGCGGAGGAGAGAGGGAAAGATAGCAAGTGACCTGGTCTGGAAGAAGAACAAGACTTCTGTAGTCTAATGAGAAGGGAGAGGTGTTTCAGTATCAGTGTTCATATTCACTTTCTGAATGGTGGAGGCACAAGCCAACAGTTTGGTGACGCCGTCTGACCCTCACGTCATCATTTTTAATTAGTCACAGTAATACTGTATACTGGGAGGAGGTTTGACAGAATCAAAATTGGATACCACCCAACTCTAGTCTGTACTAAAACAACATGTTCCCTAACATCCACAGAATATTTGCCATCTTGTTTTCGTAGGCATCAGTGTAACATGGTATTGCATAATTTCATATGGATATAACATTTTAACATTTTAAAAATTGCAGCTCCTAGGATTTGGATATGGCATCTGACCATATTGTAATTAAAATTATGTTTCAGTTAGTTGGGCAACCCTAAGGGAGATTAAGGCCTGAACACCCAATTGCACAAGGGTCAGCAAATCAGAATGTTTAAAGTAGCTGTGTATGTCTGTGTGCATGCAGTCAGTGCATAGTTGCAAACGATTTCTTTTGATAAATAAAGAAGAACAGAATGCTAAACATCCACATTCACATAGACTACATTTACCTGTCAGAATAAAAGTTAATATAAAACTGCCCACTGCTGTGCGGCATCAGGGCTGCTACGAACCACGATTCTTCAAAGATATTACAGTTCTAGAGATGCTACTGTTTATTGTGACTAGAACATACAGTCTGTACCATCATCTCCTGTGATGCTAACCAGAGGATACATATGCCTTTGTTTTTCTTGCAGGTTTTAAAATTGACAGCTCTTGGATACAAGCCAATCCTTTTCTTGGTCATCAAGACCGCAAGAGCCAGCTAAGTGGTGACATTATACATTTTCTTGAGCCAACAGGGGTTGCTCAAGACATCATAGGAAAGATGTGCAAACTCTATGAACATCTGCTGAGAAGTAAGTTGTCCTTTGTTTAAGATAAAAAAAATGGTGCTATGACAAGACACAGTATACTTTCCCCCCACAGACATGTGACATTCAACCATATACTATTACTAATATCAACATACATTAAAGTGCCTTAGTAAAAACTTTAAGACAGCATATTGCAACGCCATAGTACCTCACCTTATAGAATGCAAGAATCATGTACTAGGCTAAGTCCTTAATGTACTGGCCAAGGTTAGTTAATCTTGTGGAAAAACGGAATGAGAATACTATGGAATATAATATTAATTGGTAAACCTTGAACAACCTAACTATGTTAAGATATGCTGCTACATAAGATGCTTAAAATACTTTAAGTATTTTATATGTATTTTGTGTTTACTAATATTGTACCCAGTTTAATTGATATTTAACATTTAACACTTGCAGAATTATTTGCTCCTGAAGTTGTTGAGGGCTCTGCAACTGCAGCCATCCCAGTTGTTCCAGAGGAGGAGTCAGCAGCACCAGATGCAGATGGAGAATATGTTCTACATCTGGTGCCCGTCACCTTCTCACCCTTCTCACCCTTCTCACCCTCCTTTTCTCTCTTCTGCCTCCTTTCAGCCTCCTGCTCTCTCTTCTGCCTCCTTTCAGCCTCCTGCTCTCTCTTCTGCCTCCTTTCAGCCTCCTGCTCTCTCTTCTGCCTCATCTCAGCCTCCTGCTCTCTCTTCTGCCTCATCTCAGCCTCCTGCTCTCTCTTCTGCCTCATCTCAGCCTCCTGCTCTCTCTTCTGCCTCCTTTCAGCCTCCTGCTCTGTCTTCTGCCTCCTTTCAGCCTCCTGCTCTCTCTTCTGCCTCATCTCAGCCTCCTGCTCTCTCTTCTGCCTCATCTCAGCCTCCTGCTCTCTCTTCTGCCTCATCTCAGCCTCCTGCTCTCTCTTCTGCCTCATCTCAGCCTCCTGCTCTCTCTTCTGCCTCATCTCAGCCTCCTGCTCTCTCTTCTGCCTCATCTCAGCCTCCTGCTCTCTCTTCTGCCTCATCTCAGCCTCCTGCTCTCTCTTCTGCCTCCTTTCAGCCTCCTGCTCTCTCTTCTGCCTTTTCAGCCTCCTGCTCTCTCTTCTGCCTCATCTCAGCCTCCTGCTCTCTCTTCTGCCTCATCTCAGCCTCCTCTTCTTTCATCTGCCTCATCTCAGCCAGGAGCAGGTGCCACAAGACGACAACAAGCTATTAAACTTAAAATGAAAGGTTAGATTAGCTATAGTAAATTAATTAATATAAAGCTGTCAATGTGCAAAAGATGAGGTGACCAGAGTCTTACTTGTTATCAGAGGCTAAAGTGGGATTTTGGCAAGTGGGGAACCTTAACATCAAGTGCAGTTTGGAAAAAACATTTGTATTGATTAGTAACTTAAAACATAATTTGATATGTCAATGTAAGCTTGCTACACTTTTGCTATAGGTTTGCTATATGGGTAGGATCACTGACCTAAAACTAATCAAGTCTAATACAAACCTCATATATTGCTTTATTTTATTTGTCATTTTTCAGAATGCAGAAAACACCGTCTACAAAAGATATTCCCCTACGAATGTATTGTTGATAGAAGACTTGTTGATGTAAGTACTTTCCCCATAGTTACTTCTGCTCTTTATGCCTTGGTGCAGTCAATAGCAACATCAGGAAAAATGTTTCCTCTACCTGCAATCATCTGCATATAAAGGAAGCCACAATATCACAAACACAGCCACTGATGTTATTTGGAGCCAGAGCCTGCGCAGATCAGGGTTGAGCTGTAGGACCAAGTCTTGCCAATATACCTGACCAACTCAATCACTAGTAGACCTCAGCTGTTTCTGTACAGCCTTTCTGTAGCATTTAAAATGACAGAAACCATGTTTGAGAGAAATGTTATGACTTTGATGTTCTTTTAGGTGTACTTTGATGTTTGGACCATGTTCCATCTGCTAACATGAGCCATTTTCATATGAACTCAATGTCCTGGAAATCTAGTACAAACATGGCCCAGAGTTTTACTTGCACGCATGTAATGTGGGAATGCAGCTATGGAGTGAGTGTGATTTATGAACTATGGACATTTAGTGCTATGTGTTACACACTTCAACCAGAAATGTAATTCTTTACCATATGGACCTTGTCTGATAGTGTTTCAGTATACTTGAAAACATAGATGTATACTGTAAGGCATACTGTAATACATTGTTGGAAAATGATTAATAATATGACATACTGACTCATGCTATAAAAGACAACTGTGCTTTCTGTCCTTTAAAAAGTTATTGCAACTATCACTTCCTTTTTTACTAATTCTAACTTTTGTCTATGTCATTTGTTTTAGGGAAAAGAAGAAGTAAAAATAAAGTGGACACCTTGCTCAACATGGTAGGTCCTATAAACTGGTGTCTTGTACTGGAAACATGTTTATATACTGACAATACTGTAGTTACAACATCATTATGAATTTGCACATTTGTTCAAGCATGTTCTCATAAAGACCTTTGTTGTTTATATTGTGGAATTCTGTACATCTAGCATGCCATGAAGACAGAGGACATGTTCCACGTCACAGCTGAGGTTATTCTTCTAACTTTTATTTTGTGTTTTGTCTTTAATTTACGGACAGTGGCAAAGTGTGGGACGACACCTGGGAGCCAGCCAAAGACTATTCATAAAAGAAGCAGTGTTCATGGTCCTGTGGAAGTCACAACTTTGTGTAGTATCAATCTTGTTTTAAGGAACAGTTTTTGTGTAACCTTGACTCAGAATGCTTCAATAAAACCATTCAACACTGTTCTAAAACATTGCGAACTGAATTGCATCAAACATAATAAAAACTAATGATAAAATCAATAGCTCATTTAAATGATTATGGTCACTAGACTTTTCCTGCATTGACCAGGTAAGTAGATGTAGGTGTAGAATACTAGGCCTTATCTTGAGAGAAATCTAGTGCACAGTATATAAATGCATCACACGCAGAGCAGGGGCAATGCACAGCAGGTTGGCAGGAATGAACATCTGCAGGGATAGGGCCTCTGGATCAGGTGGTAAGACTGCAGTTCCTCCTGCAACTCAGTATCACGGAAGTTCTTGAAATGCACACTTAATTTAATATATTGTTTTATGTACAGAGACCTGTTTATCTGTTTTTTTTCCCCCTGATATCTGCACGCTTTTCAAACAAATGTATTTCAAAGGGAAGCATCTTTCGTGATAACAGCACGGTTCTTTCTGCCAGTCAGGCTGCAGCAGAGAAGCTGTATACAGCTTTGCTATTATTAGTATTTTAGCCCAATAACCAATGTTTCAATCAACATATATTCACCAGATCTTATCATGGTTTATATGTATTTCTTTTAATCTTATTATTTTGGGGTTATTGCCATGGAAGCTGGATTGCTTTGTTTATTGCTATTTTTAAAAGTAAAACGCTACATTTATTAACATTTATTTAGATGTTATCATGGTATGCATTTCTTAATTTTAATAACAATTCAGTCTAATTACTGGTGAAATTATAACGGTATGCTGTAAGACAGAAGCGGAACAGGGCGCATTAAAGGCCGACATCCCACAATGCAATGCGGGCATTCATATCAGAGAATCGGACAGCGATCAGCAGGTCTTTAACGCTAGTATGGCTTCAATGTTCATATATATATTTAATCAGAGGTTTTGTCACAAGCAACAATACGTTTCTCAGTTTTGTTCCAGTAAGTTATGAACCGTGATAACGTTTTTTACAATCAGGAAAATACTCCGGAAGTGACGTAGTACGTACCGCTCGGTGACTAGAAAATATACAAATACATAATTTTGAAATATTTATATTTTGTCTAACGTTGTATTTGAGGATTTGAAAAATAAATATAATAATAATAAAATACAGTTTTATGTATTTGTCTCATGCATTGTGTGCTCGGCCGGCCGGCGGTAGGAATCTGAAATGGAATGAAGCCCATTCACGGCAGACAGCAAAAACACAGGAGCCGAACGAGTCCAGCCCAGACCGAAAGAACTACAACTACATTGGCTTTATAACATGTTCTAGGGCGCGTCTATAGTGGGAGTTGTAGTTTTGAAATATATTGGTATATTTATCATAAGTAGAAGTTGGCATTGTATTGTGTATTGTGTGTTTTGGATGCTATAACAAGTAACAAGTGTTTTGGATGCTATAACAGCTGGTCCTATATGTGTAGTCCCTTCTATAACAGCTGGTCCTACAGTGAGGAAAATATATTATTTTAAAATATTTGAACACCCTGCTATTTTGCAAGTTCTCCCACTTAGAAATCATGGAGGGGTCTGAAATTGTGATTGTAGGTGCATGTCCACTGTGAGAGACATAATCTAAAAAAAACATCCAGAAATCACAATACATGATTTTTAAACTATTTATTTGTATGATACAGCTGCAAATAAGTATTTGAACACCTGAAAATCAATGTTAATATTTGGTATTAGTTGCCTTTGTTTGGTCAAATGTTTCCTGTAGTTTTTCACCAGGTTACCCCACACACTGCAGAAGGGATAATAACACACACACACACACACACACACACACACACACACACACACACACACACACACACACTGCAGTAGGGATTTGGGCCTCCTCCACACAGATCTTCTCTAGATGAGTCAGGTTTCTGGGCTGTTGCTGAGAAACACAGTTTGAGCTCCCTCCAAAGATTCTCTATTGGGTTTAGGTCTGGAGACTGGCTAGACCAGAACCAGAACCTTGATCTGCTTCTTCCAGAGCCCCTCCTTGGTTCTCCTGGCTGTGTGCTTCGGGTCATTGTCATGTTGAAAGACCCAGCCTCGACCCATCATCAATGCTCTAACTGAGGGAAGGAGGTTGTTCCCCAAAATCTCCCAATACATGGCCCCGGTCCTCCTCTCCTTAATACAGTGCAGTCCCCTGTCCCAGGTGCAGAAACCCCCCCCAAAGCATGATGCCACCCCCCCCCCCATGCTTCACAGTAGGGATGGTGTTCTTGGGATGGTACTCATCATTCTTCTTCCTCCAAACACGGTTAGTGGAATTATGACCAAAACGTTCTATTCTGGTCTCATCAGACCACATGACTTTCTCCCATGACTCCTCTGGATCATCCAGATGGTCATTGGCAAACTTAAGACCGCCTTGACATGTGCTGGTTTAAGCAGGGGAACCTTCCGGGCCATGCATGATTTCAAACCATGACGTCTTAGTGTATGACCAACAGTAACCTTGGAAACGGTGGTCCCAGCTCTTTTCAGGTCCTGGACCAGCTCCTCCCGTGTAGTTCTGGGCTGATTTCTCACCTTTCTTAGGATCATTGAGACCCCACGAGGTGAGATCTTGCATGGAGCCCCAGTCCGAGGGAGATTGACAGTCATGTTTGGCTTCTTCCATTTTCTAATGATTGCTCCAACAGTGGACCTTTTTTCACCAAGCTGCTTGGCAATTTCCCCGTAGCCCTGTCCAGCCTTGTGGAGGTCTCTAGTGTCTTTGGACAGGGGGGGACATTTTGAAGGCAGACTAACAGGTCTTTGAGGGTCAGAATTCTAGCTGATAGACAGGTGTTCAAATACTTATTTGCAGCTGTATCATACAAATAAATAAAAAAATCATACATTGTGATTTCTGGATTTTTCTTTTTAGATTATGTCTCTCACAGTGGACATGCACCTACGATGACATCAGACCCTCCATGATTTCTAAGTGGGAGAACTTGCAAAATAGCAGCGTGTTCAAATACTTATTTTCCTCACTGTAGCATTTTTCTGGGACAAGGCAAATCTAAGTTGCCTACTTACTAAAATACTATTTCTCCATTATTGGTATTTGTATTGTATAAATTCTCACGTACAACCTTAAGCAGTCTTTTAATCTCTAAGCTGACTCATGTTCATCAAAAAAGTTAAAAAGAGCTAATTTTATATACTGGAACTTTAAAGTGCTCTTTCAATCATGACATTAGATGTATGGGCTTGGAATTAAAATTGATGGCTTAGAGCCAAAAACAAAATAGATTGTTGAAAAGGTCTTTTTACGGCTCCTGCTTTGAAATTTTGACCCTTGAACCCCAACTTCAGTGCATCTTTTAAGGTTCATACAGTAATTCAGCAAGAAAATAAGATACAGACACAAAATCAACTGTTATAAAAGCCTATGCTGAATTAATGAACTCACCTAAGGGTTATGGTTAGCCTATCTGTAACATGTCAGTATAGTCAACAAGGAGTGCTGTCACATAAAATATCATATATATTCACCCATTTAACAAATATGTTTTAAAATTGATTGCACACATGTGCATCATTCCGCATGGTGCATGCAAGATAATGGCTGTAATGACAGCCTGGGGTGCAACTTTTCTAAAAATTTGTCTAATAGAATGACACGCTGTCCCTGCGGCTTGAAACAACATTGACTGATATGCAGAACATTGATATAACATAAATGCAAAGGTAAACTTTTTTTTTTTTTTTAGCAGTATAACAAAGTTATAATGGCAAAAAACATTAAAGTAAAAGCTGAAGTTATGTTTCGTTCATAATTTATTAAAAAAACAGTAGAATCATGCAATACATTTTCATAAGGAAACACATTCATATACAATATAGGGGAAAAAATTAATTTTGGCTGTACATTCAAAAATAAGTATTTACATGTTTACAACATTACAACAGCGGTGAAATGTAACCAAGTACATTTACTCCAGTACTGTACTGGTTAGGTTTGTTATGTCTATTTCATTCATAAAATAACAATGTGCGATGTGGTTGTTCATCAGTAGCCAATTTTCTATTTAGCACAGATTTTTAAAGGATATGTATACTTCCACCACTGTTTAACACTAGGCTTTGTTTAGTCTTTGTGCTGTGATTTGTAGTCTTAGATTGTTGGCGGTATTTGGGGTAGGTTTAAGATAAAATGTAATCAAATCAAGAGCAATGACATTGTAGTAGTATTTTTGAAGAGTATTTACATAGCATCAACATCGGAGTCTGAACTTTCCGAGCTAAAGTCAAGTTCATCTGAACTATCTGTAGTGCAAAAAAACTGATTGTCATTTTCTGGGTTAGACAGGACATGCAGGTACAATTTTCTTGCATGCCTTTGCAGCTCTTTCATTTCCCTCAGCCTTTTGCGGATGAGGCAAATGAGACCCTTCTTCGCATTCTCTGTGAGATGTCCTAAAAAAGGGACAAAATGTGTCACTATACAGGTACGCAGTCAAAAAAATTAAACATGACTTCATGAAACGTGATGCAAACATTTCAAATAGATGTTCACATTTACCTTGCTGGGTGTTTTCACTCTGATGGAGAGACCACTCAGACAAGACTCTGGCATGGGACTTCAGAGAATCCCAGTGCTGCTTGATCTCTTTCACAAGGATCTTCTTCTCCTCTTGAAGCCTTCGAACTGCCATGACCCTATCGAAGACTTCCTTTTTTGTGCTGAAATCAACAGCGCCTGTAACACATTTGTGTATAGATGTGAATGACCACTGCACAAACAATGTAGTTTCAGAGATCATTTCTCTCCCTCACATGCACTGTGAGTGTGATACCTGTAGAAAACTGGAAATCTGATAAATGCTTTCCCGCCTGTAGGCACACTGCTTCCAGAGTCAAACACCATTTTGGAGGAGTTAATGTCTTTTAATGAAATCTTTAACATTTCACATCCAAATAAGTTGACATAGCAATACACTCACCTCGTTTTTGGGATGAGTTGGTTGTTGAGAAAAGCAAAGAAAAGACACAGACAGCGATTCCTTACTTTATAGATACTATAACATGCACACAATACATATTGTGCGTACCATTTGTGTTATTTGCCAAGGCCAGGGATGTTCTGTGTCCAGAATACGATCCATGCAAACTGCTTGCTCGGGTGTAACAAGGCTGTTGTACTTGGCTAGCATGGCCTGCAAAGTGGTCTTTTGTTGCCTTATTTTCCGTCTAATTCTGTGTCGACATTTGTTGCTGTCTGTGAAACGAAAAATAAAAAACCCCATCTGTTAACTACATAATGTAAATTACATTGTTGGAATTACAGCAAATTTACTATCAATATTAAAGTTCATTGTAATGTGGAGAATATAGTAGAATCAACAATCAACACTACCTTTTAGAACTTTATGGACTTACTTATGGAAACATTTCAGATTTAAATGTTAAAATACCATTTTTTTTGTAGAGGCGTTGAGATCTTGTTTTTATACTTGATGTGAGGGCCTCAATCTTCTGACACAAGACCTGTGTCGTGCCTTGGTGGTTTGTTTCTCCTAAAATAAAGTGAATAACACAGCACCAATGTAAAAAAAGATTAAAGCTTTAAGACAGACAATGTTTAGAATTATCTCACCATCTGCCCAGTCTTTCACATCTTGCACAAATTCATCCATGTTTTTTTCTTGCAGTTGAAGCTTGGCTTTCAGAGTTTCCAGGTCCCCCAACTGGACATTTAGAGCTTTAGAAGTCTAAAATGAATTAGGTAATTATAATCTGTACACTATATATCACAGAACCTTGAGCCATGACAATGTTTTCACACAATTTTAATCTACCTTATGGTATCTTTGGGAAAGTGAATTTGCCAGGTTTTGAAACTTCTGCTGGTTCCATCTCATGGAGAGGAGTGTAAGCATGTCATTGCGTCCTGCAAGGGCACAGAGATTTGTTCTGCAAGAATATCCTTTTAATTAAACGTCATTCCTTCTATGAATAAAAGGTACAACTATACAGTACCTGCTTTTGACATGTGCTTTGTAGTGACCGCTATTCTGGAAAGCGCATTACACTGCTCTACTTCCTCCCTAATGTCGAACCAGCCCCATCTTGGTTTGCTCCACTCCATTTACCTGGACAGAGGGACACAAACTGAATATCAAGGGCATTCAGTAAAAACAACCAAATACGTTGAGCAAGGCCCAAAAGCACCCTTGAATTCAACTAAAGCCTAATCAAAATTCAAACTGACACAATATGCAATATAACAAAAACATACTGTACATATACAAACTCATAAATACTATTGTGTTACTGTGGTATATAATTGTTCTTTCTTATCACTTTTTTGGATTTTATGTCATTTCATAAGAATATTGTGCTCTACACCAACCTCACATTTGAAGTCATGGGCTTTAGCATGCAATACCGACAGGAAGGGCCTCATGTTTTGAAGAGACTGGAGCTCTGGACAGTCCAAACAAACTCTCTGTAGGTAGGGCCAGTATTTACATGCAACATCCATACAGAAGAAGGTTATGTCGTGCTTGGCGCAAGCTGGTTCTGTAAGAACATGGGGTATGCATATATTTCACCCCTAAACATATTAAGGGCAGACAGCAAGACACCGTGCCTGCAAACTGCCAGCTCCAGTCCTTCCTCATCCACCTTACTCCTAGATCTGTAGGAAGTCTCTCGGGCTGCCAGCCACTCCCCACCACAAATGCCCTTTCCAGTGACCTACATTGTAGAAAATCATAATTGACAAATGATCTTGTCAACAGTCATTGTAGAGAAAAATTCTAAATAATCTTTTGTGGGCAAGAAACAAATTAGCATTAATGGCTTTTTTTTTTAAATGAAGTATACAGGTAGATATCACAATACATGACAATACTGAAAGACTATGACTTATTATGTCATTGACTTTAAATATTCAAATAGAAGTGAAATTACATGTTTGGTTTTGGTGTGTACTTGGTCCACAAATCTGGTCACATCTTCATCATTAGCAATGAAGACACCATCAAATATTGGCCGCTCCTCTGATCTAAAAAACAAGAACAGAGTTAACATGTTAGGATATAGTGTAGTAAAAGGTTGTACAATACATAAATGTCAATTTTACCATCATTGATACACATGTGCTAATGAGTAAATACCTTGCTGTACTCTTGAAGCGATAGAGCTTGCGGTTTCCGTCAACCGAGACGGCAAGCATTGCTGGAGTGCAGGCAGGACAGCTAAATTGCTCCTCCTTGCAAATGGCTTCAACTTCATATTGAACAGCAGCCCATTCAAAAGCTTTTCTGAAAGCTGTCAGATGAAAGCTTTCCAGTCTATTAAAAAAACAAAAAAACAGCACAAAACAATTAGAAAAAGAAATTCTAATATCAAAACATAAAAAATGTAGGATGCTGCAGAATAAAGAAATAAATACTGACACGGCCAAAGCGAACAGTCCGCTTCTCAAGCATTCGTAGAAATGCCTGACAGGACATTCCCGGTGATGCCATCTTCATGCTCTCAAAAGTAAAAAATAAGTCTTCCTCATAAACTGTTGCAAAATTGAGGGTGGCGGGCCAGTAGCCACTTTGTATAAGGTCATCCACTTCTGCAGTCCAAGTAGCCTGGCATCCCTCGCAGCTTAGCTCTGGCATGTTGAGATCATACCCCTACAAAGTAACATTCATCTCCACTGTAATGTTATGACTGCCAAGGTTATAATTCCATGTTGTCTGCATCATATGTAAAGCTCGCTGACTTGGCGCTTATGTGCACATTTCTTTAAGATATTACATTATTGTGGCTGTTGAATATGAATCTTTTTGTTTTAACTGGACAAAGGAAATCTTTCACATAATTACCATTCATTGTGACCAAAGCAACTGACTTTCCTTGGATGACCCTCAATGCCTCTGGTGGACAGCGACAAATTTGGACAGGCATCTCAATAGGCAAAAGCCTCACTAAAAAACATTACACAAATGGGTTTGGAAAATTCATCATTAGCGACAATTAGACTAATTAGATTATACAGTATACACACTCACACAAAAAACTCCATAACTTACCACAGTGTGTAACAGCATTATCCACAACGCAACTGGTTGGAGGCAATGGCTGAAAGAATCCAGCACACATGGCATCCCGGTTGTGAAGGATGTAGGTTTTGTTGTGCCGGCTGATGTCACATTCAGCGCAGAGGAATGGACATGGTAAGCAGTCTCTGCATCTGACAGTTGCACAGTTGATCCCACATTGACTGCAGATTTTTGTTGCCACGTTCCCCTGTGCCAGCATGCTATTCACAAGGTAAGGTCTCTTTGCCCTCCATCTCTCAAAAAGAGATTACGAGTGCTCCAATCCAAAGAAGCCAGAGGAGCTCCCTGGTCTACTGCAGCTTCCTGTATCTCATCGTCAGAGACACTCAAGGAGTACTGTAGATCTTGCACAAGACATTCTGTTACAATTGTAAAAGTACATAAGAATTTTAAAAAAATACACAAAGTTTAAAAATGGTTTTGCTCATTGTTTCATCATTTGCATAAAAAATAGCCATACAAAAGGAACATTTTTAATTAAGGGACAAGCATACTATCATAAAAACTTTCTGGAGACTTTTTTATTTTAACAGTTCATGTTGAATGTTATATAATAAATTACATACCAGCAGAGATGGTCTTTGAAGCAGTCTCTGAAGCAGAGTTAGGGCCATGATCAGCAGTGTTGCAGGGAGCATTAGGCGTGTGATCATCACCAGCTGTACCACAAAAAACTCACATCAACATTGATAACATTAAAAATGTCATACTTGCACCATGGCTAGTGTCTATGCTGGTTCAAAACTGTTCATTTAATTGCAAAATCCAATTACTGTTGGTTATCTGCCTATCCAGCAATATATAGACAATGGCAGCAAACACAAATGCTTGTTGTAGAAGCAAATTCAAAAATAAGTCAGCTATTAACAACTAATAAATAAACCATTTTAAACAAAACCTTACCAAGGTCGACATCTTGTAGAGGTTATACTGCCCATCCATAACAAGATTTCTAAACAATATTGTTCCAGCCGGCACAATGAAGCTAACTTTTATCAGCTTATTTTATAGGTTGTACTGTATTAGTGTGTAATATTAACCTTAATGTAGGCTATCTATTTCAATTAAGATCCAAGGCGCAAACATTTGAACTGAATATATCCCTTGATATTCAGTTTTAAATGCCTAAACACTCTTGAAAATATCATGAATGAAAAAAACATTACTGACCTTTTTCTGACTGAGTCCTGTGTGACCTTGGCCTTGCAAAGAGTACATTCCCATCACTGTCTCTCTTTCTCCACCTGACTTTTGATGTGGATGTCCTAGTTGGAAGTGCTGCCTTCTCTTTCTGCAACTCAGCAAGCAGGTCATCAGCATTTTGGAGGTCATCCGTAAGTTTTCGTCAAGCAGGTAATCGTTCAGATCTGAAAGAAAGGTTTGAACAACAACTTATTGACCTAACTAGGTCGCTGTGTGGATAATTGTGTTATTTTACTTACCAAGTTGAAAATGCGTGCAGAGGCGTTGAGTGGCGAAGCAAGAGCATCGCAGGGACGTCATCATTAAAAAGTCAAAGTTGAAAGCGCTTCTTGAAGTTTGGGTTTTGTCATTTCTGCAAATGAGAGTTAAATATATAAGGATTATTTCCACTGTGATATTAAAATGAGGCATTAATTGTTAACAATAGCTCATGGTTTCACTGAACCAGAAAAGTACAGCGCAGCATTAAGTAACATCAGCTCTATTCATTTCCTCAGAAAACATCTAACAATTTAAATCCTTTCCGTACTAATTTAAAGAAATTGTCATTTATCTGTGGCTGGAATTGTAATTACTATCCTTTATAAAAAAGTAATTAAATAATTCCATAAGCCACCATGCCAACTTAGAGAAAATTATCTTAATTAAGCAAAGTAAATAACTTACTAGGAACTAGTAACTGATTTATTACACAGTTTGATTTTAAATCTACTAACAAATATTAGACACACTGCATTTTGTAATTGTCTAAACAACATATTTACTGTGTTTCACCAACACATCTGGCCAATATTTTAGTAAATCTACTGTTATTGCTAATTACATTAACCACATGTTGAGATGGAATAAGATAGACAATAGCAGTAGGAAAACTTCTCAGGCTATATCAAGTTCATGTTACTGTAGACAATTCAGGAATAGCACAATAGTGAAGTCTAAATAGTTAATCTGCTGTTAGAGTATTTTCAATCAAAGTTAGGGGTGGCTTTTCAAAGTTAGTGCTTTGGTGAGACCGTGATTGTACCCGTTATGAGGATATATGTGACAATAAGCTAGGCTTTGATTTGCTAACAGCAGCTAACGTTAGCCTACCTTACCGCTAACATTACTGTAGATTTCACTTGTTGGAGCTAGTATTTTTGTTAACGCTTTACATAACTCATCGTCCCATTAGACCGCTAGCCTGCACGTTGAAGGGTTTGAACAACAACTTATTGACCTAACTAGGTCGCTGTGGGGATAATTGTATTTATTTATTTTACTTACCAAGTTGAAAAGGCGTGCAGAGGCGTCGAGTGGCGCGCAGGGCAGAGAAGCAAGAGCAGCGCAGGGACGTCATCATTGCTTCTTGGCTCAGTCATTGGTCAGCGGCGAAGTCAAAGTTTAAAGAGCCGCGCTAATCGGCAATTCCGAGCGGTGCGGCGCCAAGGATGCCGCTCCGTCTAGTTGGGCGGCACCGCTATCCTCGCAGATCGGTTATACGCGGCGGGGTTACACGAAATAATGGCATATGCGTTCTTAAACATTTACACCACAATTAAATGAAGCTAAGCAAAGTTATACATGATTGTATGATTAATAAATCGACTATTGTATCACAGTGTATAATGCCTAAAGCTCGTCAGTGTGAGGCCATATCCGGCAAAACTTCTGGCGAAAACCTTATTTATAGAGCAACGTTAAAAAATAAAATGGAGGAGCTGTTATTTTGCCTCTCTCTATGTTTAAATGTTATATACTTATTATTTATTATGCTATTTTTCATTCCTATTGTGGACCAGTCATCACCGAGATCATGGTCCCTTGTCGTCTATATTTTACGAGGACGGGGCTCCATTAAAGTCTATGGGACTTCCCTGCACGTTAGAATATTACTCCGAGGGGTGCCCATTACGTTGAATGGTTACGCCAAGGGCTCCTGACCAAGCGTCCACATGTTACGACTTGGGAGTGAGAACGTGTTGAAGAAGGAGGCAAAGTCATTGCAGGCCTTGGTAGATAAAAGTTCAGATGCTACTGGTACTGGAGGGTTTGTTAACCTATCGACAGTAGCAAACAAAGCACGTGAATTATTATTGTTTCTAGAGATAATATCAGAAGAAGGACCGCCTTGCATTCCTCAGTTCCAAATTATAAATGCGAAGTCTCTCTTTATAGGTGTTATAATGGACCAGGAGATTTGTTTTTCGCCACCTTCATTCAGCTTTTTGACACTCTCTTTTTTCTGCTCTCACCAGTGGGACATTTCTCCATGGAGACCTTTTCTTACAAGAGACAACTTTGACCTTAGTGGGAGCAATGGCATCAATAACATTTGTAATTTTACAGTTGAAATGATCTACAAGCTCAGTGACTGAGAGCCCTGAGAGAGCGGTTGTGGAGGAGAAAAGCTGAATAAATGTTTCACTGGTGTTTTCAGTGGTAAACCGTTTTCTGATTATCTTTGTTTGGACACTTTTGGGCACAGAGATAGAGCCGTTAAAGAAAACACAGGAATGATCAGACAGAGCAACGTCAGTCACCACAACCTTGGAAATGTTCAGACCCTTGGAGACAATCAAGTCCAGATTGTGCCCCTTATTGTGCGTGGGCTCTGTAACATGCTGAGTCAGTCCATAGTTCTCAAAAACACAACCCAGTTCTTTGGTCCCCCTGTCCTGGGGGTTGTCAACATGAATGTTAAAATCACCCACAATGATTACACAATCAAAGTTAATGCAGATTATAGACAGCAGTTCAGTGAAGTCATCAATAAAGGTTGCACAATAATTAGGTGGCCTGTAGATATTTAGAAATATAGCTTGAGGGGAGGATCTTAACTGTAGAACCACATATTCAAAAGAAGCAAAATTTCCATAACATATTTGCGTACAGTGGAACGAGTCATTAAACAAAATGGCGACTCCACCTCCTTTCTTATTCACTCTATTCTCGCTCATAAAACTGAAGTTAAGGGGAGCTGACTCGATGAGAACAGCAGCGCTGTTATTATGGTCTAACCAGGTCTCAGTTAAAAACATAAAATCTAGATTGTGATTAATAATAAAATCATTGATTAAAAATGATTTTCCTGCCAAAGACCTGATGTTTAGTAAAGCTAGTGTTAGTGTGTTCTCATTTTTTGTAACAGGCTGTGGCTGACAAGGAATGGATGTTAAATTTGCTAAGTTTGCAGTTAAGTGCTTATTCACCATCCTTTTTCTATTGCCTATCACAGCATAAATTGAGGAAGAATGGAAAACACAGGGCCCGGGCTTGTCTTTGAAAAAGTCATGAGTCTCACTAGTCCTGGAGCCTAGGCCCGGCACACATCAGTTTTTGCTTGCTGGATTTTGCACACAAGCGTCCTTATGGGGCAGAGGTGCCTGGCGTTTTACTTTTGTCCGGGGTTGAGTGATGGGGGAAGGAAGGGGGGTAAATTTGGTTCCAACATCTACCAGCTGCTTCATCTGGTCAGTGAACTCCAACATGTGGGTAGGGAAAGAGTGAGTGGAGACAGCAATGGCTCCTCAAGGGATTCGGGGCTGGTAGGGGTTTGAGGGGTGCTGGACGGGTGAAAAGGGGAGTTGAGGTTCCGTATCTGCTTTCTGGTCTCCACGGTCAAATCTGTGCACAGGTGGGGGCTGTGGTGGATCACTGCCAAACTGTGTTGTATTTTCCTCTTGTTTAGATTTGTCTTGTCTTGTGGCCTTGGCAGAGGAGCAGATGTGTAGAGCAGAGAGTAAAGTAGGTTAGAGATGAACAGCTTTACTCCTGGCTTATTAAGGAAAAGTCCATCTGCTTTAAAAAGATGTAAGCGCTCCCAGAAAATGTTAAAATTGTCAATGAACTGCAGAGAATGGACAATACATTGAGTTGAAAGCCATTTGTTTAGTGCCAACAGTCGGCTGAATCTCTCAGCTCCTCTTCTCACTGGTGGTATAGGCCCACTGACAAACACATCTGCGTTTAAGGAGCTGACTTGGTTTAGCAGTTCCATGAAGTCCAGTTTCTGCAATTCAGACTGTTGCTTTACAACATCATGTGACCCTATATGTAGTATAATGTTCTTCACAGTTGGGTGGTCTGCCATGATATCTGGGATTCTTTGGGTCAAGTCAGACACCGTTTCTTTGGGAAAACAGAGTATTCTGGTGTTTTTACTGTTTTTTAAAACTTTTACAGCAGAGTCACCCACAATCAGGGTTTGAGACCATATTTTACTCTTATTCAGGCTACTGTAGAACCATGTCCTCCTGTTAAGCCAGCTTCATTCCAAGTCTGGATGAGACATCACATATCCATGGTGTGACACAGGTAATATTGGACCATTCTGATGTAGGATTTTAAAATTAAAGGCTAACATGTCCAAGTGAATCTTTAGTATATTTGAAATCTTTTTCAATCTGTTAAAGTCATATTTTACTCTTATTCAGGTAAATGTAGAATCAAATCCTCCTGACAAGCCAGCTTAATTCCAAGTCTGGGTGAGATATTACATATCCAGTGTGTCACACAGGTAATATCCGACCATTCTGATGTAGGATGTTAAAATAAAGGCTAACATGTCCAAGAAAATCTACAATATATTTGACATCTTTTTCAGGCTGTTAAAGCCATATTTTACTCTTTTGCAGGCTACTCTCAAACAGAATCCTCCTGTTTAGCCAGATTCATTACAAGTCTGGGTGAGACATCACATATCCAGTGTGTCACACAGTTAATGTTGGATTTTAAAATGAAAGGCTAAAGTGTGCAAGTAAATCTACAGTATATTTGACATCTTGTTCATGCTGGTAAAGCCATATTTTACTCTTATTCAGGCAATTGTAAAACGGAATCCTCCAGTTAAACCAGCTTGATTCCAAGTCTGGGTGAGACAACACATATCCATGGTGTCACACAGGTAATATCAGACCATTCTGATGTAGGATTTTAAAATGAAAGGCTAAAATGTCCCAGTAAATCTACTGTATATTTGACATCTTATTCAGACTATTAAAGCCATATTTTACTCTTAATCAGGCAAACGTAGAACCAAATCCTCCTGTTAAGCTAGCTTTATTCCAAGTCTGGGTGAGACATCACATATCCTTGGTGTCACACAGTTAATATTGGACCAATTTGATGTAGGATTTTAAAATGAAAGGCTAAAATGTCCCAGTAAATATACCGTAAATTTTACATATTATTCAGACTGTTAAAGCCATATTTTACTCTTATTCAGGCTACTGTATAACAAAATCCTCCTGATAAGCCAGCTTAATTCCAAGTCTGGGTGAGACATAACATATCCATGGTGTCACACGGGTAATATCACATCATTCTGATGTAGAATTTTAAAATTAAAGGCCAAAAGTCCTAGTAAATCTTCAGTATATTTAACATCTTTTTCAGGCTGTTAAAGCCATATTTTACTCTTTTTCAGGCTACTTTAAAAAAGAATCCTCCTGTTAAGCCATCTTCATTCCAAGTCTGGGTGATACATCAAATATCTATGGTGTCACAAGGGTAATATCACACCATTCTGATGAAGGATTTTAAAATGAAAGGATAAAATGTCCAAGTAAATCTTTAGTATATTTTACATCTCATTTAGAATGTTAAAGCCATATTTAACTCTTTTTCAGGCAACTGTAGAACTGAATCCTCTTGTTAAGCAATCTTCATTCAAAGTCTGGGTGAGACATCACATATCCATGGTTTCACACAGGTAATATCACACCATTGTGATATAGGATTTTAAAATGAAAAGTTAAAATGTGCAAGTAAATCTACAGTATATTGTCAATCTCATTTAGACTGTTAAAGCCATATTTAACTCTTTTTCAGGCTACTTTAAAAAAGAATCCTCCTATTAAGCTAGCTTCATTCCAAGTCTGGGTGAGATATCACATATCCAGTGTGTCACACAGGTAATATCGGACCATTCTGATGTAGGATTTTAAAATAAAAGGCTAAAATGTCCAATTAAATCAACAGTATATTTGACATTTTTTTCAGGCTGGTAAAGCCATATTTTACTCTTATTCAGGCAAATGTAGAACCAAATCCTCCTGTTAAGCCAGCTTCATTCCAAGCCTGGGTGAGACATCACATATCCATGGTGTCACAAGGGTAATATCACACCATTCTGAAGTAGGATTTTAAAATTAAAGGCTAAAATGTCCAAGTAAATCTGCAGTATATTTGAAATCTTTTCAGGCTGTTAAAGCCATATTTTACTGTCTTTCAGGCAACTATTGAACCAAATCCTCCTGGTAATCCAGCTTCATTCCAAGTCTGGGTGAGAAGCCATATATCAATGGTGTCACACAGGTAATATCAGACCATTCTTTTGTAGGTGTTAAAGCAATATTTTACACTTATTCAGGCAATTGTGAAACTGAATCCTCCTGTTAAGCCAGCTTCATTCCAAGTCTGTGTGAGACGTCACATATCCGTGGTGTCACACGGGTAATATCACACCATTCTGATGTAGGATTTTAAAATAAAAGGCTAAAATATACAAGTAAATCTACAGTATATTTGACATCTTATTCAAACTGTTAAAATCATACTTTAGAACCGAATCCTCCTGTTAAGCCAGCTTCATTCCAAGTGTGCGTGAGACATCACATATCCATGGTGTGACACAGGTAACATTTGACTATTTTTATGTAGGATTTTAAAATGTAAGGCTAAAATGTCCAACTAAATCTACAGTATATTTTACATTTTTTTCAGGCTGTTAAAGCTGTATTTTACTCTTATTCAGGCAAACGTAGAACCAAATCTTCCTGTTAAGCCAGCTTAATTCCAAGTCTGGGTGACACATCACATATCCATGGTGTTACACAGAAAATATCGGACCATTCTGATGTAGGAATTTAAAATTAAAGGCCAAACTGTCCAAGTGAATTTACATTATATTTTAAATCTTTTTCATGCTCTTAAAGCCATATTTTACTCTTATTCAGGCAATATTAAAACGGTATTCTCCGGTTAAGCCAGCTTCATTCCAAGTCTGGGTGAGACATCACATATCCTTGTTGTCACACAGGTTATATTGGACGATCTGATGTAGGATTTCAAAATTAAAGGCTAAAATGTCCAATTAAATCTAAAGTATATTTCACATATTTTTCAGGCTGTTAAAGCCATATTTTACTCTTTTTCAGGCAACTGTAGATCCAAATCCTACTGTTAAGCCAGCTTCATTCCAAGTCTGGGTGAGATAACACATATCCTTGTTGTCACACAGGTAATATCAGACCATTCTGATGTAGGATTTTAAAATGAAAGGCTAAAATGTCCCAGTAAATCTGCAGTATATTTGACATCTCATTCAGACTGTTAAAGACATATTTTACTCTTTTTCAGGCTACTGTAAAACAATCCTGCTGTTAAGCCAGCTTCATTCCAAATCTGGGTGAGACATCACATATCCATGGTGTCACACAGGTAATATCCGACCATTCTGATGGAGAATGTTAAAATGAAAGACTAAAATGTCCAAGTAAATCTACAGTATATTTGACATCTTTTTCAGGCTGTTAAAGCCATGTTTTACTCTTTTTCAGGCAATTGTAAAACGGAATCCTCCTATTAAGCCAGCTTAAATTCAAGTCTGTGTGAGACAACACATATCCTTGTTGTCACACAGGTAATATCAGACCATTCTGATGTAGGATTTTAAAATTAATGGCTAAAATGTCCCAGTAAATCTTCAGTATATTTGACATCTCATTCAGACTGTTAAAGACATATTTTACTCTTTTTCAGGCTAATGTAAAACAGAATCCTCCTTTTAAGCCAGCTTCATTACAAATCTGGGTGAGACATCACATATCCAGTGTGTTACACAGGTAATATCAGACCATTCTGATGTAGGATTTTAAAATTAAAGGCTAAAAGTCCAAGTAAATCGTCAGTATATTTGACATCTTTTTCAGGCTGTTAAAGCCATATTTTACTGTTTTTCAGGTTACTGTAAAACAGAATCCTCCTGATAAGCCAGCTTCATTCCAAGTCTGGGTGAGACATCACATATCCATTGTTTCACATGGTTAATATCGGACCATTCTTATGTAGGTTTTTAAAATTAAAGGCTAAAATGTCCAATTAAATCTACAGTATATTTTACATCTTTTTCAGGCTGTTAAAGCCATATTTTACTCTTATTCAGTCAAATGTAGAACGAAATCCTCCTTTTAAGCCAGATTTATTCCAAGTCTGGGTGAGACATCACATATCCATTGTGTCACTTAGGAAATATGGATCAATTCGGATGTAGGATTTCAAAAATAAAGGCTAAAATGTCCAAATAAATCTACAGAATATTTGACATCTTATTCAGCCTTTTAAAGCCATATTTTACTCTTTTTCAGGCTACTATAGAACTGAATCCTTCTGTTAAGCCAGCTTCATTCCAAGTCTGGGTGAGAAATCACATATCCATGGTGTCACATTAGTAATATCGAACCATTCTGATCCAGGATTTTAAAATTAAACGCTAAAATGTCCAAGTAAATCTACAGTATATTTGACATCTTTTCAAGGCTGTTAAAGCCATATTTTACTCTTTTACAGGCTACAGTAAAACAGAATTCTCCTGTTAAGCCAGCTTCATTCCAAATCTGGGTGAGACATCACATATCCAGTGTGTCACACAGGTAATATCAGACCATTTTATGTAGGATTTTAAAATGAAAGGCTAAAATTTCCAAGTAAATCTTCAGTATATTTGACATCTTTTTCAGGCTGTTAAAGCCATATTTTACTCTTTTTCAGTCTCCTGTAAAACAGAATCCTCTTGTTGAGCCAGCTTCATTCCAAGTCTGGGTAAGACCTCACATATCCATGGTGTCACACAGATAATATCGGACCATTCTTATGTAGGATTTCAAAATTGAAGGCTAACATGTCCAAGTAAATCAACAGTATATTTGACATATTTGTCAGGCTGTTAAAGCCATATTTTACTGTTATTTAGGCTAATGTAGAACCAAATCCTCCTGTTAAGCCAGCTTCATTCCAAATCTGCTTGGGACATCACATATCCAGTGTGTCACACAGGTAATATCCGACCATTCTGATGGAGGATTTTAAAATTAAAGGCTAACTTGTCCACGTAAATCTTCAGTATATTTTACATCTTTTTCAGTCTTTTAAAGCCTTATTTTACTCTTTTTCAGGCTAATGTAAAACAGAATCCTCCTGTTAAGCCAGCTTCATTCCAAGTGTAGGTGAGACATCACATATCCATTATGTCACACAGGTAATATCCGACCATACTGATGGAGAACGTTACAATGAAAGACTAAAATGTCCAAGTAAATCTACAGTATATTTGAATTCTTTTTCAGGGTGTTAAAGCCATATTTTGCTCTTTTTCAGGCTACTGTAGAACCGAATCCTCTTGTTAAGCCCGCTTCATTCCAAGGTTGGGTGAGACATCACATATCCATGGTGTCACACAGATAATATCGGACCATTCTTATGTAGGATTTCAAAATTGAAGGCTAACATGTCCAAGTAAATCTACATTATATTTGGCTGCTGCCCCCGCGACCCGATACCGGATAAGCGGATGAAGATGGATGGATGGATGGAACTAAATGACCAGCCTAGGCACTAGCCATGGTGCAAGTATCCATCCATCCATCCATCTTCATCCGCTTATCCGGTATCGGGTCGCGGGGGCAGCAGCTCCAGTAGGGGACCCCAAACTTCCCTTTCCCGAGCCACATCAACCAGCTCCGACTGGGGGATCCCGAGGCGTTCCCAGGCCAGGTTGGAGATATAATCTCTCCACCTAGTCCTGGGTCTTCCCCGAGGCCTCCTCCCAGCTGGACGTGCCTGGAACACCTCCCTAGGGAGGCTCCCTGGAGGCATCCTTACCAGATGCCCGAACCACCTCAACTGGCTCCTTTCGACGCGAAGGAGCAGCGGCTCTACTCCGAGCTCCTCTCGGATGACTGAGCTTCTCACCCTATCTCTAAGGGAGACGCCAGCCACCCTCCTGAGGAAACCCATTTCGGCCGCTTGTACCCTGGACCCTGGTGCAAGTATGACATTTTTAATGTTATCAATGTTGATGTGAGTTTTTTGTGGTATATATGGTGATGATAACACACCTTATCATCCCTGCAACACTGCTGATCATGGCCCTAACTTTGAGGTGGTCTTTGCTCCAGAGACTGCTTCAAAGACCATCTCTGCTGGTACGTAATTCATTACATAACATTCAACATGAACTGTTGTAAAAAAGTCTCCAGAAAAGTTTTATGATAGTATGATTGTCCCTTAATTAATAATTTTCCTTTTGTATGGCTGTTTTTTATGGAAATTATGAAACGGTGAGCAAAACCATTGTTCAAGTTCAAGACCTTTATTTGTCCCAGAGGGGTGATTCATTTTGCTGCAGTAGCAAAGAAATTGACACACAGTACATGACAACAAAGACGACAACATCAATTAAAAATACAGTATCAGACCAAATGGGGAAATAAATTCCACAACATTAAAAGTTTAAGTCCCAGTTTGCCTTATGTGCGGACGTTACCTATTCTTTCCAGAGTTAAAGTCAGTTGGAACTTTGTGTATATTTTTAAAATCTTATATACTTTTGCAGAATGTTTTGTGCAAGATCTACAGTATTCCTTGAGTGTCTCTCACAATGAGATACAAGAAGCTGCAGTAGACCAGGGAGCTCCTCTAGCTTCTTTGGATTGGAGAACTCATAACGCTCTCCTTTTTGAGACATGGTGGGCAAAGAGACCTTACCTTGTAAATAGCATGCTGGCACAGGGGAACATGGCAACAAAAATCTGCAGTCAATGTGGGATCAACTGTGCAACTGTCAGAAGCAGAATGCTTACCATGTCCATTGCTCTGCGTTGAATGCAACATCAGCCGGCACAACAAAACCTACATCCTTAACAACCGGGTTGCCATGTGTGCTGGATTCTTTCAGCCATTGCCTCCAACCAGTTGAGTTGTGGATAATGCTGTTACACACTGTGGTAAGTTATGGACATTTTTGTGTGAGTGTGTATACTGTATGTCCAATTGTCGCTAATGATGAATTATCCAAACCCATTTGTGTAATGGTTTTTAGTGCAGCTTTTGCCTATTGAGATACCTGTCCAAATCTGTCGCTGTCCACCACAGGGATTGGGGGTTATCCAAGGAAAGTCAGTTGCTTTGGTCACAATAAATGGTAATTATGTGAAAGATTTCATTTTGTCCAGTTAAATAAAAAGATTCATATTCAACAGCCACAATAATGTAATATCTTAAAGAAATGTGCACATCAGCACCAAGTCAGCAGGCTTTACTGAGTCACTGAGATATATATGACGCATACAACATGAAATTCTAACCTTGGCAGTCATAACATTACAGTGGAGGTAAATGTTACTTTGTAGGGCGGTATGATCTTAACATCCTAAATTTTTTAGGTTTTGGTATTAGAAGTTCTTTTTCTAATTGTTTTGTGCTGTTGTTTTTTTTATTTTTTAATAGACTGGAAAGCTCTCATCTGACAGCTTTCAGAAAAGCTTTTTTGAATGGGCTGCTGTTCAATATGAAGTTGATGCTATTTGCAAGGAGGAGCAATTTAGCTGTCCTGCCTGCACTCCAGCAATGCTTCCCGTCTCGGTTGACGGAAACCACAAGCTTTATTGTTTCAAGAGTACAGCAAGGTATTTACTCATTAGCACATGTGTATCAATGACTGGTAAAATTGACATTTATGTACTGTACAACCTTTTACTACACTATATCTTAAAATGGTAACTATGTTGTCGTTTTTTTAGATCAGAGGAGCGGCCGATCTTTAATGGTGTCTTCATTGCTAATGATGAAGATGTGACCAGATTTGTGGACCAAGTACACACCAAAACCAAACATGTGATTGCACTTATATCTGAATATTTAAAGTCAGTGACATAATAAGTCATAGTCTGTCAATATTGTCATGTATTGTGATATCTACCTGAATACTTAATTTCTGGATAAGATGGAAAAATTTCCAAAAGGCATCAAATGACAGACTAGACATTGGTATTATATGTCACAAAAAGTTAGATTTTATTTCCATCATTTACACTTTCAAAATAACAGAAAATAAAAAAATGGCGTCTGCAAAAGTTTGGGCACCCTACAGAGTTTATAGCATGCAACGCCCCCTTTGGAAAGCTGAGACCTGACAGCGTCATGGATTGTTCTCAATCATCGTCTGGAAAGACCAGGTGATGTCAATCTTAAGGTTTTAAATGCCCAGACTCATCTCACCTTGCCCCAACAATCAGCACCATGGCTTCTTCTAAGCAGTTGTCCAGAAAACTGAAACTGAAACTAGGCTATAAGAAGATAGCAAAGGGTTTTCAGAAGCTGATATCTTCTGTTCGGAATGTAATTAAGAAATGGCAGTCATCAGGAACAGTGGAAGTTAAAGCAAGATCTGGAGCACAGAATTGAATGAAAATAACCTCTTTCCAACTGTTAAGCATGGGGGCGGATCAATCATGCTTTGGGGTTGTATTGCAGCCAGTGGCACAGGGAACATTTCACGAGTAGAAGGAAAAATGGATTCAATAAAATTTCAGCAAATTTTGGATGCTAACTTGATGCCATCTGTGAAAAAACTGAAGTTAAAGAGAGGATGGCTTCTACAAATGGATAATGATCCTAAACACACCTCAAAATCCACGGTGGATTACATCAAAGTTTTGCCATGGCCTTCACAATCTCCTGACCTCAACATAATTGAAAATTTATGGCTAGATCTTAAAAGAGCAGTGCGTGACAGACAGCCCAGAAATCTCAAAGAACTGGAAGACTTTTGGAAGGAAGAATGGGCAAAGATACCTCAAACAAGAATTGAAAGACTTTTGGCTGGTTACAAGCTCTAAATGTCCAGTTTGGGGACCTGGAAGCCAAGCTTCAACTGCAATAAAAAAAACATGGAATTTGTGCAAGATTTGAAAGACTGGGCAGATGGTGAGATAATTTATTTTATTTTTTTATTTTATTAATTTATTTGACAGGGACAGTGTACATTAATTAACATTGCTGTAAATGCACCAGAATTAGCCAAAAGGCTATTTTTCATCCGTTGTCCCTGGACAGATCTTAAAATTGTCTCCCTAAAAAACATCAACAATAAGAAGATTACAGTCAACAATACAAATATAAAAAGTAGTAAAACAGATAAAACTCATTCAAATCCCATTGATAAATACAGTGTACAAATGCAATACAGCCATTAAGAATAAAAAATAAAAAAAGATACTACACATTGACACAATAGAGACACAAGTGGCAGCACGGTTGGATAGAGTAAAAATCTTCTTATTAATGCTGACATGTCTGATGTGTTATGAACCAGTTCTTTAGATGTTTTTTGAACAGAGGGTATGTGGTGAGTTCTGTGATGTTCTGAGGGACAGAGTTCCACTCCCGTGCTGCTGTGGCTGAAAAGGCACTCTGACTAAATGCACTTCTCCACAGGGGAACAACACAGTCTCCTCGGGCCGACCCTCGTGTTCCTAATGGTCACAAACTGACTGAGTGGAGGAGATGACAGACCATAGATGATTTTGTAAAACAGAAAGAGGTTTGAATACTTGATGACATTTTCCCAATTTAAAAGCTTATGCTTTTGTGAAATGGCACAATGGTGATATCTTAATGGTTTTTTATCCAGAATTTTTGTCTGTTTGTAAAGTGACTCCAAAGATTTTAGTGTTGTTTTATTTGCCTGTGACCAGGTTGTAAGACAGTAAGTGATGTGAGACAGAACCATACTGTATATGAACATTTTAGCTGCCTGAAGTGACAAGTGTGATCTTATGAACCGGAAATTTGCGATATTAAATTTGACTCGATTGCACACCTTTTTTATCTGTGATTTAAAAGTTAGTTTAGAGTCTATTAAAATCCCTAGGTATTTGAATTCTGACACCGCTTTTATTTTTTCCCCAGTCACATAAATATCTGCCTGATTATTTGCAATATTTGATTTAGAGAAGTACATTGAAATGATTTTATTTACATTAAGTTTTAAGCATGATTGATTTAGCCACTCAGAGACATGGGCCATAGACTGTGTAAGTTTTTCAGCAACTTGTTTTGTGTTTTTACCCTCGGTATAAATAACTGTATCGTCTGCATACAGTGGTGTGAAAAAGTGTTTTCCCCCTTCCTCATTTCCTGTTCCTTTGCATGTTTGTCACACTTAAGTGTTTCGGAACATCAAACCAATTTAAACAATAGTCAAGGACAACACAAGTAAACACAAAATGCAATTTGTAAATGAAGGTGTTTATTATTAAAGGTGAAAAAAAATCCAAACCATCATGGCCCTGTGTGAAAAAGTGATTGCCCCCTAAACCTAATAACTGGTTGGGCCACCCTTAGCAGCAACAACTGCAACCAAGCGTTTGCGATAATGTGCAATGAGGCTTTTACAGCGTCCTGGAGGAATTTTGGCCCACTCATCTTTGCAGAATTGTCCTAATTCAGTTACATTAGAGGGTTTTCGAGCATGAACGGCCTTTTTAAGGTCATACCACAACATCTCAATAGGATTCAGGTCAGGACTTTGGCTAGGCCACTCCAAAGTCTTCATTTTGTTTTTCTTCAGCCATTCGGTGGTGGACTTGCTGGTGTGTTTAGGATCATTGTCCTGCTGCAGAACCCAAGTTTGTTTCAGCTTGAGTACACGAACAGATGGTCGGACATTCCCCTTCAGGATCTCTTGGTAGACAGCAGAATTCATAGTTCCTTTTATCACGGCAAGTCTTCCAGGTCCTGAAGCAGCAAAACAGCCCCAGACCATCACACTACCACTACCATATTTTACTGTTGGTATAATGTTCTTTTTATGAAATGCAGTGTTCCTTCTACGCCAGATATACTTGGACACACACCTTCCAAAGAGTTCCACTTTTGTCTCATCGGTCCTCAGAATGTTGTCCCAAAAGTCTTGGGGATCATCAAGATGTGTTGTGGAGAAATTGAGACGAGCTTTGATGTTCTTTTTGCTCAGCAGTGGTTTTCTCCTTGGAACTCTGCCATGCAGGCCATTTTTGCCCAGTCTTTTCCTGATGGTGGAGGCATGAACGCTGACCTTAACTGAGGCAAGTGAGGCCTGCAGTTCTTTGGACGTTGTTGTGGGGTCTTTTGTGACCTCTTGGATGAGTCGTCGCTGCGATCTTGGGGTAATTTTGGGCGGCCGGCCACTCCTGGGAAGGTTCACCACTGTTCCATGTCTTTGCCATTTGTGGATAATGGCTCTCACTGTGGTTCGCTGGATTCCCAAAGCTTTGGAAATGGCTTTATAACCCTTTCCAGACTGATGGATCTCAATTACTTTCTTTCTCAATTGTTCCTGAATTTCTTTGGGTCTCAGCATGATGTGTAGCTTTTAAGGATCTTCTGGTGGACCTTACTGTGTCAAGCAGCTCCTATTTAAGTGATGCCTTGATTGTGAACAGGTGTGGCAATAATCAGGCCTGGGTGTGGCTAGAGAAATTGAACTCAGGTGTGGACAACCACAGTTATAGTATGTTTTAACAAGGGGGGCAATCACTTTTTCACACAGGGCCATGATGGTTTGGATTTTTTTTCACCTTTAATAATAAACACCTTCATTTACAAATTGCATTTTGTGTTTACTTGTGTTGTCCTTGACTATTGTTTAAATTGGTTTGATGTTCCAAAACACTTAAGTGTGACAAACATGCAAAGGAACAGGAAATGAGGAAGGGGGCAAACACTTTTTCACACACTGTACATCTAAATATAGACGTCTGGACAAACTGAAGGAAGGTCGTTTATATTCAATTCAATTCAATTTTATTTATAGTATCAATTCATAACAAGAGTTATCTCAAGACACTTTACAGATAGAGTAAGTCTAGACCAGATAGAGTAGGTCTAGACTACACTCCAGAATTTACAAGGACCCAACAGTTCTAGTAGTTCCCTCCAGAGCAAGCAACAGTGCGACAGTGGCGAGGAAAAACTTCCTTTTAGGAAGAAACCTCGGACAGACCCAGGCTCGTGGTGGGCGGTGTCTGACGACCGGTTGGGGTTAGAATGAAGAGTGGCAATAACAGCCACAGAAAAGATAACAGTTTGTAGTAGTTCTTTGTAGTAGTTCATGGCTTAGCAGGGAATTGTGCGGCATTACAAGGCACAGCAGGACGTAGCAGGGCACAGCAGGACGTAGCAGGATGAACACGGCATCGCAGGACGTGTAGCGGGACCATGGCTACAGCTGCTACCATGATGATGGAGCCTCCTGATCCGAGGAACATGCTGGGGGAAAAGAACATAAGGACTCCGGGGAATGACTCCCCAGAGCTAGGTTAGTAACAAGCATTTCTGGGACATAGATGCACACAAATGGAAAGATAGAAAGATAAAAAGATAGAGGAGAGAGGAGCTCAGTGTATCAAAGGAAGTCCCCCAGCAATCTAAAACTGTTACAGCATAACTGGGAGAGCATAACTAACTAGGAGAGCATGACTAACTAGGAGAGACAGGGTAAAGAGAGCTGCCGGATCGGGCTAGACTCTCCCCAGCCGGATCGGGTTGTATGCCCTGCCTCCCTCTAGTTTTATTATATTATTGATTATATGATAGATAGATCTGACAACTATGACGAGAAGCAGGTAGGCCGGGTTAGGCGGACAATATTCAATTCTATGCCCTAACTATACGCTTGATCAAAGAGGAAAGTCTTAAGTCTACTCTTAAATGTGGAGACTGTGTCTGCCTCCTGAACCCAAACTGGAACCTGGTTCCACAGGAGAGGAGCCTGATAGCTGAACGCTCTGACTCCCGTTCTACTTTTAGAGACTCTAGGAACCACCAGTAACCCTGCATTCTGGGAGCGCCGTGCTCTTGTAGGGTTGTAAGGTACTATGAGCTCTTTAAGATAAGATGGTGCCTGACCATGAAGGGCTTTGTAGGTGAGAAGAAGGATTTTAAATTCTATTCTAGATTTTACAGGAAGCCAATGCAGAGAAGCTAAAACAGGAGAGATATGATCTCTTTTCCTAGTTCCTGTCAGAACACGTGCTGCAGCATTCTGGACCAGCTGAAGACTTTTTATGGACTTTTTCGAGCATCCTGATAGTAAAGAATTGCAGTAATCTAGCCTAGAAGTAACAAATGCATGGACTAGTTTTTCTGCATCATTTTTAGACAGGATATTCCTGATTTTAGCAATATTACGCAGGTGAAAAAAGGCGATCCTTGAAATTTGCTTTATGTGGGAATTAAAGGACAAATCCTGATCAAAGATAACTCCAAGATTCCTCACAGTGGTGCTGGAGGCCAGAGTGATGCCATCCAGAGTAACTATCTCTTTGGATAATGCGTCACGGAGGTGCTTGGGTCCCAGAGCAATAACTTCAGTTTTATCTGAGTTCAACATTAGAAAATTACAGCTCATCCAGGTTTTAATATCCTGAAGGCACATTTGAAGTTTAGCTAACTGATTAGTTTCATCCGGCTTGACTGATAGATATAATTGAGTATCATCTGCATAACAATGAAAGTTTATGGAATGCTTCCTGATAATATTGCCTAAAGGAAGCATATATAAAGTGAACAGGATTGGACCGAGCACAGATCCTTGTGGGACTCCATGACTAACTCTGGCGTGCACAGAGGATTCATCGTTAACATGAACAAACTGAGATCGATCTGATAAATAAGACTTAAACCAGCTTAGAGCTGTCCCTTTAATGCCAATTAAATGTTCCAGTCTCTGTAATAAGACATGGTGGTCAATGGTATCAAATGCAGCACTAAGATCTAATAACACCAGTACAGAGATAAGTCCTTTGTCTGATGCAATTAGGAGGTCATTAGTAATTTTCACAAGTGCTGTCTCTGTACTATGATTAACTCTAAATCCTGACTGAAAATCCTCATATAAGCTGTTGCTATGCAGAAAGTCACACAGCTGTTTGGCGACTGCTTTCTCAAGAATCTTAGAGAGAAATGGAAGGTTGGATATAGGTCTATAGTTGGCTAAAACATCTGGATCAAGGTTGGGCTTTTTCAGAAGAGGTTTAATTACAGCTACTTTAAAGTGCTGTGGTACATAGCCTGTTAATAAAGACAGATTGGTTATATCTAGTAGAGAAGTGTTGACTAATGGTAAAACTTCTTTAAGTAGCCTAGTCGGGATGGGGTCTAAGAGGCAGGTTGATGGTTTAGATGAAGAAATAATTGAATTAAATTGATAAAGATCAAGTGAAGCAAAGCAATCTAAACATATATCTGGTTTTACAGCTGTTTCTGAGGTTCCTGAGTTTAGAGATAAGTCAGTGCCAGTTAAAGGCAGGTCTTGGTGAATTTTGCTTCTAATAGTTATAATTTTATCATTGAAGAATCTCATAAAGTCATTACTACTAAGAGCTATGGGAATACTTGGCTCAGTAGAGCTGTGACCTTCCGTTAGCCTGGCTACAGTACTAAAAAGAAACCTGGGGTTGTTCCTATTTTCCTCTATTAATGACGAGTAGTACGCTGCTCTGGCATTACGGAGGCCCTTCCTATATGTTTTAAGACTATCTTGCCAGATAAAACGAGAACTTTCTAATTTGGTGGAACGCCAAATCTTCTCAAGTTTCCGTGATATTTGCTTTAATTTGCGAGTTTCAGTGTTATACCATGGAGCTAACCGTCTTTGTTTTATTATCTTCTTTGTTAGAGGGGCAACAGAGTCGAGTGTCATTCGCAACGAGCCTGCTGCACTATCAACAAAATGATCAATTTGGGAGGGACTAATAGCATAGGAGTCCTCCGTTACTTTGTGATTTGGTAATGAATTAAATGCTAATGGAATCACATCCTTAAATTTAGCTACAGCACTATCAGATAGACATCTTGTATAGAAGGTTTTGCCTACTGGCGTGTGGTTCAGCAATATAAACTCAAAAGTTATCAAACAGTGGTCGGACAGAAAGGGATTCTGTGGGAACACCATTAAATGTTCAATTTCAACACCATATAACAGAACAAGATCGAGGGTGTGGTTAAAACGGTGAGTCGGGTTATGAACACTTTGACAGAAACCAATAGAATCTAAAAGAGAGATAAACGCAGTACTAAGGCTATCATTCTCATTGTCCACATGAATATTAAAATCCCCTACAATAACAACTTTGTCCGTTTTTAGCACTAAATTTGACAAAAACTCTGCAAATTCAGATAAGAATTCAGAGTATGGACCAGGTGCTCGGTACACTATAACAAATAGAACTGGCTGCAGTGATTTCCAACTTGTGTGTGAAAGACTAAGGACAAGACTTTCAAATGAGTTATAATGTAGTTTAGGTTTAGAGCTGATTAGTAGACTAGAATCGAAGATAGCTGCAACTCCACCTCCTCAGCCTGTGCCTCGAGGAATGTGAGTATTAATATGACTGGGGGGGGTGGCTTCATTCAGACTAACATATTCTCCATCACCCAGCCAGGTTTCAGTAAGACAAAATAGATCAATATTAGAATCTGATATTAATTCATTTACTAGTACACCTTTAGAAGAGAGAGATCTGATGTTTAAGAGTCCACATTTAATTCTCCTATTGTTTTGCACTATTGCACTTGTGGTTTTAATTGTTATGAGGTTTTCATGCACAGCTCCTCCTCTATTTACCTTTGATTTAAATAATTTTAATGGTCGGGGGGCAGACACCGTCACTATGGGATTTTTACTAGGTAACTCCTGGAATAAAGGAGCAGAGAAGTGTGTTAGACTACGACTCTGCCTCCTGGTCCCAGCTCTGGATTGTCAGGGATTAGGTCCACTAATAAACTTGTCCAGATTTCTGGAAATAAGAGCTGCTCCATCCCAAGTGGGATGAATGCCGTCTCTCCGAATCAGACCAGGTCTTCCCCAGAAAGACTGCCAGTGATCCACAAAGCCCACATCATTAGCTGGACACCACCTCGATAGCCAGCGGCGAAATGACGACATGCGGCTGTACATGTCATCGTTGGTCAGATTTGGCAGAGGTCCAGAGAAAACTACGGTGTCCTGTGGTACTCCTGTGGATATGGCGAGGGGCGGCGAGTGGTAATCACTGATCCTAACAGACTGTGAACGATTTGATAGATATGATTCTATCCATTTTATTGCATCTGAGGAAAAGTTAAATTTTCTTAGTCTGGTTAATAATATTTTATGGTTTACAGTGTCAAAGGCTTTTTGTTCTATTTCTAATTCTAAACATTGTCTGACATAAAAATTTAATCTTTTTTTACTGTTGGTGGTATTATTCACTTTTTGTTAGGAGAAACAAACCACCAAGGCACAGCACAGGTCTCGTGTCAGAAGATTGAGGCCCTCACATTAAGTATAAAAACAAGATCTTAATAAAAAGTTATTTTAACATTTAAGTCTGAAATGTTTCCATAAGTAAGTCCATTCAAGTTCTAAAAGGTAGTGTTGATTGTTGATTCAAGTATATTCTCCACATTATAATGAACTTTCATATTGATAGTGAATTTGTTGTAATTTCAACAATGTAATTTACATTGTTGGCGTTGGTGTTTTTTATTTTTGTTTCATAGAAAGCAACAAATGTCGACACAGAATTAGATGGAAAATAAGGCAACAAAAGACCACTTTGCAGGCCATGCTAGCCAAGTACAACACACAAGCAAGCAGTTTGCATGGATCATATTCTGGACACAGAACATCCCTAGCCTTGGCAAATAACACAAAATGGAACGCATATGTATTTTGTGCATGCTATAGTATTTATAAAGTAAGGAATCGCTGTTTGTCTGTTCTTTGCTTTTCTCAACAACCAACTCATCCCAAAAACGAGGTAGGTGTATTGCTATGTCAAGTTATTTGGATGTGAAATGTTAAAAATTTCATTAAAAGACATTAACCTCTCCAAAATGGTGTTTGACTCTGGAAGCAGTGTGCCTGCAGGCGGGAAAGCATTTATCAGATTTCCAGTTTTCTACAGGCACCACACTAGTGCATGTGAGGAAGAGAAATTATCTCTGAAACTACATTCTTAGTGCAGTAGTCATTCTCGTCTATATACGTATGTGTTACAGGTGCTGTTGATGGTGCTGTTGATTTCAGCACAAAAAAGGAAGTCTTCGATAGGGTCATGGTAGTTTGAAGCCTTCAAGAGGAGAAGAAGATCCTTGTGAAAGAGATCAGAAGGCTGAAGCAAATGAAAGAGCTGCAAAGGCGTGCAAGAAAAGTCTACCTGCATGTCCTGTCTAACCCAGCAAATGACAATTAGGTTTTTTGCACTACATATAGTCCAAATGAACTTAACTTTAGCTTGGAAAGCTCTGACTTCGATTTTGATGCTATGTAAATACTCTTCAAAAATACTACTACAATGTCATTGCACCTGATTTAATTACATTCTATCTTAAACCTACCCCAAATCCAGCCAACAATCTAAGACTACAAATCACAGCACAAATACTAAGCATAGCCTAGTGTTAAACAGTGGTGGAAGTATACAGATCCTTTATTTCATTAAAAGTCCTAATACCACACTGTAAAAATACTCTCTTACAAGCAAAAATCCTGCAGTGAATATGTTAAAGTGGCTATATGTAACTTTTTTTGTGTTGATTCTAGCAGCCACTTTGGACAAAAGTGGTAGTGTTTTTAACCCACCTGCTGTCGTAAAGATCTTTTCTTTATAGTCCTGTAGATCACTGAGTTAGTGTTACCGGGAGGTCATATAGTCACAATGAATGTTTAGCTGTAAGGACTTAGCCTAGTACATTATGCTTGCATTCTATAAGGTGAGGTACTGTGGCGCTGCAATATGGTGTCTTAAAGCTTTTACTAAGGCACTTTAATGTATGTTGATATTAGAAATAGTATATGGTTGAATGTCACATGTCTATGGGGGAAAAAGTATACTGTATCTTGTCATAGCACCATTTTTTTTTTTTTTAATCTTAAGCAGAGGACAACTTACTTCTCAGCAGATGTTCATAGAGCTTGCTCATCTTTCCTATGATGTCTTGAGCAACCGCTGTTGGCTCAAGAAAATGTATAATGTCACCACTTTGCTGGCTCTTGCGGGCTTGATGACCAAGAAAAATGATTGGCTTTTATCCATGAGCTGTCAATTTTAAAACCTGCAAGAAAAACAAAGGCATAGGCCTCTGGTTAGCATCACTGGAGATGACGGTGCAGACTGTATGTTCTAGTCACAGTCAACAGTAGCATCTCTAGAACTGTAATATCTTTAAAGAATCGTGGTTCCTAGCAGCCCTGATGCCGGCACAGCGGCGGGCAGTTTTGTATTAACTTTTCTTTCTGTTCTTCTTTCTGTTCTTCTTTATTTATTAAAGGAAATCTTTTGCAATTATGCACTGACCACATGCACACAGACATACACAGCTACTTAGAACAAACATTCTGATTTGCTGACCCTTGTGCAGTTGGGTGTTCAGGCCTTTATCACCCCCTAGGGTTGCCGAACTAACTGAAACATCATTTTAATTACAATATGGTCAGATGCCATATCAAAATCCTAGGAGCTGCAATTTTTTTTTAAAGTTAAAATGTTATATCCATATGAAATGATGCAATACAATGTTACACTGATGCCTAGGAAAACAAGTTGGAAAATATTCTGTGGATGTTAGGGAACATGTTTGTTTAGCCTAGAGTTGGGTGGTATCCAAATTTTGATACTGTCAAACCTCCTCCCTATTTTAATTAGTCACAATATTACTGTGACTAATTACAAATGATGACGTGAGGGTCAGACGGCGTCACCAAACTATTGGCTTGTGCCTCCACCATTCAGAAAGTAAATACCAAACACTGATACTGAAACACCTCTCCCTTCTCATTGGGGCAGAATCCCAAATGCTGACAGACTACAGAAGTCCTGTTCTTCTTCCAGACCACGTCACTCAGTGCAAAGACTTGCCATCTTTCCTCCCCTCTCTCTCCTCCACACTGTCACATGATGACAATCATACAAAAGCATTTGCATTAAATAAATTATATTTAATATTTAATCCTTGTCTTCTATATAACTGTACTGCATTTTTTTTAATGACAGTATTGAAATTGATACCATTGCTATTGTATTACCGCCCAACCCTAGTACAGACTCCAACAAAAATCAAATATATTTTTTTTTCAGTGAAAATAAAATGCAACAACTAAAACTATAAAAGTAAATCAATAAACGTTTTGTATGCATATCATACACCCCTATAACCCTCCTATATTTTCCTGTGATAATTCTATAATTATCTGAAAGCCAACGTCTTGCAATTTGAGAGTTATGAAAACTTATCGACAACTGGGCAGCATCTAAGAGCTTGCCGTTATTGTTTTTTTTAAATGATGAGGCCCAGTTGGTATTTTTCACTTTTTTGCTTCTGCTTACTTGGGAAGCAGAAAAGGCAGGCAAAACATGTTTTTCTTTTGAGCCGGTTGGGAGCCTGGCAGGAAGGGCACGTTTTTTTCCTCAATGTCAAAAGGCTACGGAACATCTCTAAAAGAAAGGTTGTTTTTCTTTTCTGTAGACGATCTAGTGCAGATTTAATTTTTTTACAAGAGACTCACTCATGTGATGAACGGAAATTCTGGAGAAGTCAATGGGGGATCAGATTTACTTAAATCATGCTTCTAATCACAAAGCAGGAGTAGCTATTGTGTTTAAGAAATTTAAAGGTGTTAATATATATGGACATACTAACAATGCTTTGGCAAAAAACATGTATACCCAAATAGCAGGAGAGTTAAAAAAGATGAAGGAAAAATACAAAGATGCTCATTTAATTATTGGTGGTGACTTAAATGATGCAGCAGATGATCAAATGGATAGATTACCAGAAACTCAATTTTTTAACATGTTAACCCTTGTGTTGTCTTCCCATCAAAATTGAAAATCACTTTTGTTGACATTTTTTAATGATTAATTTTTTCTTAAGTTTGTCCCTTTTTTCATTTTGACGCTTTTTTCAATGTTTGTCACTTGACATTTTCAACACTACGTAACACTAACTTATTAACTTTAGTTTTACAGTTATTTTTGGAATTTATGGTCAAACCTCATTTATAGGAAATTATATGTAATGTTTGAGTTATAAAAGCGAAAATTAGGAATTATTTAGACTTAAATTAAATGACTGTATGTTGATGGATAATCACAGACTTGTTATGGTGCACCGGAAGGATTCAGGAGCGGACACCGGAGTGAAGTGATCAGGCAGGATTTATTGATAGTACAGGTAGAGCCAAGGTGATGATATGTGGAGTGAAGATCAAGGCGAGCAGGTAGGCAGGCAGCGAGCAGGCACTACGGCGGAACGAGAATGCAGAATTAGCACTGAGACAGAAAACGCTTGATAAATAATCAAGAGGCCGGAGCATAGTACCGGGTGTGGTAAACTGACGAACTGGCGAAGAGTAGAGGCAGTACCAGAGTATATATCAGGAGGAGTGATGACCAACGAGCCACAGGTGTGGAGAGCTGCAGCTGGTGATGAGCCGCAGGTGTGGAGCACTGCCAGAGCCTGCAGAACCACGCCCACACAAAAACAGACAAGACAGACAGAAACGATGGGAAGGGAAAAAACTGAGAACACAAGGAAGGGATGAGACAACAAGACAAAACCCTAACAGTACCCCCCCCTACGGGAGCCTCCCGGCGACACCGCCCAGCCAACCAGGGTGGGCCCGATGGAAATCCCGAATAAGGCCAGCATCCAGGATGTAAGAACGGGGGACCCACTGCCGCTCCTCAGGACCATACCCCTCCCAATCCACGAGGAACTGCAGGCCCCGCCCACGACGCCGCACGTCCAACAGGCGCCGGACAGTATAGGCCGGGCGATCATCGATGACCCGGGCGGGAGGAGGGGGTTCGGACGGAGGGCACAAGGGACTGGACACCATGGGCTTGAGCTGGGACACATGGAAGGTAGGGTGAATCCTCATAGAACGGGGTAGGCGAAGTCTGACCGCGGAAGGGTTAATGACCCGGTCGACAGGAAAAGGCCTGATGAACCTAGGGGAAAGTTTCCTGGACTCAGCCCTGAGGGAAATGTTCTTGGTGGACAACCACACCTGCTGACCCGGCGTGTAACCAGGGGCCGGAATCCTACGCCGATCAGCCATGCGACGGTTGCGCTGGGTAGTCCGGAGAAGAGCAGCCCGAGTGTCGTCCCAGACCTTGCGACAGCGGCGGAGGTGGTGTTGAACCGAGGGAACAGCAGAGGTCAACCTCCTGAGCCGGGAACAGAGGAGGTTGATACCCCAGAGAGGTCTCAAATGGTGACAACCCCGTAGCCGCACTGACGAGAGAGTTGTGGGCGTACTCAACCCAAGCAAGGTGGACGCTCCTGGACTTGGTGTTGAGGCCCGCAACACAGCGGAGGGATGCCTCCAGGTCTTGGTTCGCTCTCTCTGCCTGGCCATTAGTCTGAGGGTGGAAACCAGAAGAGAGACTGACAGAGGCGCCCAGAGACCGACAAAACTCACTCCATACCTTGGAGAAAAACTGCGGACCCCTATCCGAAACAACGTCCAGAGGCAGGCCATGAAGGTGAAACACATGCTGGACGAGTAGATCAGCGGTCTCGCGGGCTGTGGGCAACTTGGGCAGAGCAATGAAATGGACAGACTTCGAAAAGCGGTCAACAACAGTGAGTATGGTGTTGTTACCTTGGGATGGAGGCAAACCAGTGACGAAGTCCAGGGCTATGTGAGACCATGGACGACCAGGCACGGGCAAAGGACGGAGTTCACCGGAAGGAGGACGAAAGGACGCTTTCCCCCGGGCACAGACGGTGCAGGTAGACACAAACTCCCGAGTGTCAGTCTCCATAGTGGACCACCAGAAACTCCTCTTAAGTAGAGACAGGGTCCTGCGGTAAAAAGGGTGGCAGGCAAAACGGGAGTTGTGTACCCACTTCAGAACCTGAGGACGGGCAGGGTCAGGGACAAACAAACAGTTAGCAGGTCCGTTACCTGGGTCCGGGTGGGTACCTTGAGCCTCCCTCACGATGGACTCAATCTCCCAGGTAACAGGTGCCACTACACAGCCAGGAGGAAGAATGGTATCAGGACTGGGAGCATCAGTGGCTGAATGATACATCCGGGAGAGAGCGTCTGGCTTAGTGTTCCTGGAGCCGGGTCTGTAAGTCAAGGCAAAATTAAAGCAATCAAAGAACAAAGCCCAACGTGCCTGGCGCAAGTTGAGCCTCTTGGCCGTCTGTATATAGGCGAGATTCTTATGGTCTGTCCACACTATAAATGGTTGCTCGGTTCCTTCCAGCAAATGTCGCCACTCTTCCAAGGCGAGCTTAACAGCCAGGAGTTCTCGGTTACCCACGTCATAATTCCTCTCAGTGGGGGTAAGCCGGTGGGAGAAGAAGGCACAAGGGTGCGTCTTCTGGTCAACAACCGAGGACTGGGATAACACAGCCCCAACCCCGCTATCAGAAGCATCGACCTCGACAATAAATTGCTTGGAGGGGCCCGGATGCACCAGGATGGGGGCCGATGTAAACAGGGATTTCAGACGGTCAAAGGACTGCTGTGCCTCAGGAGACCAGGAAAAAGGAACTTTGGTGGAGGTAAGACTGGTAAGGGGAGCTGCACCTTTACTGTAGTCTGATAAATCGGCGGTAGAAGTTGGCAAACCCCAGAAATTGTTGTAGCTGTTTGCGGGAAGCTGGAATAGGCCATTCAACTACCGCCTGGATCTGAATCTGCCCTTGCCCAATGACGTAACCCAAGAATTTGACGGAGCTAGAGTGGAAGTCGCACTTCTCGGCCTTGACGTACAGCCGGTTCTCCAACAGCCGCTGAAGGACCTGGCGGACATGGGACACGTGCTCGATGGTATCCCTGGAAAAAAAATATATATATCGTCCAGATACACAAACACAAAACGGTTCAGGAAGTCATGGAGAACATCGTTAACTAGACTTTGGAAAACTGCAGGTGCATTAGTCAGCCCAAACGGCATTACCAGATATTCAAAGTGGCCAAGGGGGGTGTTGAATGCCGTTTTCCATTCATCTCCTTCCTTTATGCGCACCAGGTGGTAGGCGTTGCGAAGGTCCAGTTTGGTAAAGACTGTGGCCTGCTGCAGGGGTTCAAAAGCAGAGTTGATTAGTGGTAGAGGGTACTTGTTTTTAACGGTGATGTTGTTAAGGCCACGGAAATCGATACAGGGACGAAGAGACTTGTCTTTTTTAGCAACAAAAAAGAAACCTGCTCCAACAGGAGATGACGAGGGGTGGATAAGACCAGTACGAAGGGAGTCGTGGATGTAAGTCTCCAAAGCCTCTCTCTCAGGACGTGAGAGGTTGTACAGTCTACCAGAGGGTAGCGGGGAATCGGGGAGTAGTTTGATCTCACAGTATGTGGTGGGAGAGACAGAGCAAGGTCTTTACTGAACACTTTCTTGAGGTCCAGATATTCAGGGGGCACTCCAGAAAGATCCGAGGGCTCAGTGGTTAGTGGTGAGATGACGCCCTCTGCTGGAGGTAAAGCGGACTGCAAACAGGAGGAAGAGCAACGGGAACTCCAACCCAGAATCTTGCCAGCGACCCAGTCAATGTGAGGGTTGTGAAGAGCAAGCCAGGGATACCCTAAAATAATGGGGGACTGCAGGGTGGAGATAACGTTAAAGGAAATTTCTTCATGGTGATTTCCAGACAATACAAGTTTGAGGGGTTTAGTCGCCTCCGTGACATGGGCGAGAACGTGGCCATCAACGGCCTGAGCGGTACGGGGCTCAGGGAGCAGTTCTAAAGGGAAATCAGACTGAAAAGCCAGGTCTTTATCAATGAAATTCCCTTCCGCACCGGAGTCAATAAGAGCTTGGATAGGCAGAGAAATGGATGATGTGCAGATAGTGGCAGGAAGTGACAAACGGAGAGGGCTGTGAGTAGGACGAAGGTGTTGGCCCTCCAGTACGCCTACGTTTACTGAAAGACCCGGCCTTTTGGCCGAACCGGGCATGAGGACACAAAGTGACCCTTGCCGCCACAATAGAGGCACTCTCCCTGATTGCGTCTACGGGAGCGTTCTTCAGGAGACAGACGAGACCGATCCACTTGCATCGGTTCCGGATGCGAAATGGAAGCAGATTGCGGCACAGCAAGAGAGAACGGTAACTGCGGAGTGATATTGGTGAGTGGGCGACGTGGCTGAGGATCTGTGGGCGGCCGGTTAGTGCACTCCCTCCGTCGCTCACGCAGGCGGTTGTCGAGCCGGATAGTAAGCGAGATTAAAGAGTCCAAACTGGTAGGTTCATCCCGTAATGCTAATTCATCCTTAATAATTCCATTAAGACCCTTCCAGAACATTCCCCATAGTGCCGCATCGTTCCAGCCCGCGTCAGCGGCCAGAGTCCTGAATTCCACGGAATAGTCTGCCACAGTACGGGTTCCCTGCCGGGACTCCAACAAGCGGCGGGACGCGTCACTACCGTGATTGGGATGGTCAAAAACCTCTCGTAACATAGTCTCGAACTGGAGGAAAGACAGGGTAGTAAGTGGGGTATTGACGCTTACTGCTTCCGCCCAGGCCAGTGCTCTCCCTCGTAGTAGTCCCAGAATATAGCGTACTTTAGATGGTTCCGAGGCAAAAGTCTGTGGTCGTTGGAAGAACATCATGGTACACTGAAGTAGAAACCCACGGCACCGGGAAAACTCCCCGGAAAAGGGCTCTGGGTCGGGAGCGTAGGAGTCATTCCAAGCAGCAGGCGGAGGTGTTGCGCTAGGAACAGCTGGCTGGGTAAAGGAGACTAGTCTCAGCAGAGCAGTAACTTGATTTGACAGGTGAGTGATTTGTTCTTGGGTACCTTGTTGTACATTCACCAGGGCGCGGATGGACTGGTCATGTTCCCCAAGAAGGATCCCCTGGCTAGCAAGAGCTGATTGTCCTCTCTGGGCTGCCGTTGTAGCGTCCGAAAAAGCGGTGTCTGCTGGATCCATGCTTGGCCAGTTCGTACTGTTATGGTGCACCGGAAGGATTCAGGAGCAGACACCGGAGTGAAGTGATCAGGCAGGATTTATTGATAGTACAGGTAGAGCCAAGGTGATGATATGTGGAGTGAAGATCAAGGCAAGCAGGCAGGTAGACAGGCAGGCAGGCAGGCAGGCAGGCAGCGAGCAGGCACTACGGCGGAACGAGAATGCAGAATTAGCACTGAGACAGAAAACGCTTGATAAATAATCAAGAGGCCGGAGCATAGTACCGGGTGTGGTAAACTGACGAACTGGCGAAGAGTAGAGGCAAAACCAGAGTATATATCAGGAGGAGTGATGCCTGCAGAACCACACCCACACAAAAACAGACAAGACAGACAGAAACGATGGGAAGGGAAAAAACTGAGAACACAAGGAAGGGATGAGACAACAAGACAAAACCCTAACAAGACTGGAATATGTCAACTTTTAGTCAATACTATTTAAAAAAAATTTTTTTATGAAAGTAGAGATTTGTACTTGCCAAAGAGAGAAAAGATCATGTTATTTTGGAAAATTAAAAAGAACATTAATATAGGAAAATGGGTCAATTTGACCCAAGGACAACATGAGGGTTATGAGATTGTATTGATAATGAGGAAATTGACTACAACTATAAAGCCAGGTGTAATAACCTTGCTTCCCAAACCAAATAAAGATCCATCTTTTGTTAGAAAACTGGAGACCTATAACGTTGCTAAATGTAGATTATAAAATACTTTAATTCATTTTTGCCAGACCTTTAAAAAAAAAGATTGAGCCAAATTATAAATTAAACTCAAACTGGTTTTCTGGCTAATCGGTATATAAGCTGTAACATCAGGCTTATTCTTGATCTAATAGATTACTCTGAATATGTGGAATCTGACGCTGTAATATTATCGCTGGATTTTTATAAGGCATTTGACACAGTAGAGCATCAATTCTTATTTAAGTCACTTCGATCTTTTGGTTTTGGTGAAAATTTTATCTCGGTTGTTAAAATGCTTTATAAAAACATCAGTTGTTGTGTCATGCTATATCCAAATACCACCCAAAGCTTTTCAGTTTATAGATCAGTCTGCCAAGGCAGGTTGTTCTCCATTTCTATTTCTCATTGTTGTTGAAATGCTCTCCTTACATATTTTACATTGTAATAATTTACAGGGATTAAGGATTTTTGAAAGAGAAATTAAAATTTCTCAACTAGCTGATGACACAGTTCTTTTTTTAAAAGATAAACAACAAATTGGAAAATCCATCAAAGAAATACAATCCTTCTCACTGGCATCAGGTTTAAAACTTAACGTTTCGAAGTGTGAAATTCTATGTCTGTCTAACACTGATGAAAAGCTAATGTGTGATATACCTGTGAAAAATAGTATTAAATACCTTGGAATTCATATCTCTAAATATCTAAAGTAATGACAAGAAAAGAATTTTAAGTCCAAAATACAAAAAACTAAAAATATATATATTTAACCTGTGGCTTCAGAGAGATCTGTCCATGTTAGGTAGAGTTCTTCTGAGTAAAGCGGACGGTATCTCTAGATTTAATTACCCTACCCAATCTCTGTTTATCCATCAATCCCTCTGTAAAGAAATAATTACATTTTAATTAATTTTATCTGAAAAAACAAATGCCACCGTTTAAAAAAGGAGATCTTAGCAGCCCCTAGAAATGCAGGTGGCATGGAAATATTGGACTTCATGAATGTCAACAATACCTTTAGAATTAAATGGATAAAAGAATGTTTAAAAGCTCCAGAACCTCTTTGGTACTGTATTCCACAGTCCGTTTTTGGAAAAATGGGAGGCCTCCAACTTGTATTACAATGCAGTTATAATGAAATTAAGTTACCGCAAAAATTATCTAAATTTCATCAGCAGGCGCTTAACGCTGCAAAATTATGTTTTAAACATAATTTCTCTCCTCACAGAACTTTTATATGGAACAATGAGTTCATAACCAGAAAGAATAAGTCCTTATATAGCTACAACACTGGGTTGACAGGAATATTATTTTTCTTGCAGACTTACAAAATGATGAAGCTCAACTTCTTAATTATGAGGTATTTCTTAGGTTTAAAATCTTTCCTATCAATAAAGAATATCAAATGGTAATAAATGCTATAGTAGAATTCTTCAACTAATGAAATGTCGCTCTGAGAGTCAAGAATTGGATCCGACTTTCTTTGATGATGGAATAAATATTAAAAGTCATAAGTGTACCAATAAACATATAAGGAATTACTTCTACAGCAAAAGGAAAATCACTCCAGTTAAGTTTGTTATCCCCAATAAAGTGAAAGAATTACAATTCAAAATACTGCACAATATTTATCCCGCTAACAAATTTGTTTCAAGATTTGCGGCTGTGGATAGTAAATGGGAGTTTTGTAAAATTGGAGAAGAAACTATTATACATCTATTCTGGGAGTTTCGGTTCTCTGTGGAAATCTGGAAATAAATTGGAAATTATTTAAATATTCAAAAGAAACAAAGAGCAAAAGATGTTATTCTTATCATACAAAAATTAACATAGGATTGTCAATTTACTAATCCTACAAGGGAAATTTCATATCCATAAAGCAAAATTTGCTAAATGGCGGCCAGCTTTTACTCACTTCAGAAGTGAATTTCAGAATTTTTGTGAGTCTATCCAAATCATTACTAGTAAGAAAACTATCTATATAGCTGATCTATAGCAAGATTTGAAGGAATTATAATTATATAGCCTTAAGCCCATTTAATTTTGTCTTTGTATTGTATTTTATGTTTTTGGTATTGTTTTCTATCTCTTTTTGATGTTTATGTTTTAATCCACTCTCTTAATAGTTATCTATAGATATACAGTGGTGCTCAAAAGTTTACATACACATGCTTAAGTTGACTAAAAAGAGGAATAAAAAAATCATGTTTTGGAAATTTATTTTAATACCTAAATTAAAATGAGGTAAAATCAACCTTTAAGGACACCAATTTTCTTTGTGAATGAATAACGTATTGTAAATAAATAAATGTTCTTATTTAAAATACAGGTCATAAGTATACATACCCTATGTCCCATAGAGGCAGGCAGATTTTTATTATTAAAGGCCAGTTATTTCCTGATTCAGGATATGCATCCTGATAAGTTCCTTGTTTAGAATTAAAATAGCCCCACATCATCACATACTCTTCACCATGCTTAGAGATAGGCATGGGATACTTTCTATAAAATCATCTCTCAATGCAAATCAAACCAGGTATTAGTCTAACTGAAATAAAACCATGCCTATCTCTAAGCATGGTGAAGAGTATGTGATGATGTGGGGCTATTTTAATTCTAAAGGCCAAGGAACTTTATCAGGATGCATAATCCAGGAAATAACTGGCCTTTAATAATAAAATCTGCCTGCTACTTATGACCCTGTATTTTAAATAAGAACATTTATTTATTTACAATACGTTATTCATTCACAAAGAAAATTGGTGTCCTTAAAGGTTGGATTTTACCTCATTTTAATTTAGGTATTAAAATAAATTTCCAAAACATGATTTTTTTATTCCTCTTTTTAGTCAACTTAAGCATGTGTATGTAAACTTTTGAGCACCACTGTATATGTATTCATATATAATCCTTTCTTTTTCAAGCAACTTCCTTTAGTCCCTGTAGAGAAATTGATTTTTTTTTTTATGCCAAATTGTTCAATCAATAAATAACATGTTTGTAAAGTTAAAAAAAACATTTTTTTAAATAAATAAATTAATAAAAACGAGGACGGGGATCCCTTAAAGTCTATGGGACTTCCCTGCACGTTAGAATATTACTCCGAGGGGTGCCCATTACGCCAAGGGGTCCTGACCAAGCGCCACATGTTACGACTTGGGAGTGAGAACGTGTTGGTATATGTAAGGAAATAACATAGGCACAGGCTAATTACTGATAACTAATATGCTTGTTACCATTAGTAATTTAACTTAAAAGCTAATGTAAGTCCAAACTGCCTGCGATCTTCTCCTGTACTGTTCGGTAATTCCTCTACTATTCGACAAGAAGTCGCGTGGTTATGACACTATCGTTAACCTGTTTTTACAAAAACGTCTGCTACGGAGTCATAACGTGAGATACAATAAACCATGGACAACTAGAGTCTTTAAACGCTTCAGATGTAAAGTTGAGTTCAGATGGAATTCTTGCTCCGTCTCCACAAGGGTTGTCCGAGTTTCGAGTTCGGAAATCCGAGGAAAGGGGGCGTGTTGCTAGGTAACGTCTGACTTTCTAGTCGGAACTCCGACTTGGATAAATAATAGAAGGCAGCATGATTCCCATCTTCTGTTATTGTTTGTAGTGAAAAGAGTTTATTATTTCACGGAGTTTGCAAATTACAGAATGACATGTTATGTCGTAAACGGTTTAAAACTGAGCATGCGCAACTATCAGATCTGCACTTGACCAGAGCCGGTCTGACGCTATTCTTATGAACGCGTTATGCCTTATCCCGTTTACATCTGAGCATGCGCCTCACATTGAGCAGTGACACCGGTGTCGTGCCAATGTACTTATGTACAAAATTTGGAGAGGTCTGCTGTTGTCTAGCAAAAGTTACATAGGGGGTACCCAAAATATCAGGTAAAAAACGGCCTGATATTTTGGGTATCCCCATGTAACTTTTGCTAGACAACAACAGAGCTCCCCAAATTATTTCAGGTTGTTTATCGTGACCTGGTAAACACACAAAATAACACTCATGATGACAGGACAGACACACAAAATATCAGGTGAAAAACGGTCTGATATTTTGAGTATCTCCTATGTAACTCATATGGTAGACAGGTGAAAAAAGTGTTTAATTGAAAAGCCATATTAAACTAAATTAAATTAAAACAGAAATCACGTTAGAGGACCGGGAGGATATGCCTATCAGTCCATAATATTAAACGACGCTATAAACAATTCACAAGTCGCCTTAGTGTAACAGACAAATACACGTATTTATGTAGTTAACTGAGACCCATGTTACTATGGAAAACCCTGTCGAGTCTTCCACGTCGCTATTTGTTCCATTTAAGAGGTAAATTGAAAGTGCAGCAGTTAAACAATTCGAACACCAGCAGAATCTCCGCTCTGTGTGCATGCGCGCTCCCGCGGCCAGGGGATACAAATCCTGGCGGGGATAAGTACATTGGCACGACACCGGCGTCATCGGAGCAATCCCGGAAGTGGAACTAGACTAATTATGAATTCCAGGCTTTTATTGTGAAGAGATGGTGGCCCAGCCCCCGGTGCTCGATGGTTGTGTTGTGCGGCGGTGCTGACGTAGCATAGGCCGGTGAGTGTGAAGCGCTGACAGAACGCTGGTGGAGAGCAGCAGTCGGCGCACACAGCTCAGTGGAGTGTGTCTGCAGCAGCGAGCGTAACACTGGATTACCACCACACCGAGGTAAGCATGTCCCTGCTTTGGATCACTGCTGCTCTGACTCTTAAGTGTTTTCTGGAGATTCATTATTATTCCAAGTCTACCTTTTTTTCTTTTTTTTTTACATTGGCATCATAACCGCTGACTTTGGCTTATTGATGATGCAAAGACCAGAGCCACTTAACGTATTTCTTATTCATCACTCAATCATTAAGTGTGAATTTAGCAGACTTTATCTGCTTTAGTGCTTTTACGAGTCAGTCAATTTAGATGCTGCATCTCAGCTTTGGGACAGTTGCTGCAGTACAGACTGATACAGAGGGAATACGACCCGCCATGGGTGCCGCACTCTGAAGCTGAATGCCCTGGAGGATAAAAGCCAAATTCTCAAATCTGGGAATTAAACGCTTTCAGACTTTACACCTTTTTTTAATACTGCCTGGTATCATTTAAAAAAAGACTAATCCTTTCTAGTGTGGTTGTTTCTTTAAGTTGTCAGGTAGCAGTGAGGCTTATTTGCGGTTGTCATTGTGAGTCATAGGGAGCAGACTACAGGCTACTCTACATGCTTACAAGAAGGCTGTGACATCAGGACCAGACACTTAATGGCATGCATATTATGCGGCATGGAGGTGTTAGGAATAGTTTATTGAATAGTATTCCATTGTCATTTCTATCACCATGTTGTCAGATTAGACTGTAGCCTTTGCCATTTTGATTGGATGGCTTCAAAAGTGAAGCATTAAGGAATGACATGTTGGGGCAGTTTGAGTCCATGAGGTGCTTTAGATTTTCAGCGATGTAGGTTGTAATGTTATTGTAGGGGAATATTTTAGTACACTTTATTATTTCCACTTCTTATTCCAGTGGCATCAGTGCGTATTAGCAGCTGTGTTGTGTAACTGTAATAGTGCAAAAATTCTCTGCAGGTATTGACAATGTGGAGCTGAATGTTAAACTTTCATGATCTAGTCTGACAAACAGGTCTGGCTGTCTGAATCCTGAAATGAGCAGCATGTGACATAAACAACTGCCTCACAGTAAGCGTGTCCCTATATAGACACATAGACAATCAAATGTTGCATTACAAAAAGCACTGTCAGAATAGTAATATAAAAGTATTTGACAAAGACAAAATTCCGCAGCATATTTAAAAATATGCATTACGAAAATACAGAATCATTGTGCTAATTTTGAGCAAAATTAGTCACTGAAATAAATCCTTTTAAATATCAGTGTGTTTTTATAACCTAATTTGCCCTGTCAGGATATTTCTGAATATCCTGAGTGCAACTCTACTTCGAAGTCTACCTCAGTTTAAGGACGTCATTCAATCCCACTAAAAAAATAAGAGCTTCTCCACTGTCAAAGACCTACGTCGTTCTGTGTTTTCATTCATGAATTTACTACATGAAGGATTCCCTTTTTTCTTCTTCTTTTATTTCTATGGATCTGTGTAATGTGACGCTATACAAGCTTGATAAAAAATTAACCCCAACACAAATAATTCATCAAACTGCTTCGAGGACAGGGGCAAAGCAGTCAAAAAAAATCGGGAACAGGAAACGGAAAATCTCTTTTCCCGTGTTTTGTTATGTGGGCCGCACGTTTCTAAAGATCACACTCTCCTCTGCTTGTCTTATCCCATGGACCCATTTAATAGAGATAGTGTAGCCTATCTCAAGAGTGTTTTCTCAGAAAGAACAGGACTTTCATTAGCTACAGTACGTGTTTAAGGACTTTGTGTGTGTGTGTGTGTGTGTGTGTGTGTGTGTGTGTGTGTGTGTGTGTGTGTGTGTGTGACCAAATCAGTTCTACCAAGTGTTTTGTCCATGAGTGAAACAATATGTTAAATCTCCCCACAGCATGTGTCCTCTCTGCTCAATGCTACTACTGAGTATTGACTCAGAAGTAGTTGAGCAGTGTATGAAGCAGACTCCTTGTTGGCAACACGTCAGCAGAGGAGTTGTAGATGTTTACACAGAGATGGTGATAGGTGTGTGTGTGTGTGTGTGTGTGTGTGTGTGTGTGTGTGTGTGTGTGTGCTAGAAGTCATATGTTACCCAGCAGCTCAGCCGCGAGCCATTTGTTCTATCAGTCACTCAAAGAGCAACCACACTCTGATGACCTTTTGCACTTATTATTGTGCAATTAAAGCAAGTCAAATAAGAACCAAAAGGGCACTTGGAGAGCGTAGACCTCCACCACATTAATGTAGCACAAACGCCCTAATTCACAATGTTTACGAAAGTGAAAAATAATTTGTGCATCTGCTCCATGATTTGGAACCGCTCCAAAATGTGAAAGGTTCCTCCTTGTCCCATGCTACGTCCTTCCAACAAGTTTCATGAAAATCTGTTTTTCGTAATCCTGTTTACAAACAGACCGACATACAAACCAAGCTGAAAACATAAAATTCTTAGGAGGTAACTGTGAAATAGCATTTCATTTATTGAGATTGAAAGGATTCAACACATTTATCCAGTTTACAAATGTGCAATTTATCGTTTGCAGTAGTTAATACTTTATTTAAATTAACTAGCCTCAGTTTTCAAGGATGATGTTCTTTTGAATTATTCCCAATTTGGGAGATTCCAGGTTTTAATGTGTATGAACAGGATGTCAGGGTACAGAGTGACTAATAGTCAAACAGAATGTGAAGTTTGGCACCAGCTTTCATAAGCCAGCAACATCTAGTTCTTGTTTTTTAAAGGACACAATAAATCAAGGTCAAAGTGTTACATTTTAGTCTTTTGAGCTTGACAAACAGAAATGATAACCTGTGGAGTAGGCATGGGATCGGTTGGTATGAACTCAGCTCAGTTGTTAATATTTTATGAAGCTTGTTCAGAGTCTAGTTACACAGATCCCCTAGATTTGAGAGGAGCAACCCTCGGAAACATGAATCTCAAAACTGAATTCCAAAGATTTGCCAGAGATCCGGCTGGCCTCCAGATCAACCAAGATGATCTCTATTTGGTTTGGAAAATCTCAGAATATGAGAAAATAAGAATTAGTTACATTATGTTTATATACTGTAAGTTCAATCATCACACGTGACAGTAGATTTTGCTTGCTTTGCCAAAAGTCTTTTGCCTGTTACTTTGACACAAATGAGAAGAAACTGCCTATGTAGTGTAGGCCTAATCTACCCAGAATATAATACGTCTAGACTAATCATTAGCTATTAGTAATTGCAGATCTAAATTTAAAACATAGTTTAACTGGACAATAGCAAAATCACTTAAAGATATTCTTCTTTGGTAAGGTATATTTCTCAAAATCACCCTTATCTATTAGTCCGAGTTTATCCATGCCAAATCCTCAGTGAAGCTGGATATTAGCATGACATTTACCAAATCCTTGGTAGTGACAGTATTTGTAGAAAACAGCCTTGTCTTCACTGTGAATAATGGGACGGCTTAGAACGCCAGGTTTCTGTTTTCACTCCATGTTAATGTTACAACAGGTTGCTTAGCAACCCCCTCCAACCCCCCTTTCTGCTTTCTCCATCTGCTGCCATTGGTTGAAGTGGATGGTGAAGTGAAGTGTTATGCTTTGGCTTTTCGAGGACCGTGGCACAAAGAAGCCCCCTAGATCATAGACACTGTATGTAAACAAGGCAGTGAAAAGACAATTTATGTTTTAGTGATGGATTTAAGCAACACTCCTCACCACCAACAGCCCACCCCCACCCTTATCCTCTGTGTTATATGTCAGCAACTGATGGAAAACGGCAGTTGTTGGAAGATAATAGGAACCAGAATGTGTCCTCCTTACTCATCATCACACAAACCAAACCAGAATTACTAAGTGACACTGATCCATAACAGGTTTATAAATCCCTCACTACACAATATAATAAACAATAATGTAACTCTAATATGCCGCCATCTATGAAGCCATGCTGTTATTGATGGAGCTGCCTGTTATGTTTGTGTCTGGGTGTGACGGGACGAGTCAGACTGGGCCGGCATTCCTGAAATAGACAGATGAGGGAGCCCTGCTGCATGCTCATTTCACACAAGGATACCTTCATAGCACTTACAATTGCTGGATTATCACATTGCTGTTTATATTCACGTTTAGCCGCCATATCCTATGACTCAATTATCAAGTAGTCCTGTCACATAGGCGCTCGGAGAGTTATATTAGGGAACACACTCAGAGTGTCCAATCCACGTCAGAGTCAAAACATCCAGCAGAGATGAGGAAACACTTTCAGCACTCTCTCAGACAATGATTTGAATTGTCATCGCAGGTCACCTAATGTGGGGTACGCCCCATTATCTAAGCCAGGAGGAATCTATGGTGCACAGCTGAGCTAGTTATCTAGTGATGACATTAAAGGACCATCATGTGTGTCTCTTATTCATATTCCCAAATTAGCATATTATCTCAAGGAAATTATGGTTATATTGCATTTGTTGTGGATTTCTTTTCAATTATGTCATTCACTGTATCCCAGTTATCTCCTTATTTGTTAGCAAGCTTTTCTTATTTTGATTTTTTTCACCTTTCACCTACCAAAGTAAACTCTCTAAAAGCCGCCTGAAGATAGATCATAGGGCTACTTTCCCACTCTTGGAGTGTAGCCTCTGGCCCTTGCTGAAGATGTATCACCCTGGGTAAACCGTCAACTCACTGACATTCTTATTGAACCCATTCTAAAAGCCTATCAGGCATGTTAAAAGCAGGCTGGCTGTCTAACACAGCATCTGTAACAGTCCATGCGGCCAATTGCAGTCATCCCCAGGACCTTTAAACGTGGCAACCAAGTGTTCCCTGTCCCGAGGATCAGGCCATAGTCATGTCCAATAACTGTCAGGGCTTCTCATGGACAAGCTGGCGGGCTGCGAGCCTCTCCAAACGCGGCGGGATACATCTTTCATTGGCTAGTGTGATTGGGGCTTTTGCTTTGTTCCTCAGAAAAAGGACATTTTGTTCCCAAAGGTCACAAACATCCTCAAATATAACAGTGATACCATAGGATCACTACAAACTCCTTAAGACACCATGTTACTGTGAAATGTCATTAGTTGTGGTTAAAAGAATTAAGGCATAGAAGCAGTGTTCATACATTAAGCTCCAACCATTATCAACATGAATGTGTAATCCCACTTTGAGGCTTATAATGACTGCAGTGTGTAAGTTACATACATTTCCTTTTATGCTGCAGTTGTTTGAAATGAACTTCAAATAGCTTGGTCGGGGAATGTGTAGAATCCCAGGCTGCTGTCCAACGTGGAAGCTGTTTATGGAAGAGAGTTGGGAGGGTGGAGGGGTAGGTGGGGGTCTCTTCTCAATTAGGGGGATAAGCTGCTGCTCCGGAGCGGCCCTTTCGAGCCATGTTTGGAGCTGTTTGATGGGATCCACGCACAGTGCTGGATAGCTTCTCTCCTCTCTGCCATTTGTTGACAAAGCAGAAGTCAAACTGTGTTACGTAACAGCCCTTTCTGTCCGTCCATAGTACAGCTGAGCTTGTGATGAGAGCTCTTTTGTGTTAACATAGCTCACTTTTAAGGCGGCCTCTGACTGGGGCACAGAGACCCCCTGTGTGAAATACATGATAGTTCAACGTGGTACCACCCCACCTTTTCTTTAGTTTTCACAGGGGTTGACAGACAGAATCTGGAGCCTGATTTAGATAAAGTGATTGTTGCTGCTCTGGTCCACTGGACATTGAACTCATAAAGCAATTCAATTTTATGAAAAAAGTAATGTATCTACTAAAGCCCGACCAATAAAGGATTTTTAAAAAGTATATATCTATATATACACTTTTTTTTTTTAAATCCAGAAACACGTTAGAAAAGTTACTTAGTTTAGTTATTTATTTATGAGTTCTCACTAAAATAATATGATAATTTGTTTTATTGTCGCAACAGAATAGAGGAACATAAAAATATATTAAAGGGCTGATAAATAAAATGTCTAAAAATACAAATTTAAGATATAAAAGTCCTTTGAACAAAAACACACAAAAAATAATCAGTGTTGCCAACAGGGACGCTGTGGAGTGCCCTCTGGTGGACAAACTATGCAACGCCAACAATCATCAACACTCATAACATGGTCGACAGTCCATTTTTATTTTTTAAATATTCATTTTTGGGTGATTTAAAAAATAAATAAAAATAAATATATATATATAGAAATGCCGATACCGATATATCGGGAAATGCCTAATATCGGGCTCTGCTATCTACTAGGGTCAAGCCAGTTTGTTGGATGCGACCCATTTTGGTTTTCTCACTTTCAATAAGATGAAAGGTTTTCCTTGATCTCAACTAATAAAACCGGTCGTCTTTTGACATTTTTTTTATTACTGTAATATACTACTACTAAGAAGATGTAGTCAGTTACACAGCTTTATTTATTTAAGAGAAAATTGGTCGGGGGATAATATTTTCTGTATTCTGTGTAGAGATTAAGGAACAAATATCAGTTTTGGTATAAAAACATTGGTATTAGCCCTGAAAACTATTTTAGCCCTGAAACTAAGGTTTTCACATTATTCATATTATTCCTTAACATTGAGAAACAGTTCAACATTTTGGAAATTACACTTATTACACTTACGCTTTCTTTCCAAAAGTTAGATGAGTAGATTGATATCACGCTAATGGCTGTACGCTAAATATGTAGCTTGAGCCAGCAGCCAGTTAGCTTAGCTTAAAATAAATTGAGAAGGTCAAAGTTGTAAGCTTCTGTACTGAGTGACTGGTTGGCATGTAGCCAGGCCCTAAACCATCCCCTGCTTTATTGCCTATTTTAAAATACACAAAATGAACATCACGCTTTATTAAAGACTGACTTGAAACTAGCGATTGAGACCCTGAACTTATTTTGAAAATGTTTACTGATGTAATAAATCAAGTTAGAAGTAGGGTCATTTTTATAGACTATATAATCAGACTTCTTTTTCCCTGCTGGAAATTAGATAGAATGCAGGTAAAGGCAATTCTGGATTGGGTTCACTTTTCAGGCCAAAAAGTTGCCACCTGATTTTCACAAATATTGAACGTTTCCTATTATTGAGTTGATCTGATAATCAAACGATTGTTTGACTCATTTTATAAGGCAAAAATGAAAATCCACTAGTTCTACTCTCTCAAATGTAAATTTTTTTTTTTCTCACTTTGGCTTTCAATCTGATGGTTTTACAAAAAATTTGAAAATTGTAATTAAATTTTTTTTTTTACTAACCTTAAAATTGCTCATTTAAAAAAAGGTTTAATTGATAATAACTGATAATAATAATACATATTAGTTGCAGACCTAATAACATTTCAAACTGCAGTGTCCACATACACATACATCTACATGTTTCTGCTGTCTTACAATTTCTATCACTTTTCAAAATGTTGGTATCATAGATGTAATCACTTATTCACATGCAGTCAATAATAGTCATTAGGATGTTGACTGAAGTATTAAAACCTTATGGAGGGTTGAGTCATCCAGTACTGGATTCCAGCCATCTCTCATCTACTGGCCCTGAAGGATCATTCCGAGGGGGTAGGAGGATTTTATATTGAGGTCTGCACAGTTGTTGAGTGGGTGCCACATTCCCAGGTGGCATGTGGTGACAGGCCCATCTGGGTACGCCTGTTGTCAAAAACAAACAGACCCCCTACATAGCAAGGGTCAAGGTCAAAGCGGGGACCGTCCCACCCAGACGAGACACTCAAAGCACAGCCAGACGCCCCAGGAGGCTTCAGAGGGACCTGATGTATGTGGACTGAGGACTCGCTGTGCACATCATCAAGAAGGTAATGTGCCTCCCTAGATCCGTAGTGATGCGTTGAGATGATCTTAGCCTTTTGGGAGCATGTTAGTTTTGGGAAGGTATTTTAGTTCCACTCACGAGCATTCAGTTGGATATTTATGTGTCTGTGTGCGTGTGGTAGTCTCACGTAGCGCTGACAGCTCCAAATGGGATGAATCATCTTGCCTTTTGCTGTGTCTTCCTGCTTGTAGGTAATCACACATGTTTTCAGCTTAGATGGTGTTTTCAATGGATGCCACTTCCTGGAATCTTGTGTGATTATTCTAGTGCATGAATAAAACCTGAAAGAAATGGTTTGTACAAAAGTCTCTCAGGTTTGTGAATTTGGAGTCTTAAGAGTCGACCAGAAAACACTGAGCTCATGACATGTAGTTTGGCAGTTTTGTTCTTCTTCCTTATTTTAAGGAAACACCAAATTCTTGTTTATATCTAGTCCCGGTCGGTTACTGTTATAAGACTGCTGGTCTAATCTAACAAGGCCAGGTCACCAAGATACCTTGTGGACAATCTGAGCTTAAAACTGATTCTCAATCATCTCATTGAATTGTATTAATCAATTCATCTGTTCCCATCTGTGAAGTTAAAGTGCTGTAAAGTTAAAGTGTTCCCCCTTTAACTTCATATCCATTTGTTTGTGCCTTAAAGAGTTGCCGAATTGAACCCATTTGTGAAACAGAGTTGTCGTGAAAGCTTTCTAGATTATAAGGAGCAACAAAGCATTTAGGAAATTGCAGTTTGGCTAATAAAGTCTCCTCTTTTTTTCCTGTTTGTCTTGGCCCAGTCAGTGCTAGCTGTCCCAGAGCTCCTGCACTGGTCTCCTCTTTTTCACAGGCAGGATAGATGGTGCTCTGAGGCATCTTTCCTAAAAAGGCCAGTTGTGATCTATGCACGTGTGTGTTTATACAGCGAGCAACACTGCAAGCTGTCATCTTCCCATTATCTATAAGAGGTTAAAATACTCCCACGTCTCTCTTTATACTGTATATTTACCATCTTGGGGTTCGTTTGAGGATAGAACGGAAGTAGAGTTGAGATCAGTGTAAGTGCTCCAAAGGATTGTCTGTTAATGGTTTTGGAAATGAGATCACAGATGCATTGTTTCCCTGGGATGCAGGGGGTCAGGAAGCAAGTTGGTTTTATTAAAGAGAGAAGGGAAATAAATACACAGAGTTTCTGGTGCTCAGGGACAGCTCGGCTTCAAGACTGGAAGATGTTTTAAAAGGTTTTTAGCTCTGTGTCCCCGGGGGACTTGTTTGGAATCGCTCCCATTTTCCCTCATCCATTTTGGCCTGTTTGTGGAGGTTTCCAGTCGGAACATGAGTCCCCTGCCTGTTCTGCAGGTTGGCTTGATTACCACCATGTGTAAACATATTGCACACACAGTCACACACAGTCACACACATACATGGTGCGGAGACACAACTTTAAAAGCAGCTTAAAATTGACATCTTAGAAGAAATTCTAGATGGATTTTGTTTTTGTTTTTCATTTTTGTAGTCTACAAACAAAGTACCTATTTGTGTGTGTGTGTGTGTGTGTGTGTGTGTGTGTGTGTGTGTGTGTGTGTGTCTTGACTCAATCAGCCCTTTTCTTGCCATTTTAAATGGGGACGTCTCCTAAATCAGTCGTACTGGCTGAGCACAATAAGGGGCCCAGCAGAGCAATGGGAAGTGTTTCACAGCCACTTTTTTTGGTGGCCTTGGTGTTGCTTCTGCATGCTCCACTGATGCAGTTCAGATTAACATATGTTTGTTCTCGCTCACACCCTCCCATCTTGTCCTTAAAGGGGAACACAGATACAAATTTGAATTCATATAATTAGTCAAGGAAATGGTCATACTTTGTCACAAACTAAGCTAAAGTCATGCAAAGTGAGGCCTGCATTGTCAGAGATCAAAGTGTCAACTGCACCTTCATAATTGACAGTTTTCTTTTTATCTTAAATGAGTTTTAACCTTTAAGTTTTTTTCCTTTAACTGACAACAGTCACCATGAAATTTTAAATGTCTAAAAGTTCATCATTATCTACAGAAAATTCCCTTTGCTGATTTATTTCACATGTAGCAGCTGTTGACATCCTAGATTGGATTGTGTTTTTGGCTTTTTCGTCATAGATATCACCGTCGAAATGCACGTGAGTAACAGTGATATTGGATTGTAAGGACACAGTCAACAGATTGTGTTGATATTTGCTCCCTTGGCTGCAGTTCAGTCAATTGAGTTTTTATAGCACTTATCAGGGTAAAATAATACTAAGAAGACACAATTTTATGTTTTAGATCTTGCCATATAAAACACAGGTTATTGCTTTTTTTGTGTCGTTGATTACTAATAAAATATGAGGTCTTGTGTGTTGTAGACTAGATTAAAATTGGAGGTTCACCGCCTTCCTGTCTCGCTGCGTTGTATCTCCTTTCACTGTGTAACCTAACCATAGTACTACTACAATTCCATTAGCCATATGCATTCCCCAGTTACAGCTATTGGTTGCAGTGACTCTACTATTTCTACAGTCAGCTACAGCCAAGCCAACCATTTTTTAAGAAATCTTCTCTTTGTGTAACATTGTTTCATTACTTATAGTCTTCCATTAGCCGACACTGCAGCAAAGCACTGTCCTGGTTACCAAACTTACCCTGATCCACAACTAATATTAGATATACTAATATGTGCAAGTGTTGACATTGTTATGCTACATGGATTTTCAGACTGTATGTGTAAGTTGGAGTTTTTGCTTAATAACAAACAAAACAACCAGAAGGCATTTATTATAAAGCAGGCGTGTAAATATATATATAACTGAGCTTATGACATGTAGTTTGGCAGTTTTGTTCTTCTTCCTTATTTTTAAGGAAACACCAAACTCTTGTTTAAATCCAGTCCTGGTCTATTACTGTTATGAGACTGCTGGTCTAATCTAACAACGCCAGGTCACCAAGATACTTTGTGGACAATCTGAGCTTAAAACTCATTCTAAATCAACTCATTGAATTGAATTAATCAAATAAAGAATGAACCTGAAAATTTGCATAATACGGGACTTGCGTAACTGCATTTATACAAACGTGACATGCAATTGTCCTTGCTGCATTTTGTTGCTATACCAAGCATCTTTGTATATCTTCAGGCTATTATTTGCATCCCTGTGTTTCTCTTCCAGGGCTCTCCAGAAGGGGGCAGCGTAAGACTGAGCTCAACTCCCAGTAAGTAATTTCACTTTGACAGTACCACTGAGTTACAATGCTTTTGGTTTAATAAGTGGATGCTAGTGAAGCATGCAGACATTCAAGTCATATTCACACACATGCACACTTTCATTTAAAGCCTTTTTTATTACACAGAATGTGTAAATATCTTGTTGTAGTATTGTTTGACAAAATTGCAGCCACATGAAAAGAAAGTATGTGTGTGTGTGTGTGTGTGTGTGTGTGTGTGTGTGTGTGTGTGTGTGTGTGTGTGTGTGCGCGTGTGTGTGTGTGTGCGCGCGTGTGTGTGTGTGTGTGAAGTCCCATCAGGTCCTCGAACGCTCTGCGCTGTCAGGATCACGCCTTTGACAACAATGAAAGGCTCTCCTGACCTGATTCCTGCCGCAGGTGACGTATCCCACCGCCTCATCAATCTTTCAGTGGGACAACCTCGTACTTAAAAAGAAACTCTTAAAACTCATTACTTGTCAACAATCAGTCACTTTATTAGCCTGTGTTTCGGCATAACAAGCGCCAACTTCTCTACCTCCAGCTTTGACAGTGTGATCATGGCAATTAGTTTTACAGGACAGTAGGATATTAATGTGATGGCCTGGTTTAGATAGTAATAGTTACAGTGAGTTCTATTTTGGTCATTTGGGGCATGCGGTAGCAATAACTTTGATTCGCAGGTGCTCTGAAGCAAGGAGTGCTGTCTGTTAATACCAAATATAAGACTGCTATGCCTTGAATTATGAAGAGCTGTGGAAATGATACTCTTATTTTGAACTTTTTCAGATTTGGACCCGAGCAGAGTGTGCAAAGGGAAAGGAGTCGTGACTCTAAGGGCCACCCTCGTCCACATAGATGATGAGGGCTGCATCAGCGGCGAGCCAAATGTCATCACAACGCCATGTAAGTCACCGCGAATGCCACAGCTGCTTCATAACAACTCTCCACATGATGAAAAAATATTTAGAGGACAGCAATAGTTGCATGGCTATGTAAAAACAGGATACGTCACTGTGGAATGTGGACAGACAATATGAGCTTTTCCGTTATTTAAAAAGCATTTCATCATGTTCTTTAGTTGTAAAAATTCCTGACATGCCTTTTAGAATTCTGTTTTGATGTCAGGATTATATAAATCCTCATGTTTTGAAGTGTATGCTCAGTCGGCGGGCACACGCGGAGCCGAGATAAAGGGCAATTGCTCATATTTTCCTGTGAGTGTCAAAGAGCTTTTTTGTTGCGACCTGCCCACTGCACTTTGGAGCAGAGCGCCTGGACTGTGGGCTTGTTTGTTACGTTGAGCACATTGGACTAGGACTGGAGGCTGGCCAAGGCTTTTGGGGAGATGCTTTAATTGTTGTAGAGCCTGAATATAAAGGCCATTGGAACAAACAGCCTTTGCATCTCTGTGAATGGGTGCTTTGTTCTGATGACAAAGTTCAGAGATTGTGGGAGAATCTTTTTTTTTCTCCTTTCCTGGATATATCAACATCTATCTGTGCATGAAAAGGAAAGCATTCACGCCCTGTGGAATGAAATGGAGATTTATTTGATCAACAAATAGCTGTTATGGTTTACGTTCCCTGAAATAGTGTACTTTTTAGTATCATCCTCAGTGATTTTATTCTTGCTGCGCTGGCTGCCAAACTGAGAGAGTTCTGGACTCTTTGCAGGTGGCTGGACGAGCCAGATTAATGGAGACAGCTCTAAAGCAGGATTGGCTGAGGGAGGCAGCAACATCACAGCTGATTTACCGCCTGTAAACAACACTCAGTGCCAGGTACGTTTACTTCCAGCCTATTTAACACAGAATCTTTGTTTGTGGTTTTACAATTTTGAGAACTGGGTGATCTCTATATTTTAAGGTCTTGTGAATTCTGTGAAAGGAAACCTGTAGGAATTTGAATTTGAGTATTTTCTGTTATGTTCAGGCCAATTCACCAGAGAGCATCAAAGAAAACCAGGGCCCGTCCTCTGCAGACATTCAGAACTGTTTCACGTCGACCTCCAGCTCTGTTTATCCCTGCACTAGCACAGTTAACCCCACCATAGTCCTGCTGCAACATAACAGAGGTGAGCACGCCGGTCTGGGAGTTGGGGATGACGGGAATCAGGAAGAGTTTCCAAAAGCTTATCATGATCATGCTTTCCACAAGTCTGCATGGCATTTTATCAGCCAAGCTTGATGGTGCTCTTAGGTCTCAGCTGTCTGCGATCCATTAGCCTTGTCTTGCTCTGTTTCACACACGACTGTGCTTTTTCACTTTTTCTTCATCGCTTAATGTCATCACATTTAACTGTCCTGTCCTTGTCTGTCTTTCTCTCACAACAGAGCAGCAAAAGCATCTTTCTCATTTTGAAGGTATGCATCTTGGTGATGTCTAGCATATTTTTGTAATGTATCTTTTATTTCTTAGACTTAGCCAGCAACAATCCCAAGTTGTATTCCAGAGCAATATTTTCTGTTCTTTGACTGAAGCATCTGTCACCCTCCTACTGCCATGACACAGCGGGCTAAATTTGTCCACCACAAGCCTGATGAAATGAATGAGTCATGTTTGATGCATCAGTGTGTGAAAATATTGGTGATGTTCATTTGTTGAACAAAAATGTACCAGACTTTACAAAAACTTCTTGGCTACGATTTATTTTCTGTATATTTTCCTGCAATTTCATGTTTGTTGCCAGCATAGCATCAGTACAACATAAAGGTGACCATGATTGAGATTGTTGTGGCCAATCACGTAACCTACTGGCGATCAGACAAAACACAATGGAGTAAGATTTAATAGACACTGCCACACAACGCCTTATTTAGTATAAATACTAACCTAATCCCAACCCTTACCATGACCATGGTGGGAATGCACTTGGGTGACACTTAGTAAGCATTCATATCACAAAAAAAAAAAAAAACTATATATTTTTATATATTTTGCTTTTGTTAAATGTTTCTGATATCTGTCAAGTTCATCATGCCTTGGCAAGTCTTGCTACATATATTCTTCCCGAGTGTTGATATTAGTTATATTAATCATTTCACTCACTCTTTGTTACTGTGTGGTACAAAACGAAAACTGTGAATTATAGGCATAAAATCTTGATGTGATCATCAGTGGTGCAGAATATATTTGGTGCACAGCATGAAGCATAAGACACATGCTACGCATAAATTCTACATGTGGATGAAACGCATGCTAAGCAACCCAAGTCCCACATACTGTACAGTACACCAACACTGATTTCCGCCGTTTCTTATAATGCCGTCTACCATTTACTGCAATATCCGTATATTTTGTCATGTATTTCCATGCAATACTTTAATTTTATTACTTTTAGTGTAATTTTACTACACCATTTCTAGTAAAATGTGATGTGAACTTTGAGTTTTGTCTGGCTTACGGGGTTTTTCATTTATTTTGTTACAGACCCAACCCCAGAAAGGGACAAAAGCCCTGATCCAGGGAGAGACTCGGTCAGTCCAGTCCCTGATATGGACTGGAAGAGGCTGCGGCTATCACTGTACTCCCCTGTCCTCAGTCCTCTCAACAAGCCCATTGTGCCTGTACGGGTGAGCAACAAAACCTTCTGTCAAATGAAGACAAATCTACTCACTCCAGACGTTTAATGAGTGTTTTGTTCATATGATACATGGGTCTTTGTTGTTGCAGTAAATAGCATTTATATAAAGTACATTACTTTTCTTTATTGTAACATAGTATGTTGTTGTTTAATGTTGATTTAGAATTGTATAATCATTTTTATTAGCATTAAACCATTCTCACAGGAGATATTTTTGACTTTTCATAGCAGGTGTGTAACTAATTACAGTAACAATGGAATGCAGCCACCGTTAATGTTACACTTGAACATCACCAGCGCTGCTGCTGGAAAACAGTTAATATGTTAATATATTTGTCTGTCGTCCTCACCTATTCATTTCACATCTTACAATTTCAGAACACTGACAAGTCTAAAGACTGGTACAAGACAATGTTTAAACAGATACACAGAATACCTGGTAAGAGAAAAATCCTCATTTCCCATGCTTTCCAGGTCTGATCAGTTAACATGTTTCTCTGTTGGTGTCCAATCCCTGTGTGTGTTTCTATATGTGTTTGTATGTTGTGTCACGCTGTGCTCTGTCTCTCCATCACTGTGCTCAGAGCCTATTGAGGAAAACCCTTACCGCCCCACCTACATTTTCCCCGAGAACTATGACATTCAGATGAAATCAAAAGGTATCCGATGGTAGTGACTTTGTTGGCTTTACTGACCTGCAGCCATCCTGGGTCCTTTCAAATACTTCAGCTGTGTTTAACCTGTCATACTTGGCCCTGTGACCTGTGACAAGTACAAAACCACATACCTCTAAGATGCTCAAAGTATTTGAAAGGCTTTTACCTTATATTTTTCCCCAGTTGGATCCATACCATAGAGCTGCTATTTCTATTAGTTTAAAATGCACTGCAGGTTTCGTGCAGATTTCCTGATCTAACTTGGTTTTGCTGCCCATGGTACATTTTCAAGATTAGTAAGCGTTATGGATTTAATAGGCCTTTCTTTTTCTTTCTTTTTACAGAAGCTATTTTGGCATTGCAGTAGGACGAGCACAGGTGTACATGATAAAACAAATCCTGGCTGAATTCCACTTAGCTACTTCAGTTTCTGGGCCCTGTATTGTGCATGCTGGCTCGCTGTCACACTGTCATGACTCACTGGGACACTTTAATAGAACAGAGCTGTCCTTAATGTTAATAGTGACACCTGTGCTTTGCCTTCTATGGCCATTCAAAACATCGGCTGTGACAAAGGCCTATGGTCTGAGTGGTACAAAAAAAATTAAACAATCTGTGAATTAAATAAAAGGCTAGCCCCCCTATAGCACATACGATTACACATACACTCTTTCATTAATTTACTGGCTATAGATATGGAATACTTTTGACGTTTTAAAGAAAAGCATATTAAAGAGGGCAGTCCAACAATTTTACACATGAAGGTCAGTTTATGCGTCCGGTAGTAACACTGGTGATGTCATTGTGTTTATGTTAGATAGGGCTTGGAGAATTCATATTTTTGAAGAAACTCTTCAATACAAACTGGGGACAGGGCATTTAAAAAAAAAAAAAAGAGTTGCATTATGGGAAATGTAGTACTTAGTGTTTTGGGAACTGATACTAGGGATAAAAAGTCCGGATATCTCAGTTTCTTCTTCATTTTGACCATTATTTAGAAATCAGTTACTGGCAAGTATTCCAACTTGCAGTTGACTAGTTCGTCAATATACTTTCCCTTCTGAAAATCTTTATTTAAACCTGGTGAGCTGGTTGATACATTGATGCACGAACCCTTGTAGTGTCATTCTACTTTTACTTAACAAATTGTAACAATTACTCATGGCTTTAAACCTTTTGCTGTTAACCTTCCAATAAGCTTCAGACAGTTGATTTATGTTTTGTTATATATTTCATTATTCATAAATGTCATCATCATACACATTGCATGGTCAGTGTTATGATGTAGTGCACTATTGTAGCCACTAGATGCTGCTGCAGTCCTGCACCAAGGCTGTGGACTGGACTGTCACGTAGAGTCTCTCAGTACTTTGCTGCCATGTCATTCTCCCTCTCTCTCCACTTTCATGTCTTCATCAGTCCTATCTAAATGAAGGCCTTAGAAAAACAGTACCTAAACTTCAGACTCTATACTGCTCCTGACATTCATTATCAATCAATGTTTTGTAGATGGCTAAGGTTAAGTTTAGATTTCCAATTTTGGGTCTGTCAGCCCTGGCGACAAGACAAGATTTTTTTATTTGTATTTTTGTCTTTAGTTACACCATGTACATTATATAAACAATAGACAATTCTTATAGTGGAAGTCATGGCCTTTTTACTTTACAGTGCATTACTTATTCAGAGCCTTGATGCTCATTGATGCTTGCATCCCTTTTTAGCTCAGTAATGCTTCCTGTAAAGTAAAGTCCTGATTTGTCATACTTTGATTGTGTTGGGTGAACCTCTAAGGCTTGCCCTAAGGGATGTTTGGAAATAGTGTTTTAAATGCCTTTTGAATTATTTAGTTTTGTGTTTTTTTCATTACTTTTCAAGTAACAAAGCATAGCTAGATACAAGTTGTAATAAAAGATGTTTGGTGTGCCCCTTTTTCAGATGATGGACCCACTCCCTTTGGTTATTTGGAAGATGGTGAGTTTTGGGATTTGGCTTTCATGGAATTACAAAAGTGTTTATTATTCTTTTTCAGTATTTATTGCAATCCCTCCAAGATATAGCCAACATGCAGCATACTTGATATAAACTTCAACATTGGTAGCATTTCAGTTGGTGCATTAATGCAATTGAGTATTAGGCTGTTGATGTTTGTCGATGTGCCTGTTTTCAGTGAGACCAGTGCCACGCTCAAAAAGTGACGCTGAGGTCGATTCAAGAGGCCGGTCGATGCCTGTGCCAACGCGGTCCTCTTCCCTCAAACCCTCTGCCAAAAGGTCAGCGTCCTCCATCTGCTCCAACCCTCCTGATAACATTCGCTTTGATAGTTAACACAAAAGCACAGCACTGTTCATGTTTGCTGAAGTGAACTGAAATGCCAAGATATAAAAAATGATAGAACTCACCATAAATAAAATTCTGATTAGGGAAATCCTATTTCTGTCTGTTTCTTAAACAGCCAGTCTCCCTGTGATATAAATCCATGGCTGCAATAATTGTCCTTAAATGTGCATGTTTTTACAGTATGATGTTAAAGTCACTTCCAGAAAAGTATTAGTCTTTATTTAAATACATTGCTAGTAAACTTAACCAAACGTGATTTTTCACAGCAGAGCAAAAAAAAATCTTTTATCCTGATCATTTTAAGTATCTGCAAATATAATATTTTGTCCCTAGTAGCTTGTCCACCCTACACACACATGACAAGACAAGATGATCTGCTCTTAGAGAAATGAGTGATAGAGTGATGAAGGAGGACAGGTGATGGAGGATAAATTGTTGCAGATGACAGGTCGGGACTGGGGGCTGTGTATGAAGGGCAGCTTTGCTAAACACGTCTTTGTCCATTTTTAAAAACACTTGATGTTGTTGATGCTCAGAAAGAATTTGTTCTGTGTGTGTTTGTTGTGTCGGGAGAGTAGCTGTAAGATCTTATTTTGGTCCTTTTATCAGTAGTAATTTTAGCGAGTCTTTAGCGAGTTTTGTCTATTACAGTAAGAAATTCTACCAGGAAATGCTGCACTCTGTTTTTTGTCACAGGGTCCAATCTTGTTTACCTTATCGAATTACTGAGTGAATTGGATTATTATCATATTATCATTAGAGGCAGAGAGGCAGGAGAGAGAGCGGGGATAATGAGGGCGGACGTCATGGTTGAATTAAGAAAAAAAATCTTAGCCTATGTAGGTTGCCATGGAGACTACTTGATAAGGATTGGCTCTGTTTCATCCCACACCCCACCCCTCCATGACACCCGCCTCTCCACAGGAGCGAGTGGGAGCCCCCGGATAAAAAGGTAGACACCAGGAAGTACCGCGCCGAGCCCAAGAGCATCTTTGAGTATGAACCGGGGAAATCGTCGGTGCTGAAGCTGGATAGAACGGTATGCTAGCCGTCTGCCTGTGTGTCTCTCTCTCTCTCGCTCTCTCTCTCTCTCTCTCTCCTTCTCTCTGTGTGCATGTCATGTAAGCTGTCCCCCACTCCACCCACCATGCACACCCCTACCCACCACCTCTGTATCTAACCCCACGGGTGGCAGCTTCACTAACAGCTAGGCTGGCGACGTATGTGTAGTCTAAATCGCCATGTGCACCACATTCCTAAAGGGTGTCCTGTTGCGGTGACAGATGATCCTGCTTGGCAGCGGGGGTGTATCACGTTCAAGGATAGACATTGTCTTCCTGTCTTCAATTTAAGGTTATTGGGCCGAATCTGCTTGGTGTGAGAGGATCCCAGCACAGACACAATACATGGATCCTGTGTGGGTTTTCTAAAGAGGAAGTGTAATGCTCTCTACCCTACCCTCTCTAGCTGTAGCAGTTTGTGCTGAATCAAATGGTGCGGAATTATTTAGTGTCCTTGAGGGCTGTCTTTTGAGGATGAGCTTTTTTTTTCTTTTTCTTTTTTACATTTAATAGATAATGGGCAGTAGCTCAAATTTACCAAATGAGAACACATACATTTTGCATTTAGATTTCTCAGGTCTTTTATAATTCCCTTTCACATAATAGAGGACATGGAGGTGATCAGTATTGGGAATAAGTAGTTAGTTGATTATGTAATTTTTGTTTGTCTGATGCTCGGGTACATCAAGCTAGTAGATGTCGTTAGCCAAGATCTGGGTCGGATCCCAGTGGCAACAAATACACTCATTAGAAAGAGTTTGTTCCAGTTCATCTCAGGACCACTGAGTATGCGTGTGTATATATGTATATGTGTATATGTATATGTATATATATATATATATATATATATATATATATATATATATATATATATATATATATATATATATATATATATATATATATATATATATATATATATTATATATATATTATATATATATTATTTTATTTTTATTTTTAAAGATGATTATATTACATCTTCAAAAGATTGCATGTTCTGTTGGTCATTGTTGGCATGTGTCTGCTGATTAGATAGAATAAAATGAAAAGTAGTTCCCATTGAATCACTTTTTGGGTAATGGACTTGGTTAATGTTTTTTTCTAGTCTATTTTAATGCAATACCCATATGCCCATACTAATCAATGTTCTTATGGGCATATGGGTATTGCATTAAAATAGACTGGAAACTTGGGTTTTGGTGGCTGAACTCTTGTTCATATACTGGCCAAGCCAATAGCAAACCAATTGCATTCAAAAGTTCAGTCAAAGCTAAGAGGCTTTAGCAGTCTTATAAAATCACTATCTACCAAAGGTTGAGTCTTTTTTGGTACAGAATTCCTTCTTTGTATTCAATTGGACAGTGTTTGCTTGCAGAGCTGCAGTGGAAGGAAAGTAACAGTATGTATAGCACAAACAATTGCAGTGACCTGTAACTTTTTCAATGTGCATCTGTGTATGTGAGTGTTGTATTAAAGGAACAGTTTGACATGTTGGGTAATATGCTTATCTGCTCTCTTGTTAAGAGTTTAATGAGTAGATTGATACCACTCTAATATTTGACCATTAAATATACAGTAGAAATAGGATGAAACACCTCTGAAGCTCAATAACTGACACGTTTGATCTTGTTTTTTATCACAAAAACCGAATTGTGAAAATGACATTTATGACTTGTGTGCCAGAGTATTACTTGGCCGGAGTCTCAGTTGGTTGCCTGGCAACCTCACAGTGACAAGTCACCAAGTGTGTCAGAAACAAATGTGATATGAGTTAAAGAGGTGTTGGTAGGTGGACTTTGTTACTATCGGAGCGGTTTCCAGTCTTAATTCTAAGCTGAGCTAGTGCTGCTGGCTGTATTTATCAAACAGATACCACAATATGATCAATCTTCTCATCTTACTTTCTGCAAAAAAGCAAATAACTGATTATCCAGAGTATCAAACTTTGCCTTTAAGACTTGAATGAATGTAAACCTATCCTTTAATTTACTTGTCATAAAGAAAATCTGTAGGTACCTTCTTATATACCTAAAGTATCGCTGATCATTTTTAGTGTTGGGTACAAACATGGGCTTAAACAACAATATCTGACTCATTATTTTGGTGTGCATATTCTGTCCTGTCTGAACTGTCTTCTCTTTGTCTTTCTCCTCCTCTTCTTGTTGCCATGCCCCCTAGACTCAGGATGTAAAGCCAGAGGATGTAGATTTAGAGAATGAGCCTTGGTATAAATTCTTTTCAGAGATGGAGTTTGACAAAGCGGTAAGTGGTCGCTGTCTTTTAAGTGACAGTAACTTGTACTTAATTGCATGTGATAACATCAATGTTCAAATAATGCCTAAACAAACTGTGTCTGTCTATAAGGACTACTCCCACTTTCACTTTCAGTACTGTACTGAATATTTTGTATTGATCTTGCACATAAAAGGTTATGTGACAGCATGTGTAAGAGGAAAATGTGTTTCCTCCTAAACTAAATATACTACCATGTGTCCCATCAACGTGACTTAATCAGACCTACTACTGATCATCTTTTATGTCTTATATCAAATATATTATATATATATTATGTCTTATCATAAACTCTGTTTATTGTACTTTGTTCAGAGCACTTTATATAGCTACTTTAATTCCTCATTGTCCCCTTATACAATTTAAAAGGATTTTGTCCCCAATAGTGTCTAAAATAGTCAACCAAGATCTATTTTTACCCTCTTCAAAAGTGTCTTTCAGCAATTTATTTGTATTTGTGATGCTGAGTAAGCACAATCAGCTCAGTCAACAGAAAACTGTCTGACCACTTACAATAGCTGTGGCTTTTACCCTGTACAATTTAGATCATTCATATTTAATAAGGCTGATTATTGATTAGAGTTTAGCAAAGGTGGCCATGACAAACGATCAATTCAATTTTCACAGGGCTGAGTTTATCAGCATCCTATTTCCTGGAGAATCTTGCGATCTCTTGCCAACCGTAGCAGCATCCCTGTTCTTCCATGTCATTAACTTCCATGAGGAACACGCTGTTTTGTTTATTTTGATGTGCCAGTTACAATACGTATCACAAGCTGACGACCCAGATGGTTTGTTTACACAAAATGTTCGTGTGATATGTGATCCTGCGATTCTCTCGTGCTCTTGTGATATCGCGAGAATCCAGCTGTCATGCAATGTAACTGGGCTGGATGATTCATCCAGAAGTCACTCCTCACTTGGAGAGGCTGCAGTCCTCACGAGCATTAGGCTCCGGGGTAATCCCAGGCCCTTCAAATAATAATTGCTGCCCGTCTGCTATCTGGTATATTTACTAAAATACCCAAACAGGTGCAGGCAAATTGAAGCAGTATACAGTGTCAGGACAAGTCAATGCCTTGGGCCTTAGTTGGCACAAGACAAGCATGGCATTGACCGCCCACAAACAGATGTTGGTTCTCCCCGTCAGAGCCACACCGCCACACCCTGGATCACATGAGGTGGCACCACTGACTACAACATGAGGTCATGTCCTAGCATCAGCCAGACGCAAGGGCAGGGTCTCCCATTCCCGGTTAGTGAATATGTGGAGGAGGTTTAGTGGTGGAGGCAGCCGACTCTGTCTCATGGCAGCCTGGATGTTTGCCAGATGATCTCGGCTTGATGACTGGCTCCTGTTTAATGTCAAAGTCACTTCTAAAGCTGCACCTGGTATGCGTAGTATCTGACCTTAAGGCCCAGCCAGACACTCTGGCTCATTGGAGTTTGATTGACATATCAGTACTCACTCGGTATTACTGGATGAGAGATATGGTTTTTGAAAGTCTGCGAAAGCCACAGTGCTCAAGTTTTAAATAAAGAGCTAGGCCTTGATCCAGTTAGGTCTTGTTCTTATTAATAACCTTCAAAGTGCTTTGGAGAACCACTTCTACTAATCAAGTATTATTATAAGAAGGGGAAACTTCTTGACAGTATTAAAAGTCCATTGGATTCTTCTGATCCACATCTTTAGAACAGTCTTCTTGTGGTTCCACATTGCTAATTAGCCAGTTGTCAACTAAATACCTCTAAAGAGCAGGCTTAGTGTAAGTAATACTTTAGATAATCCTACAAGACTGCACTATTTTCTCTTCATCTTTATCCCGTCCTGTCAAATCACCATTACTCAGCCACTTCTAGTCACCTAACAACCACTGAGTAAGAGTGACACCTCTGTATAATCACAGTAATGGTCCTCCTGATTGATATTAACACGTTCTGGGTTCAAGAGGAGTCTGAAAATGCACCCAGTGACAGTTACAGTCAAACATAGGCCCATCGATATACATGGCTAGCTGGAACTGGAATTCCACACATAACTATGGTCAGGAAGAGCATTTTGGCCCCCTGCAACCGTCAGAGTGACTCCATCTGTTGAGCATATGCTGACGAGGGGGCTGCCACACTGTCTCAGCGCTGAGTTACATACAGCCCCCCGCCACACACACACAAACGCCACCACCTGACATCTTCTAAAGGAGGCAACTCGGTAAGCCCGCCAGCTCATTGTGCTTTCATATTTAACCTCTGTTACACACTTAGCCTTTACCTTTAAGTATTTAGTACGGATGAGGTGAGGGGCGCTCATGGCTATAACAGGCCCTTCACACTGGGGGAGCTGTTTGTTTTCATGAGTACATATCAACACAAATAAGGTGCTGGAAAGAATGAGATTCATGTTACCATGACCTATTCATGATTGCTATTTTGAATATGAAAGCGGCTCTGAGTAGCCAGGGACACCTGTTAGGAAACATGCACATGAAATTCTGCAGAAACGTTGTCATCGGTGTTCCAGTGACTCACCGAAGGCCTTCATCCATGTCCATATACAGCTTTGGACATTTCACGCTCTAACGGCTCTAAGCAAGTGGTTTCATCCTCTGTGTTTCTTTATCTGATAAGTTAAACTGGATAAAAAAGTGTCTAGGAGTAATGTGATGTTAAATGAAATCAGGGTAGGATTAGTTTCAAACTGAACAGTTCTGTCCTTTTGTATAAAGCAAAGTTCACATAAACTAAAACTAATCAGGCATCTTGTAAATAACCAGATTAAAATTCCATTCCTTTACTCCAGATAAGCCTTCAATGCCTGTTTCCTGTTTACTTTCCATTGATGCTGTGTGTAACAGCCCAATTACCCAGGGGTGCAAGGGGACAGTATCTGTTCCCCCTGATATCAGATTTGAGGGGGGATACAAGACGTGGCGGAGGAAAGAAGAGCTGTAGATTATTCAATGACACTGGCGTGTTTCCGAGTCTACATGGAACATTTGGCTTTATAAATAGATCCGACTACAGACCTGCCTGCCTGATGTTCCGGTCTTATGAAGATAGGCATTTATTCTGAAAGGTTATAAATGATCTTCCTGCCCTGGCAACTAAGTGTAAAGGTATGTTGTGGCAAATGAGCTGTTGAGAATGCTCCTTGTCTGGTCATCAGTGTGTGGAAGCGGAGACTTGGCCACGCCGTGGGGAAGTGGACGTGGTATTAACAGCGTGGCCAGGCTGGCTGGGATGGGGATTGTGCAATCGTATTTGCAAACAACACTTGCGCTCTTATTCATAGTGCCCGTGTCTGTTATTTTTACCTGCTATGACGTCCGAAAAGAGGAAAGCAACAGAAACAGTGGGCTAAAATTAGTTGGCTCTAAACCATTTAAAGTGCTAGTGGGTGCTACCACACATATGACCACTGATTGATGATTGTAGTTTATTTCTTTCTGCCTTTATATGCGCTCTTTATCTTTATAACATGGTTATAATTATCTGTTGCTACAAGCAATACATGTTACTGTATTCTTTACATTGTTAGTAAGCATTTGTTTCTCTATTTGGCTCTTTAAGTGTTTGTGTGTGTGTGTGTGTGTGTGTGTGTGTGTGTGTGTGTGTGTGTGTGTGTGTGTGTGTGTGTGTGTGTGTGTGTGTGTGTAATTTAGCCTGCTTCCACCACCAGCTGGTTAATTGTCCCCCGGTCTGGTCCAGTGGTAATGAGAGTGACTCAATACCAGACAAAAGAGACAGCTTCACTGGGAGACAGCAGCCCATTGGCTGAGCCTGTGACAGCCCCCTCCCCGCATGGGCGCCCCCCTGACCGATGCACGCCCACTCCCCCCCTGCCCCCCCTCCACTCTCCACACTGCCGCTTGTTTTCTCCAACTTGCATGCAGGCCAAAACACACGCTTACTCCTCCATGCCAAGCCCAGTCCAGAGACGCTAAGAACCCCGGGTGCTCGAGACAAAAACCCAGAGCAACGAGTGAACGACAGAGACAAAAAGAAGAGAAAATCTGACTACAGCTAATGCTCCTGCCTCTGTTCTAGCTGGAGGAGACCTTCCTGTGGATCTATCAATGACTTCTTTGTTTGGTTTGTTGCAGAGTGCCCCCTCTTTCAGCCCCCTGGAAACAGCCTCCGACCTGCAGCAGTAGTAAGTCCATCCCCTCCTTCTTATTCCAATACTTGTGCTTTAAATCTTGCTTCCTCCTTCCAGCATGTTGATGATTATTTAAGGCATGTTACAGGGATACATTTCAATGAAAGGTTTCCCAGCCTGTAGAGCTCGCCCACCCTCAGCGGAGGGACCCCTGCTTCCTGAGGAGATCCTGTTAATAAGGCAAAAAGCTACCAGAACAGTGTGTCCTCTGTCTGTATTTCATGGTGTTTTTTAGGGGGGTTGGGGGTTGTAATGTGGAGACATGGCTGCTATGTGGTGATTTATTTAAAGACAGCAACCTGGATGTCACTGGGATAGAGGGAACTCGCCCAGCTGCTGCATAACTTAAAAACCGTTATCTTCTTCTGAATGGGTGTGTGAACATTACTATGACCGGCAACTGGATTATTAAAGAGGATGCTAGCTGTTACTTAAACAAGGCTTACCAAGCCTTTTATCGTTTTTGTTTTTGCCCGATGAGATTGACATTTTCTATTTCTGTTTGTGTAATAAAATGTAAGGAATTTAGGACCGAGCCATGGGGACTATCTTGCACTACAGCCCGGGGAAAATAAACTTCCTCCCACCATTTCTGCTAAGAACTTTCCATCTGTTGCAATCATTAGGTCATCATGGCCAAGTATCTGAAAAGACATTTCCAATCCAACTTTTCAATATATGGCTGTGTTGTTAATTTTGAAAGAAAGAGGCTCCTGACAAAAGTTGTTGCCTCTGGTTATCATAAAAAGCATGTAACACAACTCCTCTGAATGAATTTGACTGTTTAATTAGCTGTCTGCGTTCCTCTCACCATTGTCTAGCTCCTCGAGCAAGTCTGGACACAGCGAGGTGGAGAAGGACGGAGGATCATCCACGAGCGAGCCAGGGGCTCCAGAATGCGACCGCCATGTTTACAAGAGTGTCCTGGAGGGCGGCGACATTCCCTTACAAGGTCTACGGGCCCTAAACAAGCGCCAGGCAAGCTCCTCCTCCTCTAAAGGTAGGGTAACAGCCACTTCATATGTGTCCAGTAAAATGACAAGTGTGTGTGTGTGTGTGTGTGTGTGGGTGTGGGTGTGGGTGTGGGTGTGTGTGTGTGTGTGTGTGTGTGTGTGTGTGTTTATGGATGTGGGGGCTAGACAGGACAGCAGGCCATTAAAGACCTTTCCTGCTGAGACACAACCAATGACTTACAGACATGATGTTGGACCGTTCAAAGTTTCAGACAGGGATACATGTGTTTCCGTTTACCTTTCTGTTGGTATCCACACATTTTCTTCGCTCCCAGACCTCACAGCATCGGCCAATCACCTGGCAGCATTCATCCCCCCAGCAGCTTTTGATTTATTATTGATGCCATAGATGTTTTTGTCAAACGTGTGCTGGACATCTGCTTTGGAAAACTCATGGTGGGAGTGAGGCTGTCTTGTTAAGTCGATGGAAGATAACCTTGGAGAGTTTCCCCTCTCTCGCTCCAGTTGTGTTGCTAGGCAGGTTTAGGGCAAGACTCCAGAGCGTTCCAGCACCAGGGAGCGGAGGGCCAGAGAGGGGATGGATGAGGAGGGACGAGCGAGATAAACAGACAGGGGTGAGATAAACAGGAGGGACACAGAGGGTGGGTAGGCGTAAGGAAGTCAGCTGTCAGTGTGAGGTCAGGGGCTGGAATGCCTGCGCACATGGCCAGGGAGAGAAACGCTAGGGAAGGAGAAGAGATGTAAGAAAAAAAAAAGGAAGGGACAGTGTGACCCAACATGTCATTACATTACATCTGGGATGACACACAACAGATGGCTTTAGAAAATGTCCATAGATTTAATGTTTGGTATTTTTCCATAATAATTAATAACTAATGTATGGACTGTTTGAACAAAGATGTATCAGGATAGTTGTTTTGGCTTTTACACAGTTGAATTGTGGGCTCATGTAGTAAATGGATTTAGCACTCCAGTCAACTGACTGGCACGCACTTTCATAGCCTCCTGCCCAAAGAAATAACCAAGTGCAAGGAACCAAACACATCATCATGTGTTGTCTTGTGCTCATGAAATAAAAAATATCTGTATTAATCTTTGTCTTCTTTTAAACTAAGTCTCCTCAAGGGCTCTTCAGCAGCTAGGACTCTTTACTTGCCACATGCCCTGGATAGAATATCTTAATTTACTTTCTCAGTGTGTTAATGTTTTGCCATATTTAGACCTTTATTATTGACAGGACAGCTTAGACTTGAAAGGAGAGAGAAAAGGGGGATGACATGCAGCAAAGAGCCACAGGTCGGACTCGGTGTGTTTTTTCTGGTAGATATCAAGCATGACAGATGAGTCACAGAAGTATCTCGCAGCATGTGAAAGGTGTCACTTCCAGGTTCTGTCTGTTGTGCTATCACAAGCAAACTATAGCCAGGAACTGACTATTGCCAAGAAGTGATATGAGTAGTAGTTTCTCAGAAGTCTGTGACAGTCATATTTTACTGTCCAAGTTGACTCAGGATAAATTTTTTATTTACAACCGTATAGGGGAGCAGTGTATTAACAGGGGTGCCACAGAACATATATCACTGCAGCTGCCTGTCTAATTGCTGAAGGCAGAGGAGAAGAATATATTTTATGTAGGAGGGTAAAGTGGGACAGGCAGTGGGAAGGTTATGAATAAAAAATTGGGAACAGAAAAGATTTTAATAGTTTTTTGTTGTTTGTTTGTTTTTTGTTTTTTATTGATACTGCAGTCAGTGTTAAGAATTCCTATATGAACTAACATCACATAACGTTTCATGGCATATTGCTGTTTCAATACTTTATGTTCCACATGTTATGTTTCTGTTAACAGTGATATTGATAATGCAAGAATCTGTTAGACAGTAAATTTCCTGGTGTTCCATTTTTACAAAGCATAATTCCTCACTGCAGGACCATGATGTTACTATAACAGTCATCTATCAGTCTGCTTCCTCTTCTCATCTACTTTTGATGGAACTTGGTCTTTACTTTAGAAATGTGCCTGACTCTGTTTTAGTGTGTGTGAGAACCTGTGACCATTGTAATCTAATATGTTGTTTATTCTGTTGTCCTGCATGCTTGCCAGTGGATTATAAAGGTGGGAATGGCTATATAATTTCACCCTGCTCCTCTGTAAATAGTCGAGCGGTTCTTGCCAATAATGCAATAGGTAACCAGTGTAAGAGTATGAAGCCTCTATCTGCTGCCAAAGCCTGCATACCCCAAATCCTGCCCTCTAAGTTCAAGCCCAAGCTGCTGCCGCCCAGTGGTGACAGTCAGGAGAACAGGACTAAAGCTATCAGGCACCCAAAGGCCCACAGCTGTGAGGAACTGTACAGAGGGCCATGTGACACAAACTTTGCAGGAGCAGAGGAAAGGGAGAGTGGGCAACATTCAGACTTTAAGTCCAACTGTGGCACCGAGTGTGCGGATGGCCTCAGGAATGCTTCCCCTGCAATTAGAAGGAGCGCATCTGAGTTTTCCAGCCTGTACAGGACCATGCATTACATCCAGCGGCCCAGCTCGGCCGGCTGCAGCCCACACGGCAGCGTCCGCAACCTGGCGTCTCTTTTTGAGAAGTCAAAGGCCGAAGGGGATGAAAGGTCAGAGGCGGATGAGGGGGGTAACATTCCACGGGATGCAGTGTCGTCGCGCGTCAGTGAATTTGAAATCATCATCCAGCGGTCCAGCGTGGCACCCAGCCGCTCCTCCTCCCTGCCCACCCTGCACTCAAGCCACTGCCACAGCCCCGACCACAACCCCGCCCGCCTCTACATGGCGTCTGCAGTGTCAGCGGAGTCCCTTTTGGTAGCTGGCGCCACGCAGATGGATTGCTGCTCCCCAGTGGAGGCAGAGGGCAAGAGCTGTAGGGAGGAGGCCTTGTCATCAGGCAGTGTGACTGTGGAGGAGGCTGCTTCCTCCTCAGAGGACAGACACAACGTCAGGTCTGAGTCCCCCTCTAACACTGAGGTTGAGCAGATCTTCAGTAAAAGTTCCCCAGACCTGATCCACCAAAATGCCAGTGCATCAAAGAGTCCCTCAGCACTGCTGGCAGCATCACCACCACAACACAACCCTCTCCACCACCACAACCACATCCTGCATCACCTGAACAATCAACTCCTCCTCAAACCCAGCAAATGCAAAGGCTCTTGCCCTGCCTCCTACACACGCTTCACCACCATCCTCAGGCACGAGAGGCAACAGGCCACGACCCAACAGGAGAGGCCGGCACCATTGGAGAAGAAGACCACGCTGCCTGGGAACCTCTTCCTCATGGGCCCCGCTCCCTTCAGGTTACGTAAGAACCTACAGTCCCACCAAACTCGGAGGACCCTGTTAGCCACCAAAGTGACAGTGGGCACCCAGAGAGCCAGCACTTGGTCTCCTGAGCCCAGACCTCTGATCCCTCAGCGCCTGTCCTCCCTGGAGGTCCTTGAGAGGCTGAGTAACGGGGAGGGAAGCAACACTGAGCACCTGAGTAACGGGCAGGGCTTGGACGCCAACGGGAACCTACTGCAGCCGCTGGCAGCTCACCGCAGAGGTGGCTATCTCCATCCCTTCATACCACTGTCACCCTCCTCTCTCCTCGCTGTGTGGTCACTCATTTATCTCGACTCTCTCTCTTCACATTGTGTCCCTCTTTTCTCCACAAAGCAACGCCGCCACCTTCCATCTCTAGTCTGTGTGGTGTGTTTACAAAGTGAAAGGGAAGCCTCCATCTCATTCTCAGTGTGCTGTTTGGTGCTCTTCCATTTCACTGTGAATAAGTATGGTCCCACAAACGCATCAAAACACTTCAGTGACTGTAGGAGGTTCAGGCAGCTTTTGGTAATGTATATATATCCTGGTGACATCAGATTTGAGTTGTATGCAAGAGTGCTAGAGCCTGCATTAAGCCTTACATCAATACAGACCAAATTCTAAGATAAATGTAGATGAAATATCATATCTGTCTTTTTTATGATCCTCAATGAGACAATACATCTTGTCATTACACAGGCAATACATTTGAAAACTTTAAAATACAATTTCCAGCCTTCCTCTGTAATGTTTAAGCAGGATATTTCAATACAACATTGCATATGCTCTCTTGAACTGATGTTTCACCTTGTTTTTTCTGTTTTGGGAACACTTTACATATACAAGTTTTCATTCTTTCCCCATGAAAGGTTTGTTTTAGCCTGTCAGGATGTTCCCTGCTTTGATTTATTTTACGTAACAGCTGGGACAAACCTGAAAACATTGATAGTTGTTACTTGTGGCCCTTGCTGGGCCACAGAATGAAACATCTATGGTGGTGTGGGGAACAAATTAAGTCATGAAGATATGTCGATCAGTAAATCCATAATGTCATGTTTATTCTTTTGGCCATTATACAGTAGGTTTCATTTTTTTCTTTCCTGCATTTGTTTTTCATGAACACACATCTGACCACTCTGTGTTAATTCCTATGTGCATGCAGGAATACATTTGGCTTTTTGGATGTGTGTGTGCTTTTTTTTTAGTGTTGCAGAGATTATGGTGTTCATTCCAAGCATGCGTAGTTGTGTTTATTGTATATTTGTATGATTCTATTCATTGGAATTAAGGAGTTGACTGCAATATCATCATCTTCTATTTGAGAAGTTTTGTTCTTTGAGTTGGATTTTCCTTCAGGTTGACAGTAAGAAATGCTTCACAGCGTAATCTTCTTTCTGTTTATGTTTCAGACTCGTCCCCAGTTCTCGGAGAGAGCCAGGATGACGTGTTGCGAAGGCGTCATGGGGACAAAGAGGTGAACTTTCTTTACATTTAAGTCAAACTTTCATAAATTACACACTCACATCAAGAGCTGTGTTAAGAATGAGGAAATCAGCCATTATACACAACAAAGAATGTGTTACATGGTTAAAACAGTAGAGGAGAGCCATATCTGGAGGGGACAAACACTTTGGTCTGGTTTCCTGTCAGAAAATCTTGGAGGAGCAGCGGCGGCTGAAGCGGGAACAGGAAGAGGCTGACACGGCGTCGAGACGACACACAGGCATTGTCCCGACGCACCACCAGTTCATCACCAACGAGCGCTTTGGAGACCTGCTCAACATCACAGATAACACAGAGAAGAGGAAATCAGGCATAGAGGTACAATACAGGGCCGTGTCTTATCCTTCTGTAAGCAGGAAAAAATACGGCAGATGCTTTGTCAGTTTGTGTGTGAGTCAGAATGAGGGGGGTCGGGCTTGTCAGTCGGATTTTTGCAGACAGATGGCTTTCTCTTCTGGGTCAACAATTTACAGGGTGAGAGCAGTGATAGAAGGCAAAATACGAGTTGTTGAATGTATCACTGAATATCTCCAGTAGGCTGCCAGACTTCACTTGCACAGTGCACACGGTGTACCGGATTACAGTATATAGCGACCCTTTCTCACAGTAAACAACCCCCAGTAGTTTCTTACTGGACATGCTCCAGAGGAACCCAGTCAGTCACAAGCACCTCATTCCTGTCATTGTGAGAATATTTATGTTCAGACAGGGCACTGAAAGGACAACTCAGGCAGATTTACAGCTCACAAACAAATTCCAGAAGAATCCTTTCTCAATACACATACATGACAACGCCCAGAAAGTATTGTAACCAAAAAGTTACAAAAGCCATATTAACACAGGACTGGTATGACCAGGGGATCTGGGACTGGTAATACTAGTTGCCAGGTCCCCTCCAGTTGAGAAGTTGGGGGGACACAAAACGGGGTCTGGGGGTCCTCTGCCAGAAAAATGTTTTTGATTGGATTTCCTGCTTTTCTACATACATGTATAGGGACTATGGTGATACAAAATCTAGGAACTAATTAAGTCGATCATAATGATAAATTTTTTTGGAAAACGTAGTACTAAACCATTTGTAAGATAAAGATGTCTTACTTTCTTTATTGTTTTAAAATATTGGACGATCACCAAGACTTAAATCTACACATACAGGATTTTAAAAAGTTGGGGGAACATGAAAATGAAACCCTAGCCCCCACTTCTCTGTTTCATGTGGCACATTCATACTGGATAAGTGAAGTCTGTATTTTACTCAAATTTACTGACATCTTCCCATGGATAAACTCTGTCAAAACTTTCATTTATAATTGGCAACGCAGCTAAAACTTCCTCAAATTACTGAGATGCCAATTCGCATAGGACTAGTATTATCACACAACCTCTGTGTCTGGAAAAATATAAGAGGTAATTTTCAGTGGAATTTTTACCTAATTACTGACATGGCAGGTTTGCACGGGATTAAGATCATAGATTGTAACAAATTACTAGATGTCCCTCAGGTAAGACTAGTCCCTTGCAATTAGGGCTAAAGATGTGTATATATAGGGGTATTTAATCTTTTGGATAACTTTCACTGACTCAGTACAATGTAGAATAATATGTATTTAATAGTATGTAAGTAGTTATGACATAAGAGTGACTTTTTTTTATTTACACAGAGAACTCCAGCCATGGCTCGCTTTGACTTCAGAGCAGAAACTCTAAAGTGAGTAATCTATTATCAGTCTCACAACAGGTGGTATTTGTTGCAGATATGTTGGCTTTGATTGCATTAGATTGTAGAGGTGTTATAGATGCAGTTATATTGTGTCCAACTTGTGTACATTAACCATATGAGCAGACCTTGCTCAGAAGTGGACTTCTAATAAACCAATTCCAAATCATACAATTGCAGGAAATTACTGTTTAGAATAGTGGAATAATAATAGATTTCCAAGCTTTTACTTGAATGTGGAAAAATCCCACCCATCTGTTTAGAATGCATTAGATCACCCTTACTTAATTTTCAAACTGTACCATTTTTGGTCACTTGTTTCATTTGATGTGAGTAACTAATGTCTTTGGAACATTTCTAGGGAATTACCGTTTCAGAAGGGAGACATTGTCTACATTATTCGACAGGTGGATCAAAACTGGTATGAAGGGGAACATCATGGAAGAGTTGGCATTTTCCCTCAAAGTTATGTTGAGGTATGTGAGTTTAGTGCGTTTCCATAAATAAATACTTTTTGTAATTGCAATATTGGAGATGTTTTGCATAATCTTTCTCCCGCACAGTGTGATTTGGCTTGTACTTTCGTACTCAATCAGCTGTTATGTGTTGCCTTCTTCAGCTCCTTCCGCCCACAGAGAAAGCCCAGCCAAAGAAAAGTGCCCCAGTGCAGGTACTGGAATATGGAGAGGCTGTCGCCCGCTTCAACTTCAACGGGGACACAGTGGTGGAAATGTCCTTCAGAAAGGTACGGAGGGGGAGATAGTCATTACAAACTGAAGAACATTTTCAAGCACTTTAAGGAACTTTATAGGAGTTTATCCTTTTGTTTTTCACACTTTATTTACCTAAAGGAAGTGTTCACGATGGTCTAAACCGACTAAATATGTATCTACAGGGAGAGAGGATAACGCTGATTCGTAGGGTTGATGAAAACTGGTATGAAGGCAAAATCTCAGGCACCAACCGCCAAGGCATCTTCCCCGTCACCTACGTAGAAGTGAACAAACGACCACGCATCAAAAACGGAGTGGAGTATCTCGACCCTCCTGTCAGCCAGTCGCCACAGCGCAGCACCAACGCTTCTCCTCAGGTACAGAGACCAAACTGGTCGATCACTCGTGGGTGACATTTATGGAGGTAGTGACTATCGACAATTGGTCAAGGCAACACTTTTTTATTTGTTAGGGTTTGGTTGTTTTACTACTACACTTCTGAAACCATAAAATATCTTCTATGTTCACCTTGACACCCACCTTTTAATTTAATTATTTGTTTTGCCCAGTGAATTTGTCTCATTTGTTTCCTTTTCTTTTCTTTCTCTCATCCCCTCTTCTTCTCTTTGCTTCCATCTCCTCCCATGTTCCTGTTGCCCTTAAAAGCTGAATCGTAATCGTCTGACCACCTCCCCCCTGCCCCTTCCTCGCTCCCCCCGCCGTTCCGTGTCCCCCGAGGTCCACGCTATCTCCTCTGAGTGGATCTCCCTGACTGTGGGAGGAGGGAGCCCTCCTGCCGCCCCCACCCCTCCCCTGCCACCACTGCCCACTGTGTCCTATCGCTGCGGCGAGTACCTGCCCCCGCCCTACTCGGCCAGTCCCGTGCCTCATATCACCGGCAGCCCATACTGCGTCTCTCCCACGGCGTCCCCATCTGCCTCCCCTCTTCCCCCACCTTATCCGCCCAGACCCAACTCAACCACTCCCTTCCTCACGTTCACCCCACCTCAGGGGGGGGACTACCTGCTCTCCTCTCCCTTCCCACGTCTGTCAGGCAGTGTGAGCCCCTGTGGAGGGCCGGTGCTGGAGGGCTGGCTGAGGGGGGAGAAGGAGTTGACAGAAAGGGAAGGCTCAGAGGGGGACAGGGGCCACGCAGCCCCGGGCAGCAGGCGAAATAGCCCTGCAGAGGTATCTTCTGCATGGTGTGCGGTGTTGCATCTCAGGCTCTCTTAGGAACATGGGCTTTTGGCCACAGTTTGATTCCCTAAAATAGATGTGTGATGAAGTACTGAAGCTCACATTTCTGTGTGAAAGACGTAACTAACTTGTAGATTTGACCTGAAGTTGATTTTAGCCTCATGGAGGAATCTGCTGATTTAGTGGATGCAGAATAAGTAAAACTGGTCACACTTAAAGCTGCAGGTCTGCATGTTGTTGTTGTGTGTGCGCTACTAACACGCACGTGTTTTAAAGTGTCTCTCAGTGTTGATGTAGTTCGTTTTAGATGTACTAGCTGTATAGGACTGAAAGAGGAGCTATTGTGCTGCATTTCCAGGATTGATTTGAGAGTTGAAGTTTCTTTCTCTTTATAAAATTTAGCCTTTGGTTGCATGTTGTTGTTTCTTCATGCAGATGTGTTATGACTTGGATGCCATTGGAGTTAGGAAGTTTATTTAGGACAGTGACATATTTGCTAGTGAGTATTTATAGATTTCACGTGTTGGCTTGTCTTTCAAAACCTGCTGTGAGGTTGAAATTTCCATCCACAGGGAACACAACCTGACTGTGACTGAAGTATGGACATATTTACAGCAGGTGGATACGTGGTGCGAACTTTAGAGGAAAGACTTTATTTTGAAATGACCTTGCTGATTTGACATTTTTGTGTTGCAGTTTGGGAAGAATGAGGCTGACCATCATGGACGGAGATCCAGAAGCCCTGTGATGCTGTTTGACATCCAAGACAACAACAATGTTAACTCATTTGCGGTAAGATTTACAAAAGAAATGTGTAGTTTGTTAAGTGACTTCATCATTTGTTCAACTTTTTAACCCATCACCTTGAAAGATCCATTTATATTTAACTACCACTGCATGTTCATACTGAATAGTATCCTGTAAAGAAGTGAACTAATACTTCATGTTTCCTGTCTACATGCTCTCACTCTGAGGTCTTGCCTTTTCCATCCCTCTCCTCCTGGGCTCCACCAACGTCTCCTCTGCTTTTTCTCCTGGCTTTTAACGGATCACTTCCTTTTCTGCCTTGCTACTTACTGGACCCACCTTCCTGTCACGCCACTTCGCCCCCCCATCCCCCCTTCCTTCTCTAACTCTTCATCTCCTCACCTCAACTTCACCTCGGGGCCTCTTGCGGGACTCTTGGTGGGACCGCTGTTGTCTTTCTCTGACGACTTCACCTACTACTACTACTACTACTACTACTACTACTAGGAGGCAGTGTGTAATGAGATCTTGAATATAGCTGAGACCTCAGTGAGGTACTGCAGCAACCTGTCCCACCACCCTCATGACTCTGTCCATAGACTGCACCCCCACCCCAGTAAACAATCTCTCATCATTTCCCAGCAACCCCAGTCCCACAGCAGCAGCCCGGAGCCAAACCGTCTCAACTGTGGAGTGTGAGTAAGCTATGTGTTTCAGTTTTACTTCCACATGTATGTTTTTTTTGTTTTTAGTTTCTTCTAAGCTTGGCAAATGTACCAATTTATCTTTGCATCCTACTCCAGTTTCCAGGCGCTGTACAGTTACGCGCCGCAGAACGAAGACGAGCTGGAGCTGCAGGAGGGAGATCTTGTCAGCGTCATGGAGAAGTGCGATGACGGCTGGTTTGTCGGTATGCAGTAATCGGGATACCTTCCTCAGAGACGCAGTCACACTCACTGTGTCACATTAATCCATATAGGGTTTCTGCAGAATGACAGCAAAGGACTGCATGTGTGCAATGTGCATGCTCAGTGCAGAAGTAGAGTCATTTACACCACGTCACATCCTTTTTATAAATAGTTTTTAAAGAATGACAGATTGATTGTAAAGTACATGCACAGGACCTGCACTTAATTTTAAATAGAGCTTAAATAGCTTATTTTTGTATTAAAATCAAGGCATTTTTGCCTTTAATCTAAGAAAGAAGCTATTAACATTTTTGTGCCTGATCCATGTTTCTCTTTCTTTTTCTCTACAGGAACCTCAAAGAGGACAAAACAGTTTGGGACTTTTCCTGGGAATTACGTGAAGGAGGTGAAACTGTAAAGATATCTAATCTGGCTGTAACACATGGTTGCCTGTCAAGCTTGGGAAGTCATTACTATCGCGCATGGCTGTTGGTTAGCATAGTAATTTAACCAGGCAAATCCATTTTGTCTGGGAAAGTGATCAGTTCGGCCGGAGGTATGTCAAACTGCACGGCGAGGCGGAGACAGAGACAGCTCACTGCCCAGACCTCAGCATGGTGTACACCTTGACCACATATAACACACTTCTTGACAGAATTCGTCCGTCTCCACATGTGGAAATTACTCCTTGAAAACACCTACCACAAACTAGCTTTTCTTGTACAGATAATAGCTTCCATCCTGTCCATGTAATTTACAGTGTTGACGTAGCACCTCGGTCTGGAGGCCAGCAGCAGAGCAGTGGATGGATTAAAGAGTGAATCTTATTACCTGAACTGGACTTGGGAGGAATTCAGAATGTATTTTTTATGGGATGTGTGGTTGGAGCTGTTTGTCATAAGCTACCTTTCAGGACCAGTGTGTTCTGGTTTTCATGATTAGCCAAGTATGATGCAAACCTTGCCTTTGCTTCCAAAAGAAAACCTTCAGTGTTTGGATCAACGTACCCTACATAAATGAAATTGAATGTGGTGGTTAATTCTTGAACTCAGTTTAGATGTGAGAAAATGGCCTTAAATTCAGTGCCCAGACTTAGGTGTGAAGCCCTTTTAGAGACTGGTCTGACTTTTCAGTTACATGTTATGAATCATCATAAAGTCAGTATTGGCTACCTTTGAAGAAAAGCTTCTCTTATTCCCAGTTACCACGGCAAACACAGATACAGGACACGGGGACTGTGTTGCATGTCTGATAAAAGTGTACAGAATGTATTAATTTGTCCTTTTTAAAACTCATCTGTCAAAATAGAAGTAAGCTGTGTTTGCTGATGGATGATGCCTGTAAGGTAGCTGGTGGTAGACGCCTGGCTCCAGCGCAGCCACAGAACAGGCGTGGTAGCACTTAACTTCCTGTTTGGTCATTTTAGGGAGTTCCCACCTAACAAAATAATAGTAGATTTATCACAAACTGGTTAATTTTTCAAGTACAATAATCCTACTGATTTTTAAGAGCAAATCAAGATTTGAACCATGCCCTTACTGATAAGCTTGTATGTTTTAGTTAGCCATGTAAATGTGTACAGAAGAGGCCTTCCGAATATGGCTACATATTTTCATATGTAATGACTACAACTTAAATACATTTAGTGGAATGATTGAATAATACACTGAGCATTAGTACAGCATGCACTGTAAAATCAGTAGAGACTGACAAATTGGAACATGGAACACTATCAGCCCTCGCCTAAATATTTGCCATCTTTAGCTGAAAGCCAACAAAAGTGCTGACAGGGGTAACAGGTTGCTGAGCTTAAACAGCTCCCTGATGGAAGATCGCTTTGAATTTTGCCATCAAAGCATCAGAGCCGTCTTCCCGTGAGTACAGAGCGCCCACATCTTCAGCACCAACCCTGTATCAGACGCCAAATGTCAGAATAGATCATCTCCACATGCACAGATTGAAAGATGATAGCTATTGGGTTTTTTTTCTCTCCTTGTGTTTTCATCAAATTCCTTGTTGTCATCAACTGCCGCACTGTGCTCATCCATACTTTAGCAGAACCGTCAAATATTGCTCGTGAAAAAAAATCTTAGTGCTTGTTATGACCTGCTTAGACTTGCAGACGGTTGCAGTTTGTAGGGTAATTGCTATGGAAGAATTTTAAAGTCTATTTAGTTTATACCAGGTAGTGAGCTTGTATCTGATGCTTCAAGTAGCTGAAGTTGGATCTTTTTCCCAATCCACACATTTTTAATCAAATGGTGCCAGACTATCAGTGGGCCTACCTTTTTAGTATAACTCTTTATGTTTGCCCGAGCACACAAAATCAGAAACATAATGTGAAGTATTGAAATATTAAACAGTAGCTCTCACTTGAATCTAAAAGTGTATGTTTATATCTTTGTTTTGTTTTTTAAGTGTTAGCTACGGTTGTGCAGTGATGATGAACATTGACCTCATTGGAACATGGTTTGAAGCTGTATGTGGCTGCCACATAAGTAATATATGAAGTAATTGATGAAGTACATTAATTTATCAAAATTCAGTAGCAATCAGTGTTTCATCCTCTCTGGCGTGAGACAAAATCGAGCGTGTCTTCACCACTGACAATTTTGTCAACATCAGTGAAGGAATGTTTTCTCATGATAATACACTGCATTATGGGTTTGCCTGTATAGCACTGATATAATATTCAGGTATTTTATTACACCACAAAAGCATGTTTTTCCTTCCACTGCTGGCTAAACATTTTTGTTCCTGTGTAACTCCAGCTGCACATGACAGTGCTGATTGGTTGGGAGTCTGTTGACCTGTAGGCTTTTCTTCCGTAACAGAACAACAAGGAGGGAGTGTTCGCTCCATCTCAAACACACGAACATGATGAACAAGTTAACAATCGCACATTTACTCATAATAATACAACTCACTCTAGATTGTTTCTTTGATATTGTGCTCCAGAACACATCACAGGATGTATGAATGTATGAATTTATGAATGTGGCGCATTGCACACATAATTTGTAAAAAACTCTGTACTTTTATCTTGAATGAACATGCAGACTATTGAGCAACATGGCACAAGAAGGATTGTAAATATGTAAAATAAAAAAGGACTGCAAGTGACTCTTGTCACTTGCAGCAGTTTATTTACCTGAAGGATTTTTTTGGCAAAGCACAGAGTGGAGCATTATTGAGCACAGGAAGTCTGACGCATATTAACATTACGCTGCCATTTGTGACGATCATCATGCCTTATGTTGGATGCAAAATTGTGCCTCATTTTCATTTAAGTGTTTTTATGGAGTATCACTGAAATGTATCCATGACATATTTAATATAACTATGGTAGTCCCATTAGTCCTAGTCTCTGATGGGAGAACATTAACTAAGAACTTGTCAGTTACTGTGCAAGTACCTAAAAGTGTGACACAATGCTTTAACTCAATGATTAATAATCATAAGAATGGACTAGTTTGAGGAGACGCACAACCTGCAACAGGTTTGGTTTGTTTGCTTCAATTTGCAGTGCTGTTACATTGACAATATTAAAATAAAAAGATACTATACACTGCTGTGACTTCGGTATTATGCAATATTTAATAAACAATTTAAAGCACTTGGTGTGTTACCTGTTTTGATTTCTGGCAAAGATCTGAATGATACTAGAATTATGCATTTATAGAATATTTTAAATCCTTTGGCATATAAATGGCAATGGAGTAAAGTATCACGTATAAAGGTTTAGGAGCAAGTACACATGGTTTTTAAAGGCACGTACTCTAAGCTGTGTACACATGAGCATATGCAAATTCATGTGAGCTAAAGGTGGAGCTGCAAGTCTCTGTGTTGCTGAATTGTGGATCTGATGATCTTTCTTTCTTTTTTTTAATGTTGCCCATCATTAAGGCTACACCCTGGATAGTTATTGATGTTAATGCTACAGGGTGAAATAGCAAGTACTAGATATTAGAGGAGAACTTCTGTAATGTCAGTAAGTTTACATGAGGTAGGCCTACACTTATTTTGGCTGCTGTGTTGACCTACAAAGCATCAGCATGTCTGATGGGTAAAATCCCATTAGAGGGATTTGGGTTGATAGATTTGTTCATACAGGCCTCACAGACAGGAGCAGTTGTAGGCCTAATTTCAATTTAACATCTAAAGGCTTCACTTTAGAGCACATCCAGACTTCACTGGCGTGTTAAGGATGTATGTAAACCCCATAAGAAAGGATGTGTTTCCTTCGGTCAGTCTGCTCGGAGCTTTTTTTCTCCACTTTCAGCAGAGATCCCCAGGCAGGAATTCAAGTTTTGGGAGCGGCACATTCCGCATCCTGGGATTTAGCTCTACCATAAATGGTAAGCTTGCATGTAACACGGTGACGTACCGGCAGGCCGACGTCCCTAAAACAACAGTGGAGCGCCAACAGGAAGAGGGATCACTCTGCTCTGCTTTCAGCGTATTTTCAATTAGGGCGAATGGTTAATTGGATATGGTCATCAGGAGCCGTCTATTTAAAGAATTTAAGAGCTATCATTAAATAGTTGTTACTCATATAAAAACGTTATTATCCAAGCTGGATCATGCGAGCAAGAAAGTACTAAAATGCAGTTTTGAAACAATGTTTGTGCCTGTTAATTAACTGTTCGATTTGCAGTGATGCGCCAGTGTTGCTTCGGATTTAGGCCATATGGATTTTTAGTGTGTGATAACGCACAGGAGTCCTTACAAAAATAAAGTGTAAAGTGGAGGTGAAGATTCTTTTCTCTTTTTCTGTATACTTTATCAGGACACAACGTTGTGAGTATTTTTTGAATGTGTAATTCCATTATCAGATTAAAGGATGAGTCATTTTATTGTTATCAATAAAGCCCACGATTAAACCACAACCAACAATGCAGTCATTTGTCTCACACGTGGTCCTAGCCCATTCATTTCAACTGAAGGTGTTTAACTTAAAATGGAGCCCAAATGTAATTGTTAAATTTTTTAAAAGGCTAAAAAAAATGTCCTGATTAAGATGGGCACTGCAGGTTTTTTTTTGTGCAAATATTACTCAAACAGAAGTATGAGGGGGATTTTATGGGCACTATTTTTAGATGCAGTCCGGCAGATTAATCCCTACACATTAACAGCAGCAGGACGTGTTTGTGGGATTGACTCCAAACAAAAAAACAAACGACAGTGCCCATGTAATGTAGCCTATGTGTTTTCATAGTTTTTGACACAGATTAATATTTTTATTGTGCTTTGGATACATATTTACCAATTAAGGAAATAGGGTAAATAGGGTAAAGAGGACAGTACATACACATACAAACCTGGACACTTGAACTGCTCTTAATAATTTAAGGTAAATGTTTTTTTATAGCCAAAGGTTTTATTATTATTATTGTTATCATTGCTGTCTTTATATTGTCTTCTTTCTCTTGTCTTGGTCGTGAGTACTTGGCAACTATGCAACGTGACAATCCTCCTGGAGGTTTGGTCAGCCTCCCCACACTCATTACGGAGTGATCCATTTCTTCAATACACGATCTTTGGGATTTCACCTATCAGCGAGGAAACTTCAAACTCTATTCGTCCACTAACTGTGAGCTGACGGTCCACCCCTTCCTCTGATGCTGCGGAGCCCAACTCCTGGCTGTCGTATCGATCATTACACATGTTATATGCAGTATAAAGAAGTGAACTGGTGCTTTGAGACAGATCTTGAAACACACAGCCGACTCTGTTAAAACCAACATTAACGTTATGCCTCTCCGGGTAGTAGTACATGGTCCTGGACCCTGGGGATTCAGGTTGGTTGGAGGAAAGGACTTCGACCAGCCGCTAACTATTTCCCGGGTAAGTGTTAGCTTCTACATTGCAACTCGGTGTAACCACACCTGGGCTTGTCATGACGACACTTTACCTCTCTTCTTGACTGAGAACAGACTGTTAGTTATGTTAACAAAGGGCTAACGTTAATTCACAGAGGCTAAACTGGTAGCTAGCACCGTAATTTAGCTAACGTGAACTAGTGTTACAGTGTCGGTATGATGTGAACTATTGTTACACTGTCCTATGTTGGGCTAAACTTTCAGCTAGCGTTACTGACAATAATGACTTGTCCAGTGTAAAACTACATTTCCCTGTTTCATTTCATGTGATTTGAGATGCCTTTTTTTTCTACTTACTTTTCTACATATTTTACTATTAATATGCAACTGTAAGTCACGTTAACTGTATCCGTTGAACAAAAAGTAGTCGAAATATACCTGTATTTCCTCATGTCTGCAGAATGTCTTATGTACTTGGGCTGTCGTCATATTTAACATCAAGTTAAAAGCATAGCTAGTATGGAGGGGACATTTCGATTCTATTACTTTTACAACAGCGTGTGTACATAAGTGCAAAGCGCTCCTGTGACAATAAAGGATCAGAATATGACCCTTCACTGTGTACTTCGCCGGAGTGGCGGCTGCTGTTCCTGTTCCTCCACCCATGGAAAAGTGATTAGCTTCAAGTCTTTATCTTCCATAGAATGCCTTCCCTCCAGCTTGAGTCGCTGACATAAAATACCTCTGGAAGTGGATTTGCCCGTGTTTACTGTACACAATGAAATGTGTGTAAAAGGTCCTTGAAGATCAGAGTGTAACAAAATAGCACTAGGATTAAGCTCTGGTTAGAAAAGAAGCTGTCGGAGTAATTCATATTCGTGATTTAAGTTAGTTTGTGCGTATTTATGGTGTTTTACTTTTGAAAGAATCTTTTCAGAACTTTTTTTTATTTTATAAGACCTTACAAGTACAAATACCTTAAAACCTTATAATCCAAGCTCACACATGCCAACAAGTGTCTTATCAGCTATGTCTCCTGTGTTGTAGGTCACCCCTGGGAGTAAAGCTGCCCAGGCCAACCTGTCTATAGGAGACATGATCTTGGCTATCGACGGGGAACCGACAGAGCACATGACTCACTTGGAAGCACAGAACAAGATCAAGGGATGCATAGACGAAATGGTGCTCTCCGTAGATAGGTAGGTTGTAGCAACATGTGCCTGTCTGATCTGCATAGCCGCAGGCCTGAAAAACACTGAGTAATATGAGACAGCTCAGCTGCAGTCCAGGTGTTCCGGCAGTGATGTGTTGATTCATGCGTTTTTAATAGTAGGGGTGGGAATCACTAGACACCTCCCGATACAATATTATCACAATACCTATGCCACGATACAATATTATTACGATTTTACATATATTGCAATATTCTGCGATATATTGCAATTTATAACCTTTTTTTCCAGCTTCTAATTTTTCCCAATTTCAAATGATGTCCCCAAAAGGAAACTTTGTCAACATCTGTTTTATCTAAAAAGATACATTTTGTTTGTTCATATTAGTTTATTTTTGTTGCTGCAAAATGGGATTGTCAAGCAGACAAACTGACCAACACGTGTATAATAAAAGATTGATACTTGGCGTCTGTGCAGCGATACAGTATTGCCACTGAAAATATCGCGATACTATGCTGTATCAATTCTTTTTTTTTCCCACCCCTATTCAGTCTTTTTAATGAAATATTTTAGTTTGAGAAGTGTATGTATGCAAATCTATGTTGTAATTCTGTGTTGTGTCAGTGCATTGCATCATAACTTTCTGGTAGCGGATGATTTCAAGCAGCAGGGATGTTGAAATTAACTCAACAGGCAAGTTGAAGCAAATATTCAAATTAAAAAGGAGGCAAGCAGGGTTAGGTAAAATATGGAGTAAGCCAGAGCAGAAGAACAAACATGCAAGGGGTCTGTTGCATTCAAAGACACAGGCATGATGTCATGTTCATGTGCAGCTACAGAGGTCAAAAGTAAAACAGGCATATTATATTTAAAGCTGATGTGTGAATGATTATTTTTGTGATGAAGGCTTCTTGTCCGTCCTCTGGTCTGCAGGTCAGAAACTAAACTGTGGTCGCCACTTTCATCTGAGGAGGGGAGGACGCATCCGTACAAGATGAATCTTGCATCAGAGCCAAAGGTGTGTGTGTGTGTGTGTGCTGTCTCAATATGAAAGCAAGATGTGCTTTTAAAAATGACTCATTTAGCTTGAAATCTGGAATCTTTACAGGTAGCCACACAGTTTCTGGAAGCCTACATGCTCTTTTCCCACCGCACCCACAAAGCCTTGTGGGTTGGTTTTTTTTCTTTATACTGCCAATGATGAAGTCATTGTTTACTTCCCAACAGGAGGTTTCCTAGGAGACGGTATTTTATCAGCCAAGCTGTGACGCAAGCCTCAGTTCCTGTCCCCAATGAGAGAAAAGTTGCGGCCAAAGTTTGAATCCATGTAGGAACTGTGTGGTGTCTATTAGGCTCACAGACACTGTGCATTTTTCTTACACACAATAACACATGTTTGAAACGCTTCTCTGGAGTCTGTCACTCTTCACTGTTTTATTACTTTAAATCATTTGTACTTTTTAGGCTGTTGGTCAATGCTAGTGTTGTCAGATTCTTTGCTCGCAGAGACTCTGGGGTATTCTGCACTGTAATTGTCAGATGCTTGAAGCATGAGCTATATCTTGAGGCTATTCAGTGTTCCCGCTGTGCTGCATGAGCTAGATTTGGCGGTATTTATGTGCCCACTCTCATGGCACACCAGTGTCATGACGTGTTGGTCTTTAAAGACAGTTAGCTGTAATTTAGGCAGAATCCATAGTCTTATATTATCCTGCTAAATTACTTGGCACTTTGTGTCAAACTAGAAGCAGCAGTTGAAGACACGACTTTTTTGATGTTTTCAGTTGAACAATATTTTCAAGTCTACGTTTTTTTTTAAAGTGTACTGTTGCAAATTTTATTTTAAAAACGTTAGAGGTTGGGTGTGTTCAAATATTGAGTAATCTTCCAAGCTGTCATGATATCAGTTGTGTGTTTGTACATGTGCAAACACATAAAAAACATTCAAAGTTACAGTTCATTTGAAGGTGTCAAATGTTGTGACCACCCTTGCATCAAGTTTGCACTGCGAGTGTTGCATGACAGTGTGCGAGTTATTTCACAAATCTTTGCACTCACCTTAACCTTTTTGCTTGGTTACTCACACAAAGCTGTTAACTGTATACTTTTGCATTCATTTCCAGGAGGTGAAACACATAGGCTCGTCCCACAACAGAAGTGCTCTGCCGTTCTCTGGGTTTGGCTCCAAAGTTGTGACCAACCAGTACAACAGCCCATCGGGCCTCTACTCTTCAGAGAACATCAAGGACTTCAACTCAGCTGTGGACGAAGTTAAAACCATAGCTACAGCTAATGAGTCCAACAACAAGTAAGATACACCTTAGAGATGATACCACTTTAGACCAAGTGGTCCAAGGCAAGACTTTTTAAGAAGATTAAGTCTAGACGGGCCCCAAAGCAAATTACGTTAAAGTGCCCATATAATGCTTTTTTCCCTTTCCTTTATTGTAGTTCAAATCTTTTTTTTTTCTTCTTTTTTTTTGTGCACGTTCTATGGGTTTACAAAGTGAAAAAGCCCAAAGTACTCCCCCAAGGGACAGCATAAAACATCGTTCACCAACTGCTCCAAACAGCTCTATTGTAGTCCAGCCTTTACTTCGTGTGTCACTCTGTAAAAAGTTATAATTAATAATGCTCTGCTTTTGACTGGCTGGGAGTGCTGACCTGGGTACTGCTGACCTGGGTACTGCTCATGTGCGACTCCTAACAAATATGGAACAGAAGTGTGATGCCTCACTCTGTAGCTAATAATAATAATAATAATAATAATAATACATACTTTAATAATGTATACTTTATTAATCCCACAAGGGGAAATTACAATTTACACTCTGTTGTTATTACACACAGGCCTGAATTACACACACGCTCAGTACCTATACATGCACTAATGGAGAGATGTCAGAGTGAGTAAAACAGAGAGCTCAACACATAGGGTGAAAAGAGGAGCTGTACAGCAAAAATATTTTTTTGAAAATTAAACCATGTAAACCTTTTCTAATATAACCTAATCTAATCATGAACCAGAACAGCACCACGATAAGAGCACTTTAACCAAAAAATATAAAAGCATTGCTTGAGTTTTAACAGTCAGTCAGTATGGAACTTTTGCTCTGTGTGCTGTTACGGGATTACAAAGACGTTCAAGCTGTGTGATCAGTGATAAAATCAAACAATAATTTTGACTCACTACATCGATACCAACAATCTGACAACAACTGTATTTACATTACATGGAATTTAGTTGACCCTTTTTATCCAAAGCAACTTACAATTGCTATACATGTCAGAGATTGCACGCCCCTGGAGAAACTAGGGGTTAAGTGTCTTGCTCAGGGACACGTTGGTTGATGTTCGCAGTGGGAATCAAACCCAGATCTCCCACACCAAAGGCATGTGTCATATCCACTGCGCCATCACCCCCCTATTTTAAATTTATGTTTGGGATCAACGTCTACAGGTGTCTTTATTATCTTCTCATCTTCAGCTTCTTGTCTTTTCATATATAACAGAGTATACAGTACATACATGTACTCTATAGTTCTTACTCAGCTCCATGTCCCCTCTACTCTGTAAAATCCAAAGTGTGTCCATACACCATCACCTTTTTAAAGGTCCCATAACATGTTTCTCTTTGGATGCTTTTTATAGTTAGTCCTTAGTGGCCCCCTAACACCATATCTGAAGTCTATTTTCCCGAAATTCAGCCATGGTGCAAAATCACAGTCCCACAATGAGCTTTCCTTGGTATGTGCCATTTCTGAGTCTGTAGCTTTTGAGGGGGGTGGGGGCAAGGTGGAGACTGGGGGGTGCGGCCTTGACCAACTGCCACTTTGCTCGTTTGAAAACCATGATGTCTCTTTTGGGTGGGCCAAATTCTCTGGGTGGGCAAAGCAGAGAAAGGGGAGGTAACATTGCCCCTTATGACCTCATAAGGAGCCAGATTCCAGATCGGCCCACCTGAGCTCTCATTTTCTCAAAGGCAGAGCAGGATACCCAGGGCTCGGTTTACACCTATCGCCATTTCTAGCCACTGGGGACCATAGGCAGGCTGGGGGAACTCATATTAATGTAAATAAAAAATGTCATGCCATGGGACCTTTTTAAATCAGAAAGAGATGCTCCACTGCCCTCGACGTTGCTTAATGTGCCATGTCAAACGCTTCTTATTGATGTATTTACTTATGTTTCACAGTCCGTTTGGTTGAAACATTATAAGGCTACTACTTTTTCTTTTTATATTAACATTGATCGAAATGACAATATACAGAAAGTTAGAATACACACAAAGGCACAGTGCACCTTTTCCACAATCCTTCCTTGCAATCAAATGTTTAGCTACTACTTTTTCTTTAAACATTGAAGCTACTTTCTATTGTACATACTTTTAAAGACAAACGTTTATTCAAAAGCACTATTTTAAATCTTTGATTAGAGAGGTGTAATGTTTAATCCTTAAAGAAAGAATCACAATGCATCTAAGAATCAATTCTTGTATTGATTGAAACCCCAAAGGTCGCTGGTTGGTCTGCTTCTAACTGCTGAAATAAGTGGATGTTTAGTGTCTGACTTGTTTGCTCAGCACATACTGAGCTTGCAAAGGCTGGGGGATACATGTCTCTACAAGTCATGGTAATGTGGATATGACAAGGTGTTCACTCTGCTTTAGTCAGGTCATTTTAGAAAGTTGTGTCACCTTTAAGACCAGGAAAAGATGACGATATAGCACAATTTTAAACTATATCACAACATTAAGAAAAACAAAATTCTAGACAATATTAGACTTGTCTTAGATCTCAGACCTTTATCTTTAATCCTAGTGAAAATAAGCAAGAAACACAAAAGTGCAAAGGTTTTATGATCTCTCTCTGACTCTTATAGTCGGGAATAACGTAAGACAGGGTTTGCAGTATGTCTCTGTCGTGGTGATTTTGTAATCCCACTCTGACAGCGAGATTGTGACCAAATTCTCTTACAGTGTTGTCACACTGTTAATGCTCAGAGCACGGCACACAAGAGAGAGGTGGTTGATAATATGCACGCTGATGGGATGGAAGCTGCTCTCTCTTTTCATACCATGGCTTGGTCCTCCCCTTCTGGACTCTTTCAGTTAGTAGTAGGGCTGCACAATTAATTAGAGCCCGTCCAATATATTGGCGAGCTGATATTAGGCATTTCCCAATCTATCGGCATTTATAATGGTTGATTTTTTTTTTCTTTCTAAATATTCATTCATCAGAATCAATTATGATGACAAATGATTCTGATAAACAAATATTTAAAAAAGAAAAATGGACTGTCTACCATGTCATGAATGTTGGCATTGCATAGTTTGTCCACCAGAGGGCACTCCACAATGTCCCTGTTGGCATCACTGATTTCTTTTTGTTTTTGTTCAAAGGACTTTAAGTTTCATATCTTAAGTTTGCATTTCTATACATTTTATTTATCAGAACATATTTTGATGTTCCTCTGCTCTGTTAATAACATTATTTTAGTGAGAACTCATAAATAACTACAAATAACTAATGTTAGGGAAATCTGTAAATGTTTTGTAATGTGTTTCTGGGTTTAAAAAATATATATATATATATATATATATATATATATATATATATATATATATATATATATATATATATATATGCAATCATTGTATTGACAATACTAGTGCAATATTCAAATCACAGGGCGGCTGCAATATTTTGTTAATGGCAAAATATGTGTCAAACCAACAATCCAAATCGTATCCTACAGACTAAAACAATCTTTGTTTGGTACAGATCCTCGCAAAAATCATACTATAATCCATTTTAATTTCTTTTAATGTTAATAATTTTAAATGAGAATAATGATACAAAAACGATCGTTCCCTCCAATATCGTGAATAATATCGCAATCGTAACATCAGTCAAAATAATCACAAATAGATTTCGAGCAGCCCTAGTTAGTAACTTGCATGCCTTTGTTTTCAAGACAACAGGCTCCCAAGCTAAAGGTCAGGATCTTCTGATGACATCCAGGTGGGCTACAGTGCCTTAGTTCATGCAATCAGGCCACGATTGATTCAGTTAAAGGTCACATTGTAAAGGATTCAGCATGATCAAACACAAGAGAAGTTAACATGATGTATGATCAAATTCCTTCCAATAAACTTCCGACTTCCCTTACAGTCTCCTAAGAATGGTTTAACATGTCTGCACCCTGTGCCTCCTGCAGACATATTGAAATGTACACGCTTGCTTTTCTAGAGGTCCATCCGATCCGTCGCAGACAGGCAAGCGGCCGCCTGTCGCAGCAGATTCAGAGGTTTACAAGATGCTGCAGGAGAACCAAGAGTCTGATGAACCTCCTCGGCAGTCAGCTTCATTCAAAGTGCTTCAGGAGATCCTTGAGACAGGTACGGCTTCTGGGTCTTACCCCTAGCCCCTCCTCAAAGAGTAATCAAGCTTTACTCATTTACATTGTGTAGCTTTAGGGCACACACTTATCTGTCGCAGATTTCTTGTTTTTTGTTTTGTTCCAGTTGACCCATTGCTTAAAATTACAAATTCATAATAAAAAGAAGCTGTGTGTGTGTCTGTGTCTGTGTGATGTTTGTAGGTGACCCTGATAAACCGTCAGGGTTCAGGAGTGTGAGAGCCCCCGCAACAAAGATTGGATCATCAGTGGGAAACACAGATAAGTTACCTTCCTGTGACAAATGTGGATCTGGGATTGTGTAAGTATTTGAAGGATTCCTCAGTAGTGTTTTACAGATGACCTGTTTATTTAGCAGCACTGAGGAAGTATACCAGAGCCATTTATGGCTTATTATGAGTATCAGCCCAGAACCACTAATACTAATCACTAAAAACGTCCACATTGTGACAAAATGTACACAAATGGCGTTTTTCCATAAATGATACCTGCTCGGCCACGGGGGCCTGCTCTTTTTTTTATTGTAGATTAGTGCCGCCTCATGCGTGAGACGAGCGTGACTGGTCGTCATAGCAGGAAACTGCCATGACCTAATGCGACACACACACAGAACGTTGAAGGTGTTGCTTTTGATTTTCGGCATTTGTCTGTTTGCCAGAAGACACATTTAGTTTCAAAAGAAACAGGAGGCAGCAACAACGACAAAAAACGCTGGCTAAACTATTTAAACACGGTAGGTTTGTTCAGGACCCCCTCTTCACCCCCGTCTGTTGCTAGCAATGATGACGCAGTGATTAGTGACGATTCTCTCCGACCAATCAGTAGTCTGTAGTACCAGGGATTTTTTTTTTCCGTAACGGACAACCAAAAAAGCCAAGTCGAGCAGTTACCATGTAGTGGAAAAACACCAAAAGGGCCCCAGAGAGTTGTTGTCTCTGTGTTGGAGTTTGTCTCCATCTTGTGGCTGAATGTAGTTAAGACAAAGGCAGTGTCCTGCTGTTGCTACATTAGTGGAATTCTCCCAAAACATATGTAATACAATTTTTGGAGTTGGCTTTACTGTTTGTTGTTTTTCAGCAGAATAATAATAATTAGGTTATATTAATAATACAACAATAAATATTATTATTATTCTCACATAAATCTAGTTAAGATCCACTTACTTGGGGTCCATATATATATATATATATATATATATATATATATATATATATATATATATATATATATATATATATATATATATTTATGATATATATATATTATATAATGTGTTTTTTTATATATTTATTTTTTTAATATAACAATGTGTTACAAAATACAATTTTGTTTATTTCTGTCTACTGTCTGTAATATAGGCATAAAAATGCCAAAACGCGTAAGCTATAAGGGCTAATTTATGTGGACTCCCACAATTTAGTCTGTTACATTTCCTTCATGGTTCCTTCCAATTAAGAGAGATCTTAACACTACAGCATACAGTGGTGTTTGAGATAATAGTGTGCAACGTGAGTTTGGCAGTTTGGGGAAGGTCCTTCTCCTGTTTCAATATGACAATGCTTCCGTGCACAAAGCCAGGCCCATGCAGAAATCAAATCTATCTAATCAGGATAAACTGAAACACCAGCTGCGAGTTAGGCCTCCTCACCCAACATCCGTGGTCGACCTCATTAATGCTTTGGTGTCTGAATGGGAGTAAATGCCTGCAGCCAGGTGCAGACCTGTTGTGGAAAACCTGCCCAGAAGAGTGGAGGCTGTTATAGTAGCAGATTGATGATTAATGTTCAGCAGTCACATATGGGTGTAATGTTCTGACATCCAAATACGTTTGGCCACATAGTGAAGCTCCTTTTGCAGTGCACATGCCATAGAAAACTGACCCAAATCATTTAAATCAAGTTTGCAAATTTGTGTCTGTAAAACATGATCATTTGGTGTTTAAATCAAATAAATGTGATGTCTCTTCTTCAGGGGGATGGTGGTAAAGCTGAGGGACAAGTTCCGTCACCCCGAGTGCTACACCTGTACAGACTGCAACATCAACCTAAAACAGAAAGGACATTTCTTTGTGGAGGACCAGATTTATTGTGAGAAGCATGCACGCGAGCGAGTGACCCCGCCTGAGGGCTACGACGTGGTCACCGTCTTCCCCAAGTAGAGCGCTCGCTAAGCTCTTCCTCGAACTGCACGCCACTAAATAATCCAAGACATTACAACACTTAGCTCATTCTACTCCTAATACTATACAATGGTCTTCTCTCGCATTATGCTTCAGTGCAGTCACTGATAGGCAGGACAGTAAAGAGCTACATCTTTGAAAATGTTGATTTGCACATTGACTTTGGCATCTACGAAAGGAAAATCTATGAATACAATGGCAATCATTTAATTTGAAAGAGCCACTGTTTAAGTAATATTTGTCTTTGTATGTTCTTTTGAATCATGGAAACAATGTTTTCTACACTTTTTATGAAATAAATAGACTGACTTTCATGCAGCAAAAACACATTTGAATACAATTACCAAATAAATATTTTTAGCTTAATCCAATTATCTTATCTTGTCTTCTTAAATCATTGATTGTGCTTCATGATATTGTGAAACTGCTCTGCAAAAACCGCTAGTGCAACATGGTCATGAAATTGCATTCTAAAACAAAGAAACCGCCTCAAATGACAGCTAAGGCTTACTTTGTACCGTAGAGATTTTGTTTCGTGAACTTAAATGCTTTTTAAAGAATACATTTACAGCGAAGGTAGAAAACGCTGCTGTACTGTGCTGTATGGGCAGAAGCATGTTACCTTTCTGGCCAATTAGGATGTCAATCAGGGATGTCACTGCAGGGGTTTTGGCCCTGATTGCTTATGGAAAACATTTGATCTGACACCACTGATCAGTATGTGTCTGGAAGTGCAACATGCACCCATAGAGCAGTGCAGCAACACTGTTCTGTTTCATGTGGCCAACCATTCAGAGTTCCTCATAAAAAGATGGTCATGGAAAGTCAACAGTGCCAACTGTTTTTGCCATAACTTTCACCACAAAATGACTTGAAATGAAAGGTAACGGGGATAACACTGGATTGGTTTTTTGATAAAATCATACACTTCATTTGCTGAGCTGAAATGCAACAGTCTGTTGGGTCAAAGTCGGCTGACGTCCCATAACCAGACTCTGCAGATGAAACACTTGTTGGGCTGCTCAGATCAGGTTCCACCGGCAGGTATTGCAGCGTGTGTCCCTGTTGGTCGGCCATGCGCAGTGTCTCGGTTAGAGCCCAGATGTAGTTGTGGGCGAAGCGCAGAGTTTCAATCTTGGTCAGCTTGGCGTCCTCGGGCAGCGCCGGCAGGATGCTTCTCAGCGCGTCCAGAGCGGAGTTCAGGTTGTGCATCCGGGAGCGCTCTCTGTCGTTGGCCTTCATTCTGCGCCTGCCCCGCTGTCCAGACTGCTCACATCTGCGTTTGTGTTTTAGATTTGTCATTGCGGAAGCTGCATCGCCGGTAACAGTCAGTGGTTTTCGAGGCATCCTTTCACTTGAGTCTTCCGACGTGTCACCAGCTTCATTAACGGGGCTGCGAACAGTCTGCGGAAACGCGTTGAACGGCACTGCGTCTCTGGATGTGCGCAGGTGATTGGGGGCGCACGGTACTTTAGGAGACATCCTGTGCAATTGAAATAGAATAAAAACTCTGATGCTTAACCACAAATATTAAACAGCATTTTCAACAATTTTACAAGATTTTGCAATAACGAATAATGTCTTAAATAGTAATTAAATCATGTCTTGTTTCTAAAGATTCTTCTGAACTCTTTATAATAAGCCTCTAACATATGTGTATATCTTCCGGTGTGCTGAAATGATTTCACTTATTTCCAGTGCAGGGTTTCAACTCTAAATTATTAAAGTAATTAAATAGACACATGCAACTGCACTACTATCTAGAAAATCAAAATGGAAAAGACCAAATACCAGATTTTGAAAAGCTTCAGATGGATGGATATATTTGCACTTACTTGACAGGTGGTGTTTGTATAAAGAGACAGCTAGTCGTCCTTGTGAATCCTCTTGTAGTTGGAGGCAACAGACACTGTATATGCGCGGCTGACAGTGAGGGATGGATGCGCATCTCTGCTACTTTATATGGCCTTTATCTTATCTTTTTGCACGGTGGACGCCTGAATCAACAGCGTCTGTCAAGGGGGCCAATCAGCTTCTAGGCAGCCGTCCTTCACCCTCTCCCCCTTTCTCTCTCATTCTTCAAACTGCTGTATTTCTTTGTGCATTCTTTGTAATTTTCAGTCAAATACATGTGCGTGGTAGAGTGCCATATATGTATGCCAGGTTAACAATAAAGCACATTTTAAAATCAGGGAGCATTCCGGTCCACTGTTGGTTCTGAGCTACTTCTTAGGGGATCTTATTGTAACTGTTAATATACACTGTTGATGAAGTAATGACATCCTGTCAGTCACGCATCTCACAGAGCTAGTGCTGGATGTCTATGTAGAAAACACAATTGGGAGATTTATTATGGGGTTTAGTGAGGACACGCGTGTTTCTACGGAGAGATCATCATTCAGACCCCAAACTGGACTGCATTTTGACATTTAGATTTCAGCCAGAGTGCAGGAGCTGGAGTTCCATGCATAAAAAGAAAGGTGCTGACATCAACTAAAGATATATTAAAAATATAAATATGTCTTCTTTTTATACATAGAAATTATTGATCCACAACCAAGAATGACTGAATGAATTTACAAGAATGACATGGTACAGTGTTCTGCTTAATTGGAAGTTCTCAATGCCAGTCAGTACTATTTTGGCATCAACAATGTCTCTATGTTGATAAAGAGACGCTGGGAAGTTAACTGGTTGTCGTATCTGTAATGCTGAAATGTTATGGAATAACTTTTAAGACATTACTATATTTCTCTCCAGATTTTTTTTTTGTTGAGCACGAGCGGTGAGTTTGCTTTTTGCAAATGTTATCAGATCTCTATCTTTAAGGACACTTGTAATGCCACATTTTACGCACTCAAAATATTGGCACATGCCGTGCAGGGTACATAGTAGTCATGGTAACATAGCAAACTGGCTTCTAAAATCAACTTTAAATGCACCACAGTAGTACAAACTCATATACAAATTACAGCAGCTCCGCAATTACTTTCAAATAAATAGTTTATTATGAAGTCAGCTGTTGCGTATTTCTGATTCTGCGCAAATTACATGACCTGGTGAGGTTGGCATAAAATAACTTTGAGCTGCTGCATGTTGGTCCTTACTGAAGTTTTGGTAACATTTCTTTCATTATATCTTTGTTAGCTCCGAAAATTTGATCTATTTCAACACATGCGTTATATTTAATAGCACATATATTCGGACAAACATTTGCTTAAAGCGTTAGAGCGCAAAGCTCAGGTAGTTGGACAAAGACAATTACGCATGGGGCCACCTACCATAGAGTATTTGAGAGGGTGAAACCCGTTGTGTGAACTGATAGTATAAAGGGTCTTGTTGTGTGCCACAACAATAAAAGCTCAATTTCTTCTGTAATGTCAGCCTAGATGTGCGCGCTATGACATCTCCAAAAACATGCCCACTATCGCCACAACTCATGGGCGCATTAGATTTTATAATGTAACTCTGCATTTAGAAAGTTAAAGATTAGTAAAATGGGTCAACAACACGCAGACACGGTTCAGCTCTGGTGAGGGGGAGAGGGGGAGTGTGGCAGAGCTCAAACATGATTTGCAATTGCCAACAAAGGATCACAAAAAGCTCTCCTTAACTTTCTGTCTAAATATGTGTTTTGGGAACAATCTGATAACCATATGCTTTCAATAAACTGGACAAATACACCAGTGAGATACGAGACGGTGCCTACTGTTATAAAAGGCAGGAAAAGTCTAAAGTAAACTGAATATTACCACTTTACAAATAATCATTGATGCCAAATCCATATTCGGATATCATGGACAGGTGTGGGTTTGAAGTTGTCAGTCTCTTTCCTTGATTTTTATCAGTGTGCTGTACTGTCCTGCTTGTTATGCAAAGTGTAGGCAAACATAAGCGCCAGTTGCTGTGGAAATAGCAGATATCGGAGCAGACTTGGTACGAAAAGTGTTTTAACAATATTTAACAATAAACTGAGCCAGCTCCAGAGCAGGTGATACCTGCCCGCTGCGGCTGATTAATACTTCCTCTACTACTTCACTTTACAGTCCCCTTTGCTTATTTATTAAACGAAATCTATTTATTATTATTTTAGCAAACAGAGGTACCAGGTGGGGCTTTATTTTCGTCTTCAGCTTTTTGTTTGAAGGACGTTTTGAGGGGGGCAATCAAAGTCCAACAACTCGCTGACCAGATTGTTGTCATCCCAAACTAGCAGCGAAGCCATTCAATATGCCCCCCTCCTCTTCTTCTTTCTGGCAAAGAGCTGCCGGGAGAGAAAAAAAGAAAAAGGAAACTTCTTCAAGAAAGAAAAAACATCTTAAAAACATTTAATTGCAACCCGGATGCCATATGTACACCTCTTGTGAAACCCCTCAACAATGTGACTGCCTTTTAAAAAGTATGGAGTGCGTCTTTGGAGACTTGTGCGCTTTTGGAGAGGTGCGCGCGTCGTGACCAGAATGACCCCGAAGACACTCTTCACAAGAAGTAATTCACTTTTAATGTGCTTTGGAGTTCCCTTTCACAGGCAATGTATTGTATGTCTCACCTCAGCTTTAGAAGACAGTGTACACCAATTACAGTGGAATAGCTGTCCTATGGACACAGTTTGTCTTTTTGTAAAGACTTGAAGCACGAATAGAGCTGTGGCTGGAAGTCGCCCTCTTTCACCTCTAAACTAATGCAGAATGTGTTTTTTCTTTCTTCTGATAGCTTATTTACGATGTTAAACCTTGTGTTCATTAGTGGTTCTTTGTGGACAAAATATTTTCTACAAATGGATGAAATCCTCAGAAGACATAAAATATATATATTTTCTAGCCATTGAAGATTAGACTTTTCTATGCAAAGCTCATTATCCAGGATTATTTTCTTGCAGGGCTTTTGATTTGAAAGTCTCAATTAAAATCCAACAGTTCTGAGAAAAATGGTGTATAATCTGCAGAAAATATTTAATAACTTATTTCATGTTAGTATTGTGCATGGCCAACGGGTAAATCTACCATAAACGACTGGTAAGGTTACCTTGTCTGGTCCCTTTAACAGCAAATGTGGACCTGGTGGCTCTATTGTGATTTTCTCACAACTCTGGTATTAAAATGACTCATGAAATTAACAGCATGCTTAATTGTTCGGGAACGCAGCCCACTCTGAAGTTTGATGGCAATTGCAAATGTATCCCAATCATCTATAATTACTTGGGATAATTAGCCTACATACTGTATATTTAAAGAAAATAATAAAACATCTAACAAATACTCTAATTTTGGTCATTTTATAAATGTGCGTATGGAGCACAAACTATAAAGGGCCCCACTGTGGACCCTAACCAACACTACACACCTGCCTGTATAAAGGATAATAATCAACAGCCTGTCACATACAACTTGTACACCCCTTAAGCTCAGTGACTATTGTTTCAAAACTGTTGGTCCATCCATATTACTTCGGGAATGATTATTTGAGTAATTATACCTTTGTAGTTCAATATGACAACATTTCAGCAGAATTGATACTAAATTAAAAAAATAACGTTCTCCTTTAAAAAAGCAGAATCACCTCAACTATAAAAAGGGTTTTTATCTGCAGTCCTCATCATGTTGTTGTTGAAGGTGTTGGTGTAGTACCAGGGTTCGGCTGATGTGAGGCGCTCTTTTAACTCCTGAAAAGAAAAACCTTTCATGTCTTTACAAAAAAACTGTTGGACTACGTACAAAAGAAAAAAAAGCAAAGTCACAGAGATGGAAATGATTTTGTTTAGCTCCTCATAAATTGGTGTTGTTGTACAGACAGCATAACGGAGCGGTTATAAATACACAAACTGAATGAACATTTTTTCATTGTTTTTTTTATTTATGTCAGGTAAAAGTGTACTGGGTGGAGGTAGTAGAGCTTCACGACCCTAGTTTTTTTTTTTTTTTAAGTCATGGCTATGACCCACATATTGTTATTTATGTTAATGCACTGACATGAGTGGGAGTTGGAGTTTACCAAGAGCATTAGAACGCAGCACCAGCTCTTTGCTAACTCATCCAGTTGTGGGCGTCAAAACGTGCGACGTTTCTGGTTCTTATGGTAGATCTACAAAGCATGCGGCGTCATACGGACAAACGTAACCACGCCTTGCCCCAGCATTGTCAAATCTACACTTGCTTAGACCGCGCGCAGCTTTGTCAGACTGCTGGTTACTTCCTGAATCAGGGTTAGCTCGCAGCTGTGTTTTATAGTAGCATGTAGATGAGAGCCGGAGACTCAAAGCAGGCTCTTTCCTGAGTAGTAGACACAAACAGGGGACTTTCGGCGAGAGTTTGCCTCGACAACATGGACTACTGGGTAGGTGTCGCTTCACTTTAGTATGTTTTCACATTTCGTTACATACAGTGTACGTACGTGTGTGTGTGTGTGTGTGTGTGTGTGTGTGTGTGTGTGTGTGTGTGTGTGTGTGTGTGTGTGTGTGTGTGTGTGTGTGTGTGTGTGTGTGTGTGTGTGTGTGTGTGTGTGTGTGTGTGTGTGTGTGTGTGTGTGTGTGTGTGTGTGTGTGCGTGTGCGTGTGCGTGTGCGTGTGCGTCCGTGCGTGCGGGGGGTACACGGGGACGGTGGCAGTGCTGCAACAAGACACTTGAAGAGCCGGAGACTTGTTTATCAGTAGTGAAGTGAGCCAATGAGCCGACTAGTTTTCTGTCTCAGGGATGCTGCAAGTCCACAAACTGGGTTTGAACGTCACCCTCGATAACAAAGCCGTACGATACAGATGTATTGGCTGTTTTTGAAGAAACACTTTGACCTACATTGATACTTTGGCTCTTGAAATGGGACACTTCACAGTCTTTTTCAGACACCTAAAATAAGACAATAAAAAAAGTACACAACTGGGCCTAAACATGACTTCATGTTACGCTTCTATTCGGTCAAAATCTGATTTATTTTTTGATGAGGTGCCTGGTAGGAAGGTGTACATTTCCTTCCTATTGTTTATTGTTTGCAGCCCCTGTTTACAATTAGAGATCCGGTTGAACTTAAAGCTGCAGGAAGATTTAACAATGCATTACTCCTATTACTGCCACCAGAGAGCTGTAAAGATTTCCTTAAAGGAACAGAATCAAGTTTAGTTGATAATAACCTTTACACAGAAGAGATTCTACACCAGGGGGCAGCTCTTCTGACACACATCTGCTGTCAGTGCAAGATTACCCCCTACACTGTCTTTCACCGAGACTCCTTAGGTTAAATGCAAGGAAGAGAAAGAAGATGTAACTCAAAAAGCTCGTTTGGCCTACATGTCAGTTCATCTCATGATAGTCCTGAAGCCATGTGGAGAGTTAAAGAAAACACTACACACACAGCTGTAATTATTTCCACCCTGAATGATTTCTGGATCTCTATTTGACTGAAAGCTGTTGTGATGTTGTGCTTGCAGTGTGTTTTCCCTTGATGTGTTAAGGAGTCGCCATCTCACACCCAGTACATTTCCATGAGAACATGACCTCCTCTCTGAGACAACAAAAGCTCTCCTAACAGAATAGTAAGATGTTGTATGAGGGGGAGCAAAGGAATGGGCGTCCACTGTTCAACAATGAGTCTGACATTACTGGCACAAGTGTCTTTGTGTGACATTTGTGTTTGTTTTCCTGAGGAGCAAATATAGAATTGAATGATTTGGAACAGTGTAGATGGACCTGAAGGCGAAAATATAGACAGTGTTGGCTCAGTGTGTAGCACTGCTGCCTTAATACAGGTAGGCACTGCTGTGCTGGGTTCAGATCGCTCTGGACAGGGCCTGCGTGAGGTTTGCATGTTCTCCCTGTGTTCGTGTGGGTTTCCTCCGGGTGCTCCGGTTTCCCCCATAAAGACAAGCCTGCCACTGCCCTTGACGTAGGTACTGGCATTACAATTGGAGTTGGCTCCCAGGCAGCCGGACTGTGGCTGGCCAGTGCTCCTAAATAATTAGGATAGGTTCCTTGTATGTGTAAAATGTTCTTGGCTATATATATATATATATATATATATATATATATATATATATATATATATATATATATATATATATATATATATATATACACATACACGTGTTGGATAACGGAGTTCTGTATCTTAAGAGACAGACTGTACTTTTGCACTGATGTTAGATAATACCCTTTAATCTTTTCTTTATGACAAGATGATGGGCTTTGCACCTGTACTCTACCTTCACATACAAACATTATCTCTATCGTGACAAATCAAGTCAAGCCTCACAGTCAACACACGTTAATGGCTTATTTTCCGTTGCTTCCCACCCGGTTCTGTGCAGCTGATCTGGCCAAACCTGTATAAGAACATGTTATCCAAACAGGCAGGTATGGCAGCTGTAGTCTGGGCAGTGGGGAAGACTCCTGTGGCTCAATGACAATCCTCCATTCAAGCTTCATTCACAAAAAACAACTTGATATTCTCATCACAAAACCCTTTATGTATGCCTTTTCACTGTTCACAGTTGGCCGTTGATGCTTTAAATTACACAATTACTGTGTTTCAATTGCACGAGGGAACTTGCCTCATTTGCACTATTATGGGATGTATCAGGCGGTGCAGACTGGGATTACTTAAAATGTTGTCTTTTGAACCTTAAACCTTTCTCCATCTGATTGTGGCTGAGGTGAAGAAACAAGCGTCCTCGTTATCAAACTGCCTGCTGTTGTGTCATAAAAACAGCACTAAGGAGAGATAATGGAAAGATCATTTTGCTGCACTTATGAAATAGCATTCATGGGACAGTTACTTTGGTATTGTGCTGGGATTTAGTTTGACCTTCTCGTGTTGCATTCACATACAGATTGACAACACATATCTCAGTATGTATTGGTGAACTAAATGAACAAAATATCATTTATAGTTCTGTCTATTTGAAGACGAACTCTCTGCCTTGTGTAATCATGATTACATCATGGGAGGAGTCTGGTGATAGTCGTCCAGGCAGCTGAGAGAGTTCTCTCACTCTCACCTGGAGAACAAAGAGACAACTCTCTTTACTGCTGACAGTATTGGTGTGAGAGGGAAACTGAACTCTGTAGACCTGATGATGTCATCTGATGTAAGTACTTGAATTTGTGATAAATAACACTGAATACTAACTAGCGTGGCATCATTAATAAAATGAATAATAATACATTTATTTTTTATAGCGCTTTTCTAAACACTCAGACGCTTTACAGTTTTGGTTTACAACCAAACAAAAGGTACGTAGACATGACAGACAAAAAATAAAAGGAAGACACACAGGTGCACGGATAAGCACAGGTAAAGCAGGAGAGGTGGACAAAGAAAAAGAGGGAAAAACTGGGAAAGTTTGTCAACAGGAAAAGCAAGTTGGAAGAGGTGAGTTTTGAGGGCCTGTTTGAATGATGGTAGGGTGCTTGACTGTTTGATGGGGTCGGGGAGGGCGTTCCAGAGGGTGGGTGTAGCAGCTGAGAAGGATCTGTCTCCCCGGGTCCGGAGCTTAGTTGTAATACTAATTCTAGGATTGTCTTAATATGCCAGAGCTGTGTTATTGAATTATAATTACTTACATCTTTTACTTCAACATCTTGTGAAAGTATGTTCTAGCACTCAGGCAAGTTGCTTTGAAAAATGTGATTCTTGCCTTCAAAATTAATTCTTTCCTAAAAGTGAGCTGTTGGAGTATTTTTCTGTTTCATGGTGTATTTGTGTTTAAAGTCAAGACAAAACTGTAGTTTTTTTTTTTAGCCGCATAGCATTTATGGAGATGTCATACAGCCAGACTGAATGAAAAATTGCACATCAAGATTTAGGGTTTGACTGACTGTATTTTATGAGATAATTTGTTGTAGTATTACTTTAGTGTAATGTATGTATATCTGTACATAGATACATAGGTACTTGTGCAATGCAGGTACACCAATCATGCATCTGGTCTCAAAAAACGATTACCTCATTTTGAAAATAAAATGGTGTCAAATGTGACAATAACTTTCATCAACACAAAGTATTCAAAGCTCACTTCCTCATATTATCATAGAGGAACAAAGATTTGTAACAGATGTTTTTGCACAAGTGATGCAAGGTTCTTTTGTTCTTCATTCAAAGCAACCTAACATATTGTAATCTCTGTGTCCAGAGTGCCTTGGAGGTGTATAAGGAGATGGTCCTTCTGTACCTGGAGGATGGCCGGCGGCTGGTCAACTCACAATGTGTGGACCTGGAGCCATGGCAGATCATCGGAGCGACAGTCATCACCACGCTAGGCTCAGTCTGGCTCAAAGGCTTCCTCTTCCAGCAAGAAAGTAATATTTCACACATGATGTGTACAAAGCAGGGGAACAAAATCAGACATAACCCATGAAACTAAGATTCTAGAGGCCATGTTCACAAAGCTTTTGGAGTGAATGCCCCTATTAGGCCAGTTTAACGGCATGTGTGTTTAGATGCCACACTGTAATTTGCAGACATATTCTCTGAACTGTTAACATCAGGTTCACTGCCAATCTACTCTGTGGTAACTTAGAATGTGGTCTGAGCAATTAAGTCAATAGCTTTTTGATGAAAGCCTCTTTAGTTAAAGTTCCTTGTTACTGTGCAGATAGTATCTTCTAGTTCAGTACTTGTTCTCAACTATGTTTGACTGAGGAAATGCCCTCAATCAACAAGACTTTCTAGATCTGCTATCAATCAATCAATCAATCAGTGGTTGAATTCCTCTGCAGCAAGGTCCGCTCCGCCCATCTCACTTCAGGTCTTAAAGAGTGAAAGTTAAGGCTTCTTGAAGGAAACGGCACGTCTACAGTGCTTCTAGGGTCAGAATGAAATGCTTTGTGATTGTGGCTCCGATTTTCATAGACCACGTCTTGTCTTGACGTGTGATTATAATTCATAGTCAGCTGTTTGTTTGAGGTTAAATTTGTGCCAGCCTTTCACCACAGCTGCGGCCTTGTGTTTTTGGCTAATAGGTCTCCCATCCCGAATTAAGAAGCTGTGCTTTCGACTCATCAGAAAAATACCCTTTGTTGGCGCAACAGTAAGTATCAGTGGTAAATGGGTTCCTTCTTTTCTCAGCAGATGTGCACTGACTCTGTTGTCTGAGACACTTATGAGTCACTCTTGGATGACTGAGTACAGCATGCGGCGGGGGGGACCTTTGGCACACTTAACATCATGCACTGGTGATAACATTCGGTTACTTTTGGAGAGCTCACTTTCAGGCTTCAGAAAAGTTAAATATAAGATGTTGATAATAAGAGGACATGTTGTTCCTTTCAGTAACATTTACTGTAGCTTCACTATCACTCATTTCAGGTAATATTTTTCTTTTATTTATTTCTTTATTTACAGACTCAAGGCCCAGGTAAAAAGTACACACACCACATTACAAAAGGGGTACAAACCACACAAACATAAATACATAGACAAACTGACTCCCAAAAATATCACAAAAGAGACACACATACATACAAACCTAGAAATAGCAATGCCCAATAATTAAAACAGGTACAGGAATGATGTGCTTTACTGTTGTTTTCTTACTGCATCCAGTGACAGTTAATGTCTTCAAAGTAACTTTGTCCTCTCTTTATGACAGATCCAGAAGCAGCTCAACAAGGCTTTGGATGACATGTCCACTAGTGTGTGTACTCTGAAGGAGGGGATGAGCTACACTAAACAGCTGCCTTCTAAAGGCCTCTCTCAGAGCCAAGTGCTGGACAAAATCAGAGAGTACGAGACTCTGAGTAAGTCATCATTTATTCCTGAGCTTCATTGTGTATATCTGACTTCCTGAAGAGTATATTGAAAGTTGTGGCCCATTATTTTTTTTTTTTTATATTGAAAAGAAATTCCGTTGTGTCGTTGCAGATGAGGTGCAGTGGGAGAAAGGATGTGTTTCGGGTGCAGTGTACTGGGGCGATGAATCACTGACCAATCTCTTGGTGAAGGTATGCATCTTTGCATTCATCTCTGGACTTTGGCATTCCAAGAACAAATAGCCAAGGTTGAACTTGAACACATGTTGGTGTTAGCTACAGTTAGCAGGACTGACAGATATTTTTGTCTTTTTTTTTTTTTTTTTTTTTTTTTGGACAAACAACTCTTCTTCATTCCTTTAAAAGAGACTACTGCAACCCTGCTTTGTCTCACAGTAACTATTTGGAGACTATGTTAACTGTTTTATATTGTAAAAGTGAGATTTATAAGTCTTTTTTTAAATTATAAAGCATGTTGAGGTGCTACATAAATACTGTGAAAGTATCAAAATGCTCAATCCACAGAGAAATGTACTCTTCAGAACGTTGACGTTCCAAGTAAATTCAAAACAAAACAGATCAAGCTCGCCCCTCCCCCCCCGTTCCCGTAACTGTCATGACTTACTAGGCTCGTTTGAGATAACTGCGCCTCGCCTGTAAAGTGTGTAAAGTGGCAGCAGGGGGCGGTGACAAAAAAGCTGCGGTAAAGTTAGACAGATTTTAGCCGCCTTCAGGCTGAACAGGAAGTGACAAAAACACTGTGGTGCGATTCCGATTTAATAAAATATAATCAGACCCCATATCAGCTGGTACACAGTGTCTACTTGTTTTAATTATGACAGAGTAGCTCTCAAAAGGTTCTACATGCAATCTGTTGCTGATGCAAATTTACAGACTGTAGATGGTCTGTGATCTGAACGGATTTAGTCTCTCTGACTTCTAAATGTAACTTGAAAATAGCCACACAACATGTGTTCTGTACAGAATAGGCCTTTAAATCAGACAAAGAGCAATTAAAATCCCTCAGATTCAAAATCAATAAAGTTTATACAAGACTTCATCATTTTGAATCGATTGTGAACCAATCAGCTGTTAAATCAGCTGAGAGCCCAGCGTTTCCCAGCATTCTCTGGGTCCGCCTGGGTCTTGCAGTCGGTGAAAAGCAACTGCGTTGCCTGCGTCTCAGAACTGCGGCCACCTTGCTCTCGTGAGATTATTGTTGCCTATGTATGCATGACGTCAGAGCAGGTCGGGATCAAGTCGGACACAAATCTAAGCAGCATGCAACGGGGGTGATCAATTCTGCGCAGACCTGGCTCATCTCGAACAAGCCTACTGACTAACTGCACCCCCTCCCTCAACCATCTTGTCGGTGATTGGCTGGAGTGTTTTGTTATGTTTTGGTGCCTATCCTGTGCCTCTAGTGTTTGTTTGACGTTTGCAACCCCTGTATTGTCTCCTGAGACCGGGCTTTTTTACCGTGTATTCAGGGGCAGGCAGCTAGCGGATCAAGGAGAGATGCCTGTAATTTGAGACCAAATTGAAATCACGTGGAAACCATGCATGAACTCATAGTGCACCTTTAAACGATCCGTCCGGACTTGCGTACAATTGTTATGTCACAACTATACTATAGGTAGGAAGCGCCCCTACTGTGCCATTACATTCATTACACAGGGTGCCGAGACTCAGGTAGCACAGATGCTGAAGACCTAGAAACACTGACCAATCAGAGAAGACTGGGTTTTTTTCAGGAGGGGGGCTGAAAGAGACAGGCGCTAAAACCGAGCATGTCAGACAAAGGGTGAATACAGGTATATTAAGAAAGACAGGACGAGAACAATTGTTGTTACAATCATGTTCTGGTAGAAGCCCAAAAAAACAAGAATGAACCTGAAAATGAGCATGTTATGGGAGCTTTAACTTTTTTTGTTACTCTTTTTCTTTCTTTGTCCCTAGGTATATGGAGATTTTGCATGGAGCAACCCACTTCACCCAGACATTTTTCCTGGCGTAAGAAAGATGGAGGCAGAGGTTGTCAGAATGGCTTGCACACTTTTCCACGGTGGACCAAACTCCTGTGGCACAGTAAGCTGTCATAAGCATATGCTCACAAGTTGTTTAGGCTGATGATGGATGGATCCAAAGCATTTACACAACCTTTGCCTTTTTGTCCAGGTTACTTCAGGGGGAACTGAGAGCATACTGATGGCCTGCAAGGCGTACAGAGATATGGCGTATGAACGTGGTGTCAAATACCCTGAAATGTAAGAGGAGCTTTATTACCCAGTTTGACTTTTTATTTTGTAACATGATAAAAAATAATTGCACATTCAGGTTTAGAGAAGTGTCTTTCATATAATCTCTAATATATAGATTATATAATATATATTTTACTCTTGTTTCTCCACTAAAATGTAATTTCCTGTAGTTGCATTGAATTATTAATTTCTGCAAGCCACAGTTCATCTGGTTAATCAACAATCTAGACTGTTTTGCTGTGAGTTGCCCAGTGTTGGAGATATCGGCCGTAGATATATGTCTGCCTTCTCTCCAATATAATGGAACATAACTGATCCAAGATTACACTTCATCTGCGCAGTGATACGGTTGGCGAGTGTAGTTCGGTAGAAAGAAAATAGTTCCTACATAAAACTGCTCACAACCAGGACTGTGGATTATCCTGAGTAAGTGGGTCTTCTTTCTGGAATGAGACGCTACATGATATGGCAGTACTTTACATAATCATGGTCATGCCAATAGAGAAAGTCAATACAATATTGAATACAAAACATTTAAAGGCTTATTCTTGACTGTTTCCATAGACATTCTAACTTTATTTTTGTGTTGTTCTACTGCAGTCTTGCACCTGTGAGCGTCCATGCAGCTTTTGACAAAGCAGCGCATTACTTTGGGATGAAGCTGGTTCACATTCCACTTGACAAGAAAACCATGAAAGTAGACGTGAAGGTGAGAATACAGTAGACACACACAGGCAGAATGTGCTTATTCTTGGATATTAGTTATTCCCATATTGTTTCTTCTCTTTCAAGGCTATGAAGAGAGCCATCAGCAAGAACACCGCCATGGTTGTGTGCTCGGCGCCTCAGTTTCCTCACGGAATCATGGATCCCGTTGAGGAAGTAGCCAAGGTCAGAAGTGAAAAATTTTTACCATTAAAAAAAAGGTTCTTAAAATGGAAACGGGGAAGTCAAATCTCTGACACGTTCCCTCGGTGTGTGTTCCAGCTGGCTGTATGCTACAACGTCCCGCTGCATGTGGATGCTTGTCTGGGAGGTTTTCTTATTGTCTTCATGGCCAAGGCTGGTTACCCACTTGCCCCGTTCGACTTCAGGGTAAAAGGTGTGACCAGCATCTCTGCTGACACCCACAAGGTAAGGCGTGCTTGTTTATTCCCCTCAAATCAATGCTTCTTTTAAGCCTACTTACTAACTAATGCAGGAAATAGACATAGTACTATGTGTAAAGCAATAGTTGTGAGATCTTAACTGGCCCCAGGCCATACTCTTATAGGTATGCTAATACTCCATTGTGTGTCACTACATTTCTCTTCAGTATGGTTACGCCCCCAAAGGTTCCTCAGTGATCCTCTACAGTGATAAAAAGTACCGTCACTACCAGTACTTTGTAGCTCCAGACTGGCAGGGAGGAATCTACGCCTCACCCTCTGTTGCTGGCTCCAGGCCTGGAGGAATCATTGCCGCCTGCTGGGCGACCATGATGCACATGGGAGAGAATGGATACATTGACGCCACCAAGAAGATAATCGGAATAGCACGCAAAATCAAAACAGAGTAAGACATTTACAGTGGCATGGTGTTGTTTAAGTTAGCTTAATAGCTGATTTGAGATGATCTTATGGAAGTTCCCTATGCCTAACTCTATGTATGGTGAAGGGTATGTGATGATGTGGGGCTATTTTGATTCAAAAAGCCAAGGGAACTTTATCAAGAAGCATAGTTTAGCATAGCATTTTTTTTTATTCCTCTTTTTAATCAACTTTAGCATGGGGTGTGAACGTATGCAAGCCACTGTATGTGATGAAGATGTGTTAAAAACAACACCAGAGCTCTTGAACTTTGATACAAATTATAACCTCACCCTTTCTTTTTTTGTTAACAGAATGCGCAAGATTAAAGGTGTGTTTGTGTTTGGGGACCCAGAGGTGTCAGTGGTGGCTATAGGCTCAGACATTTTCGATATTTTCCGTCTGTCTAATGCGCTGACTTCAAAGGGCTGGAATCTGAACACACTGCAGTACCCATCCAGGTACACACAAAAACATAATAAAAATAATGAAAAAAAAGGATTGTCATCACTAATCAGGAGTATAACAACTGTATAATGTTCTTTCACAGCATCCACCTTTGTTGCACAGTTCTGCACACACAGTCGGGCGTCGCTGATCACTTTATCCGTGATGTCAAAGAGCAGGTTGCTATCATCATGAAGAACCCCAAGGCGAAAACCACAGGAATGGTGAGCTGGCTCTGCTTACACACTTCTTCATGCTGCATTTATACACTGAATATACAGTACATTAATATATAAGTAATCTCTAAAAGAGCAACCATGTTGACATTTTATATCAAGTAGAGTGAGATTTATTTTCTCAAACAATTTATACAACAAGGACATTGAAGCACTAAACAAGTGTACAGAATAAGTGCTCTGTTCATTTATCAATACAGAATTCTGTAGATGAATCGAACCAGCACCTGCTTAAAAGGATCTTGAACTATATACATAACACTCTGCAGGGTCTTTAAGAAGTCCACAGCTTGGTTTAAAAAAAAAAAAAATGCTGTAAAGAGACTTTGATGTCACATCATTGTGATATCTTCACTGCAGTTACAATAGATTATGATATCATTAGATGCATTGTCTATCTAAAGCAATAGTGGTAAATGACCGTATTGGTGTCAGAATCAATAACCCAACCATTTCTACCATCACTCAATGTTACCTGTTACATTTTGCAGTAACACGTTGCCAGTGTAAGTCAAAACTAATAGACAAATGCACATTGATAGTCAATGTGCAATACAGGTTTTCAATTCAGATGACCTACATGTCTTTGGGCTGTAGAAAGAAACCAGAGAACCCAGAGGGGAGAATCCTGACCGTGTGGTAGTGTGTATTCGACCTTTCCATGTATCATTAGGTCAAGTGTGAGATAGTACAAATTCCATTTGTATTGAGGCATGACAAACCATATATTTCATCATCATGTGTTTGCCGGTCTCTATTGTTTACCATGCTGTTGGTACATGTGGCTTTTTGATTTTCTGCTGCACGAGCCGTCAATTCAAGTTGACAACAAACTGCATGTTCTGTTTTGTGTGTCAGTTTATAATGGAGTAGAAACTCTACTCAACAGGCACAAAGCTGCTTTGTTAAGAGCACACTCATGAATAAAGCGTATCTTTAGTTCAGTAACAGAAATGCGAACAAAAGGTTGTACATAGAGCAAGGTCCTACTGGATAAATTACCATAAGATTTACAGTCAAATATACATATTATTATAACAAATTTAAGTTTATTTTTGTATTTTACTAATTCTAATACTATACTAATTAATTCATTCATTCATTTGTTCATTATTTATGTAACACATTTTATTTATCCACTAATTGATGTAGTCATTATACAGCTCAGGGTACTGTAAAACTGTTAAGAAAAAAATCATACTTTTTTTTTTTTTCTCTGAGTTGTAACTCAATCAGCTCTGAACACACAGATATGATACATATTTATATATTCAGTTTGACTTACACTTTCAATGTCATCTGCACAAATGAACTTCCATAAATCTGCTTGGAAATCATATAAAAAGACACTCCTTATAACTCCAGAACTTGCCTGAGAATCATCACATGGGTTTTGGCCTGCAGTGTCAGACTTTTACTCTCCATCTACAGCATATGATCAGAAAAAATCTTTTCTCTGGGGGTTGTAAAACACAGATATGCTGGGGGGTGTAGGAAAACACTAAGTGAAGTGCATGTAGTCAAGGCAGGTAGGTTTATAAGAAAAGTACACCAAGGTTTGTAGTGAGGTGCAGGAAGTAATTTTGAAAGTGCAACTGAATAAAAGAGAAATGCATATGGCGCCACAGTGTGCAACACTACTTATAAGAAACGTAAATCATCAGATATTTCCTGAAATGCTCTTAACACCACCGACTGGTGATAATCTGTAAGCGTAAAAGAAGTGTGGGTTTTTACTTAATTACTGTGCACTTCTAAACTCACTTGTGTCTTATTACTGTTTTAGGGAGCAATCTATGGCATGGCCCAATCTATCCCAGACAGATCTATGGTGACAGAGATCTCCCGAGGTTTCCTGGACTGTCTCTACAGCACTGAGGTGCCCAAGTCAAGCACCAGTCACATGAACGGCAACGGCAAAGCCCACTGAAGCAGGATTGGGCCCTTCTGGCCTGGCCCCACCGCACGCAGGGAAACCTCCTCCCAGAGCCCTGAGCTAATTGCTCTACGGTTGCCTTATCTTGCATACCTACACCATACAGAAACCTCTGCAAAGATCTTTTTAAAGCACAAGCCATCGTCATTTTAATCAGCCCAGAGAGAAATAGCTGAAAACACTATGTCTATGGGGCACAGAGAAGAAATGACTGGTTCCAAACAAGTCTTTTCATTTGATTTTATTAAGTGTGTGTGTGTGTGTGTGTGTGTGTGTGTGTGTGTGTGTGTGTGTGTGTGTGTGTGTGTGTGTGTGTGTGTGTGTGTGTGTGTGTGTGTGTGTGTGTGTGTGTGTGTGTGTGTGTGTGTGTGTGTGTGTGTGTGTGTGTGTGTGTGTGTGTGTGTGTGTGTGTGTGTGTGTGTGTGTGTGTGTGTGTGTGTGTGTGTGTGTGTGTGTGTGTGTGTGTGTGTGTGTGTGTGTGTGTGTGTGTGTGTGTGTGTGTTGTATTTGTCTAAAAAGTTCATTTCAATTTTGTTAAATGTCTGTCATAATCTCTACTGATTACATAGCAAAGCCATTCAAAAATGTTTGTTTTTTAACACAGTCAGAACATTTCAGCTTGTTGCCATCACTGCTTCACTGTCTGTGATGATGACTCAGCAAAAACACATACCACTGAAAGCTTGTTAAAAACACTTTGCTGCTGCCCTCTAGCATGGAACCTGATGTACTGCTTTAGACTGGCTCTACATGTGGAGGCTTGTGGAAGGTGAAGGTTTTCATTATCATCATCATCATCATCATGTAGTAGTTCTCTGGAGGACAGCATTTTAATGTAAAAGCACTTCAAAGCCCTCGCAAGAATATATCAGGTTAATCTGTAAATCCCATGAAACAACGATTCTGATGTTATGGTTGAAGTTTGTCTGTAAGCATGACCATGCATGTCCTTGTTTGTTAGCACTTAGTGTGATGACATCCTTTTTTTTTTAAGTCTGCATTTTGGGTTCAAAGTGGTTAGATTTGTAGACAGAGAAAGAATGATTTGGGAGCTTTTGGGAGTTAATATTAAATAAAATTTTCTTTTAAATTTAAATAAGAGAGAAGTTGTATCCAGGCCATAAATATATTGAAAGTGGCTAATGGAATCCAAAACTTATTAGCCATTTTGGTTATTCTTTGGTTATTTTTTTTTTCATTGTTTTCAGAGTTGGGGAAAAAACTTCTACACAGTAGCTGGCTTGTAAAGTAAAGCAATGAATTGTAACATCTTTTAACAGACTGGATTGAAGGTTATTACCAGCCCTGGTCTACTGTATAGTATCAAGAAACTTAATAATTCCTCTGTAGTCTGCTTAGAGTCATCGGTGTACCAGTTTGTTTTAACATTTGTTTCCTAATTCACTCTACCTCAGTTTCTACTTAATGCAAAAGTCATTTATTCGTCCACTGAAACACATTCTAACAGGGTAACTGTTTTTCCCCCACAAACATAATAAACTTCATAATGTTAGGGCATTTGAAAAGCTATAATAAAGTGTTCTCAGATATGCTGAATGGAAACTGATCCACTGTGATAGAGGTTTTTGGTCCACAACAGACTGACAAATTGATAGTGTTTTATGTTGGGAGAATCCCGCTCTGCCCTGACTAAATGTGGATATCCATTCAGCCGGATATGTACACATTTACTAAGAGGTTAACAAAGATGTATTCTTTATCACCAAAACGACATGGGGCCTCATTCACCAAATGTTCTTAAGAACAAATTTAAGAAAAAAACTTAGGAAGATATTGGTGAATGAGGCCCATTGTCTTGTTCTTTCTTTCATATGCTTTTCCCAATATTGCTTGATACAATTGTCTTTCCATGAAATTATTTCCATGTTTGTGCAATATATACATTTTCCTTTTATGAAGTGAAACAAAGGGGAATGCTCCACTATAAATGTTTCAGAGATAAGTCATTAGAAGCATAGCATTGAATGCAGCATATCAGTTTCGTCAGTGTAATTTAACCATTTGTGTGACCACTGGGTGTTTATTAATCACTTAATTTGTGAGTATCCTTTGAGTGTTTGTGTTTTTACATACTGAGCAGTTTTTAAGAGATTAGACATGAATGTATTTAGGTTCCTACATGTGCGGAGATTTTTCCATCTTTAATTCAGTACCTGGTTAAAAGACTGAAGACGGACTGAGTGTATAAAATCCCCACTAATGATTTAAGCTCATATCATGTGTCCATCCATCCTCAAATACTGTGCCCAGTGACAGTGTGGAAAACCAGGCCCATGCAAAAAAAGACTTTTCCAGCAATGACTCATCCTGTTTGCTTTGGAGAAATATTCTCAGAAATCATGACGATTGATTTGTCAAGTAATCGCTTTTGAATAAAAACCTTTAAATGCAAATTCCTCTTTAAGCGTTACGTGAAAGTGACTACAAACTGTATCAGGTTTATTAGAGGTCTGCGGAGAAAAGAAATGACATTGTGTCATTGCAGTTTGGTGACAATGTAGCAATACTGAGCGTTCACCTCTGTGCTTTCAGAGGTTTGAACTCACGTTATTGCAGATTTTCTCTAACATCCTCAGGGATTTGGCTTCATAACTGCGACATCATTGAGGTCCATTGGTCTTTCAAACATAGTAAAGTAACCCAAACAGGGGTATTGGATTGCATTATATTGTAAGGTCTAATCACTTGTGTCCACCCCTGTACACTATGTCCTCATGAAGTTCTGAATGTACACAGGTTTAAAGATTTGTGTTCATGTCAGCATACATCCTTGTTTAGCAGATTTATTTTGGTAGCAAATGCTGGTTTCAATTTCCAACACTGTTAACCCACTCTGACCAGTTAACACAATCCCTCTTATTTAAACAGATTATCTACAGTGTTGTGTTCTCAATAAAATGCCGTCAATCTGATGAGAAGATAATTTTCTGGTCATTTCTTTCAGTTATGACATGAACAGTTTGACAGAAAATAACATGAACAGTAAAGTACAAGAACATTGGCACAAAAGACTAGTTGTGACAGAGTCACATGTACCACTGTAAATGTTCTATGGAATAGTTGCTGAGAAATAACATGATTCTTAAGACTTTAATGTGTAAACATTTTATCATTAACCTTTGGCTAATAATTATTTACTAAGTGCAAACTAACACATTGGACCCACTAATACATACAGCTACATTATTCACAATTCACTGGAAGTAGCTGGTTCATATTCTTTGGATTCCTCAGTGGAATGAATATACAAAGCACTTAAGTTTTTATTGTTGAAATGTTGCTCACATAAGTGATGCCTGGTCAATGAAGGTGGCCAAAGTGATGTCTCTCTGGGACAGCCCCCCACAGTCATGTGTGCTGAGAGTGATCTGGACCTGGGGAGCAAAGGAAAATGAAGCAGAGAAGGGAACATTGAGTAGGCTACTACATATGACAAGAACATTATTTCTCTTAAGTGTGTTTGCTTTGGCCAAAAGATTCTTTAATGCACATCAGAAAGACTCAAAGTCTCAAATCAGCCAACATCATTATGGCATCATCCACTCTTGCCTTCCTAAATGAAGACAAAAAAAGATTAAATGAAAGGCAAATATCTGTCTCTGCCTCCATAAAAGCAGCTGTCAGACGGTGTGAGCGTGTGAAGGCCCTAAAAAGCTGAAAATTAATCACTGGAAAATGAACTGGGTGTAAACACAGTAGGCAGTTGAAATGTAGCCTAGTTAACAGTGAATTAAAATGTCAGTTAACTCAGCATAATTAAAAATGTCTTAAATACAAACTGTAAACAAGATATAAAGTTAGATAAATTAAAATTTAAAAAAATAAATAATTATGTGCCTATATATAGAGGTCTGTCATCCAACAAAAGTTTAACTATTTTATAAACTACAAACATGTATTAGTTATTTTTTGGCCACATGGGGGCAGCAACAATCCGTTAACAGCACTAACGTATTGTCACTTCACTTGATATCGAACACGTTCGCAAATAGATGCCATGCAGACACGAAAAAATGTTAGCATGCACTTGGGGTCGTGCTTCTGTCTACTTGTTGAATGTAAGTCTAGCATTCACTCTCATTTATCTTGGTTTTAGTCTCCACCGACTCTTAAATTAAATATCTGGCTCTTTAGCTGCTAAATGCGACAGTATGTTGACCAGTTAGCTAGCTAGCTAGCTAGCTAACTGTGTCCGTCTGCCTTTTGGTGCTGAACAGCATAACAGTGAGTCCTTTTCATAGACTGTATATATATATATTAACGGTCAAGGGTCCTTTTATAGAGCTTTTTTTGGCCTAAAAAACAAACAAACAGTAAAAGTGAACCCAAACAGTCAAGTTTGGGCCTTTGCCTGCTGTTAGATGAAAAACAGAAAACACACCCTTTCTCGAGGCGATGTCTCATTAGCTTAGAACTAGCTATACACCCGTGTGAGCTTGGACGTTTTGAGACCGCAGGGAGTGGCGTTGAATCAGCCAACTTCAGTTATTAGGACAGTGCTTTGAAAAGGGAGCATCTCTGTCAACGTGTTTAATCATGTTGCAGATGACTGTAGATTACATTAGTTAGTTTTGAATTTGAAGCTTTATGGGTTCTTTTTTAATAAAACAAGCCAATCAGGAGCAAGTCCAGCTGTGATTCATTCACCAATTATCAAAAAACTGCAACCACCCTAAGGGTTGTAATGCAATTTACATGAGTCATAATTAGTCTTTTATACCTTGTTATAGACATTGAACCACTCAGGATGATGATCCATCTTTTCTGCTTGTAAAGCCACTCTGGACATGAAACCAAAAGCCTAAAAGGAAAATAAATCATATACATAATGTACAGTAGTTGCTTGTTATGTGGATGTGTGAGTTTTGCAGTAAGCAATGATATATTAGAAACCTGATTGAAATCTTTAAAAAGAAACTCTTTGTAAATAGCGTCCCGTCCCACAACCTCCACCCACTGAGCGTTGCGTAGCAGGGGGAGTAGGTGGGCCCTCTCCTCCTCAGTCAGACCCTGAATTTTACCAGCCTGGTGGGAAAGAGCAGAGGTAACAGTAAAGCAGATCTGAGAGGGGCAGTTTCACAAACACTAAATGTGATTGGTTGCACAGGATCCCATCTGGAAACAATGAGAGGCAGCATTCCTGGTTTGAAAAACTAGCTGGTTCAAAAGGTATGTGGTGGTGGGAGGGGGTGGGGCTCCCTTTTGGCAACTCAGTTTCTAATCTGGACATGTGATGCACAGTCACATGGATTTAAAGTTACTTGTGCTTGTTTCATTTAGCCTTCACAACCCTGACTCCAAATCTAAACTGCATTGTCAACATTTCACAACATTCCCCAAATAGATGTCTGCTTTTATTTCACAATCAAGAGGGGACTTTTGCATCCTTTGTCCCCAGATGATCCATTGTGCTCATAAACCAGAGCAAACCGATGTCATGATCACGGCCTGAAAAAGAGCAATGACATCAACTGGTATCATAGCAACACTCTAATCAGATGACAGAATGGGCAGCACACAGACAACATCCACCGGCTTTAAACTCGTCTATCTCATGCGGTTGCTTAATGGATACATAAAGACAGGAGAATGTGCCTTTGTTAGTCTAATCCTTGCAGAATTATACGTGCACATAGGAAATTTTTTAATCAAAATTAATCAAATTAATCTATCTGTATTTGTCAGTCTGCCATCAAACATTATCTAGACTTTGAGAATGACTAAATGGCAACAGGTGTGTGAGGTGGAAAGCAGCCCTGTGTGGCAAACTGGACACACTGTAGATAGGTTGTGTACTCACCATGTTTGCAGAGTGTCTTCATGCGCAGAAGAGGCTCAGCTCCAGCTCCCTGTTGCACAGAGTGACTGGAATGACTTCAATCTGACACATGAGCCGTAGGTCCTGCTTAGCTGCCCCTGCAGAAGCCTGAGCAGAAATTCTCACTGCTCATAGGCTACTCTGCCACATGTCAGCATGGGTTTAATCATAAACTGTAATCTGTTGCACAAGGAAGCCAGCTATTGTAGCAGGATTCAGTAAACACTGCTGTGTAATGAAAGGTGAAAGATACTGTCCCTCTTATACACTGTTTAATAATCTTTATTATATTATGCACACATATTAAACATGGACTTAAACTTCAAAATAGTAGCATACTGTTAATGATGTCTCTTTTCAACAGGAGTGCAGATTTTAAAGCAAGCGCAGCTCTTCAGCTGGCTGGAGTTCATGTCAAAGGTTAATGAGGTGCTCCTGCGAGATGGCCCCGGTGAACTCATCTGTCACGGCAAACGCTCAAGGAAATTATCTGGTTAATGAAATGAGGATAGGGAGAGGATGTGGCAAGTGATCAGCATTTAACAGGTCGCTGGGTGGGGAAATGAGAACAATGCTTCAGTTTTTTTTTGTTAGAAAGGAAGGAAAGGCACAATTTAGAACAAAACCATTAGATTGGAATCAAAATTAAATGTGTTTGGACAGAATTGTCACCAATAGATGTATTTTGTAACAGCTGTAGATGTGTAGGTTCTGCAATTTGTGTTGGTATGTAGTTGGTACCAGTGCATTTTGTTGGTGTCTGATTGTGTCCTTCAATATAAAATTTAAATGTACACCACAAGGGCCCATGCATTTTGACAGGACAAATGGCTTAGTTGGTGGACATTGAAAGACATGGCCAAACACCCACATCCTATCACCAACATCAAGCTTAGATAAGGGGTATGACGTTAGTGTGTAATAGATCTAATATGTGTATTACCACTAGAGCCCGACGATAAAGGATTTTGAAAGCCGATACCGATAAATAATAAAAAAATCCGATATGCCGATATATCGGCCAATATATACAAAAAAATCCAGAAACGAATAATTAGTTTTATTGTCACAACAGAACAGAGGAACATCAAAATATATTAAAGTTCTGATAAATAAAATGTATAAAAATACAAACTAAAGATATGACACCTAAAGTCCTTTGAACAAAAACAAAATAACAAAAAAAATCAGTGTTGCCAACAGGGACGTGGTAGAGCGACCTCTGGTGGATATGCAACGCCAACACTCATCACATGGTAGGCCGTCCGTTTATAATTTATTTTTTAAATAGTCATTTATCAGAATCAGTTATTTGTCATTATAAATTATTCTGATGAATGAATATTTTTTAAATTTTTTATCGGCCATTATAAATGCTGATACCGATAAATTGGGAAATGCCTAATATCGGCCGATAATATCGCCCGCCGATATATTGGTCTGGCTCTAATGACCACTATCCCATATTGGCCTCACACAAAGATCTTTAGCTTCCTTATACAAACGCTTTTAATTTTGCATTAAAAGTTTGCCGTACCGTATTTAATTAAAAAAAAGTATTTATTCCTTTGAATACCTAAATAGACCTATTTTCCTTCAAAGTCAAAGAAGAGGAAGGAGCAAGCAACTATAAAGCTCAAGGTCCATTTTAATAGAGTACAAGATTAGACAAAAGGTAGTTTTCAGATTACAAACACAACACAAATGTGAAGACCGACTATTAATCAATACTCATAAATTTGATTCATATAGATATAAAATAACATACATATTGAATTATATAATTTAAATCAGCAATATACAAGTTTCATTCACTTTTTGTTGAAATTCCTACTAAATCCATGTCACACTATCTACAATAATAGTGTGAATATACAGAAGTTTAAATTCAAGCTCAAAGCGCGTTAAGTCTAAGTCTTCTATGCAAACAACAACAATAACTCTGCATTCATACAGCCATAACCTGACAAAGGTGCCAGAAGGGTGAACGGGTCTGACCTAAACATTCCAAGGGAGTCCTAATTCTTGAAACCCTTTCTTACTTGTGTATTTTTGGTGTTGTCTTTAACATCTGTTCCTCTACAAGGACCGACGCAATATGCTTCTGCAGAGGAACCACACCAGTCCTGTAGCTTCTGTAAGTATCAGTTTACTGATCCTTTTATGTATCTGCTATTAAATCCCTTACATAGATCAGTATTTTTTTAATTTTCAAGTATCTGCTATTACAGTAACGGATTAAGGTTACATTCTGTACAAGTATTGTAAACAAGTTGAACATATCTGCTAGGGAAGAAGGTACCGGATACACCAGGACACTGAGCTTCTCCCCTCAGGCCACTTGGATCCTAAATGAGGACACTGCCTAAGATTGTCCCCTGCAATTTCAAATGACAAATAACATTGATTGATTCATTTATTGATTGATTTCTAGTTAATAACTCTGATATATACAGTTATGTGAAAACATTAACTGGCTGTTTTTGTTACTTTAGTGCTTGATATTTCTGTCAACTTTGTCTTCTTTTTGTTTTTATCTGCAGAACACGTCTGTCAAAATAGGTCTAGAAAGACCTTATGTAAGGAAGTTGATTGTGCAGATGAACAAAAGTTGAAGAAAAGAAAGGGTGTGATCTCAATTTAACTTAAAGGTATAGAAAAAAAGAAATCCAAGGCACTCTTCAAAATGATTTAAAAAGCCTTTATTTTACTGACTATTTCATAATATAAATTGTATAAGACATAGGGATAAGCAACCTATTATGAAATACCCAGTAAAATCAAGGCTTTTTAAATAGTTTTGAAGAAGAGTGCCTTGGATTTCTTTTTTTTTCTATAATTAATTAAATTCCCGACCCCAAAGAGCACCTTCAAACATCTGACTAAATTTCCTGAGCACCCTGGACTTTTTTGTCAAACTTAAAGGTATGTTCAAAGTTGATGTAGGATTACAGCTCAGAATATCTAACCAAGCAAATCGAGAATATATGTGAATCTGTTGTTTTCCTACTCATGAACGCTAAAGCTTTAAATTTTCATCATGTAAACAACATTGGTTCAAATAGATTTAGCATTATTTTTTTGTAAAAGACTAGAGATACATAAAGTCAAGCAATATTTATTTAAGAAGAAATAAATTAAATTTAAAAGATTTTGAATAAAACAAACAAACCTATAATCCTACTTAATTATACAATTCTATCAATTTATAGTCCATCGTGTGAGATTATTAATGATCACAATCCCATATAACATTTTGGAACTGTAAATTCTGTTAAACTTTTATAACCCTTAATCTGACAGATTTTTATAGCGGTAATCATAGCTACATAAATTCTATAGGAAGGCACGCAATGCATCCTGGCACATGTAGTCACAGCTGCCACGGCGCCACAAACACGCTGCCCTTTGACCGCTTTTTATATTGACGCAAGTGTCATAAAGATGAGCTGTGGAAGTGGCTGTTTTCAAGTAACAACATGGAGCCCAGAAGACCGCTACACGCAAGTCTAACTTTGTTAATCCTTGTAACCAGCAGTCATGGAGGCCACTTAAAATCCGGTGAGTCTTGTAGGATTCATTTGTGGTAGATCCTGTGGTGGATCATTCTGGTGTTCAGTCAGTCAAAAGTGTTCCTGAAATGACCATTGGACATGAGGATTCTAAGAAAGAGCTTTAATATCAATCCAAAAAAATATGTGTACTCTTTCTAGATTCTTTTGATAATCAATGCTTGGTCTCCATAATAGAGGTTAACATTTCATTATGACAAATTGACCTCAGTAGTATGAGAACTACCTCAGTCAATATTATCAGTGTTATGATCTGGATAATGATAATGATCTGTTACACCCTGCTGCTTTTATATTTATGATGTTCAAAACAGCTTGTGTACATCATAAATCAGTGCTGCTCTGAATCTATGCAGGGCCCACTCTAAAACTGGACCAGGCTTTGTTAACATTTCATAACCAGCTGACGGAAGAAGTGCAGGTGTTCTACACGCCAGATTCCTGCTACAAGGTAAATAATACTCTATACTGTACTCCCTCTGTCTGTTGGTCCAGGTTGTCCGAGATATCAGTCAAGATATAACAGTTATTTAGCATTGGAACCTTCTGAAGTTGTGGGACTCACACTAGAAATATATGAATAAATAAACAGAATAAACGGCTCAGAATCAGTGATATCCTGACTAGTATGAGGCCACATTCGCATTTTTGCTACACTTGCACCTTGCGTCCAGATACTACACTGTTCCGAGCCCCTAAATCAGAAACATTTAAACACCGATGATCCTGTTTTAGAGACGCTGCATGTCTTAGGTAGGTTTACGTACCTTTTCAGTAACAGTTCCACCTCGTCGTCAATCCAAGCAGATAAATTCCCGGGTCTTACTTTACAGAATTGTTGTTAGCAAGTATTTTCTGTCATGTGCCAGGATGCAGTTTGTGCCTCTCTTAAAGGAAAGTCTTTTCTAACCTCTATACCAATAGTTCGCAACTTTTTTGACAAATGAATATCCACTTGCGAACCATTCTCAGTGTCATGTTATGGTGTGCATATGAGCTTTTATCAGTTCTACTAAAGAGTCATTTTCCCATTTTAGATTTTTTTAGAGACTTGAGGAGAGGAGGTTCCCTGTATTTCACAAAAAAAGCTGTAATTATAGGAAAGACAAAAAATAAATCTTATAATAAATGTTCTTTTTTTTCAATTTCTTTCCTTTTTTGTCTTTTCTAATCCTTATTTTTCACACTGATCTTTTAGAATGCCACATTGCATTTCATTACACGTATTACTGGTGTATCTGACAAATAAAACTAAGAATTCTTGAATCCTTTAATCATCATGACCTCATCAGATTTCATTTGCCCCCTTTGAGTGTAAAGTACATTAATTCAGTGTTTAACCTGTTTCGACTTCTCAGTGTGTGTACCAGCATTTGGTTACTGTGAAGCCCAACAACAACAATGCATCTGCGGTGATCAGCACTAAATTCCCTCTGACTCTGCAAGTGGAATGGACCAGGAATGTAACTCTTTGCAGGTAACAAGTTTAACGTTCTAAGAAAGCATCAATAAAATCAAACCAGCTGTTAATGTCCCCTCAATCCCCAGAGGGAAAAATGCTGATTTGTTTCCTGTTTACTCATATTAACTGCCTGTGGGAGTGTATTGTGCTTGTTGTCAGCCAGCCATGATATAGTGTGGTGGCATCCGATCAGCAGTCTGCAAGATTATTTACAGGGCTGGGGGAGTAATCCTGACCTGCTTTCTAGACCTGAGTGATGCCCTCCCTTAAACTACCTCCCTAGGTATTGATCTGGAGCCTTTTTGGGGTTAATAAGACCTGACATTTCAATATTGATGAAAAGGGCTCATTAAAACTTCAAAGCTGTCCTGTGGAAACCTCAGCGGGGATGTTAACTAAAGGAGACAGTCGAAATATGTATAAACAATCCGGACTGACAAGACACCAGGGCACAGTTTTCCATTTGGGGGTCACCTGTAAACACGGTGCCAGAGATTGGGTTGCAACATGACAAGCTTCTGGTGGTGCTTTTTCTTGCCCTCTTAGAGGTCTGATCATGGGCTTCCTAGATCAATGCTGAGGTCTCTAACCAGACTGTGCTGCTATTGATTTCCTTTTCCCCTTTGAAAAACGCTCCAAGTGATAGCTAGTATGTCATCCCAACAGTGGATCAATATAAGCGTGTAATGCATGTTTTTGGGGGCCTGAAACTGGAGCTGCTGAGGGGACAGAGTTATGTCTGTGAACACTAGGTGGTGCTCCTGAGCTTCATAGGTGTTGATCTGAAACCATCAGGAGGGAGGGAGGGAGGGAGGGAGGGAGGGAGGGAGGGAGGAGAGAGAGAGAGAGAGAGAGAGAGAGAGAGAGAGAGAGAGAGAGAGAGAGAGAGAGAGAGAGAGAGAGGAAACGGATGAAAACAGCAAGTGCATGAAAAAAAGTAATTTAATATATGCTTCTAAGGAAATATAATTTCAAATGGGATCAAATAAAAACAACCTGCAGTTGTATGTGCTTTTAAGGAAAGTGTGTCTCAATATTTCACTGTTTTGAATGCAGTTGGAGTCAGGCATATGGAGAAGGTGGTCATTACTCTGTTTGGATCCAGATGTCTGAGGCTGCCAGTAACCCCAGCTGCACCAACGCTGTGGATAAAAGACCAAACAATGTACACCTGCGTAAGTACACAACCTTGATGAAGAATACCGGATGATGACGTTCCGTCATCAGTCACACAGTTTTGAATAGCCGACTGAGAGTGAACTCGCTTTCTGTGGTGGGACACAGCGACAGTGAAGGAACCTGTGTCCACCGTTAGGCCGAGCCTTTGATCCACTCTTTACTTAATTGAGTCAGCAAAGAGAAGAATCACTCGGCTTGTCTACATCTACCGAGCAACAATACTCATCCATCTCCTGGGACATGATGTATATTGATCAGATAAGATGTGCTTTCTTAAAAAGGAATAAAAGAAAGGCTTTTCTGTTTGTTTTGAAGGCCTTGCTCTGCGCGTGGTGGATTGTGGGTAATACATTAGGGAGTGTGGAAGGATTAGGGCGTAATGGGATTTTGAAAGCGTCTCTCTCCATAATGTACACTCTACTTAACAATATTGCAGATTATGTTGTAGATCAGACTTTTAAGGCCAAGTAGCCATTATCCAAGCAGATCTATGGTCAGTGTGACGGCACCCCTCACAGTATGATGAGCTTCCATTAGCTCTGCAGACCAGTGATTATACAAACTCCCCATAGGACTTGCTCAGCTTAAGTAATGGTCTGGTCAGCAGCTCAAGACCAGTTAGAGTTGCCCTGCTAGGAAATTTCAAAGTTTACTTTAGCGCCTCAGATTGATTGGCCGTGAGGCTTCATGAGATCATTTGATGGGTGCGGTATGTTTCTGTGCAGCTACTATCAGATCTACCCTTTAATCATGTTAGTAATGTATTCTGCATTGTACCACAAACCACAAGTCACCTTCTGAGGCCTTAATTCTCACAAAGAAGTCCAGAATATCGACTGCCATCAAGTGTTTGTTTGACTTTAGCAGACGTATCACTGAACTGAGCTGAACTTAATCTAGCTGTTTTGAAATGCGTCTATTCATTTTCTATTTATGCACCTAACTCACAGAGCGAGCGTGGCTGTGTGTCGTTTCACTTCATGTGTTGAGAGCTTTATGGTGTTTTTATGAGTGGACAGCAGAGATGCCAGGACTTTCCCGAGGCGATTAAGTGACCACTCTTTGTTCAGAGTGGATGTTATATTGTGGATTCAAGCTCAGGTTAAAATAGCTTCTTTTTGTTTGTTTTTCCACTGAAGACAAACATGTCGCGTATTGCCCCCTTATTTCCTGTGCTTTGACGCAAGAAGACTGATATCTGATATCTCCTGGTATCTCCTGAGCCTATGTGTTATAGCTTTGTAATCAGTTGCACAGCTGTAAAATTTCTGGTGGTGCTGATGGGTGAACAATAATGTCCAAAACTTGCAGTTTTGGATAAAAGAAGGTGAAATCTGCATAATGTTTGTTGCATGAATGTCTATCGACATACCCCTTTTGTCTCAAACAATGAATCCATAAGCACTATCCCAATCTTTGTTCTATGATCTGGGTAGATTTCATTGTTTCATTGGCAATAAAAGACAATTCAGCTGCAGTATTTGTGCCCTCTTGTACTGTTAAACCCATTCTTGACCTCCAGTCAGATCCTATTCTGATAGAGATGTACACTGAAGCTCCTGACATTGACTTTTTGACAGAAAGACTATGACGGAAGGTGGTACAGTCTGATTACACAGTGTCCATTTGTAAACATTTTCTTTTCTTATTTTCCAGCTCTTCTGGTGGGAGCTCTGTCTCTGACCGCAATTGCTCTCTTATTTGTTGTGGCACCCTACATCTACAGGTACCTATATGTGTTTTACATCACCCACAATGAAAATACCATCCTGCACTCAGAACTCCTCCATCAGAACCAGGTAGCTCAAACTTGTTCCTTTAACAGGAGACGTTGTACGTCAAAATGTATTAGGACCATTTGCTGCCAAGGCCCACAGTACTCAGTGGATAATGTAAGTAAAATGCTGCTTCTAATGAATGCATTAGATTTTTAATAAATGCAGTGTGGACAAAGATGATTGATTTGATTGATTGATTAGATTTAAGTCAATCATAAACTATTCTAATGATTGCTATAGTGGCTTTCAACATTATCAACTTTACAATTTTGAGATACTAATCTCAATATGTTCAACTGAACCATTAAAACCATAATTTTATTCATGAATAATGTGCATATGAGAAAATGTATGGAAACCTTTGTTTGAAAAACAATCTTCATCCTTGTTTGTTTCCTTAACTCTTGGATTTCCCTAGAATAATTGCACCAATCTTTATTAATTCACTGCAGAAGCTTTATGCTTTCTTTGTAATCGTAAACATTAAAATTGCCTTAATCCAACCGTAACAATGCATTATTTCTATTGGCTAACTATGCAGCATGAGATGCATACCGAAATTGCGCTGAGACTCCATCAAGACGATTGGGAGACACTAATGGAATGATTGATACAAATGTTAGCAAAGCCAATTGTACAGCAGACTTACATAGAAGCGATAGAGCGTTGTATCCGTCCAATGATCTTGCTTGATGGCATGAGCTGCTGTGTAATTTTGGTGAGCATGAATGGCTCCACTCATTCTTCCAAGCAAGATGTCTCTGTCTTCCATATGCTGTCTGGATGGCATGCAGATCCATCATCACATATTAGTGCTGGTGTCTTCCTGCTCTGGCTCTTCAAACTGCTGCATGGAGGCCAGCTAGTCAGGCTAATCCAACTGAAAGGGCAATAGGCCAGAGTCATCTCAATGCTGCCTTCACAGAGAGAGGGAAAAAGAGGCGCCGACACAGCACAGAGGATGAGCTACGATAGAAAGATGGCCAACATCATTTTAAGGAGTTCTGACCCATATGGCAATTGGATTTTTGGTTTTGTCAACATTTTTACAGGAGATTTATAGTAAAATGTTCAAACAAGTTTGCATTACAGTACATATACTCTATACTTTATATTTTGTGGTTGCTACAAGTATATGACATGTGTTCCGACTTTATGTATTTCTAAATGTGTCTCCTTCAACCTTTCCACTTTTTTGGCTGGACAGTGACCAGACCTATAACTTCAAAACTTTGTCCGTCAGTCCCGCTGTCTCTGAGTCACTGAGTAATGGAGTTGGGCGCCACAGCAGTCAAACACCTGCCAGCAATAGTAATATTATAGTAAATAATAACCTTTCCCTAGGTAACAGCACATAGACACCCAGTGTACACACAAAAAGCAACACCCAATGTCTGATTATTCAACATATTTGGCTTCTACACATTGCGAAGAAAGGAAAAAGTATCTATAAAATGGAACCATCTGAAAGTAGCGCAAGGATACAGTGCCAGTGGAATTTAAGTTTTGCCGTCAGATTCTGGCGGAGATATGAACATTGATGCACTGAAGAGCAGATAGTAAATGTACAGTGTAGGTTTCAGTTAGTTCATAAATAAATTTATTCTTGTCCATAATTGTAATGGGGTGAAACCTCAGTCCGGTCTTTTTAACTAAGTAACTTTAAAGGTCCCATGACATGGTGCTCTTTGGATGCTTTTATATAGGCCTTAGTGGTCCCCTAATACTGTATCTGAAGTCTCTTTCCCCAAATTCATCCTTGGTGCAGAATTACAGCCACTAGAGCCAGTCCCACAATGAGCTTTCCTTAATATGTGCCATTTCTGAGTCTGTAGCTTTTGAGGCAAGGTGGAGGCTGTGGATGTGGCTTTGACTAACTGCCGCTTTTTTTGTTTGAAAGCCATGATGTCTCTCTCATGGGTGGGCCAAATTCTATGGGCGGGCAAAGCAGAGAAAGGGGAGGTAACCTTGCTCCTTACGACCTCATAAGGTGTAATAATGTAGATATACTGTATAATAATATCTACATTCTCATTAGAGGTACCACCACTGACTATCCATATAACAATTTGGCCACAATTAGGCACATTGACAATTCCCAGTCCAGCTACAGTTGTGTTCAGAATAATAGCAGTGTGTTTAAAAAAGTGAATAATGCTCAAAATCCTTAGAATGGCTTTTCATTCCATAATATCAATGCATTGGGAACACTACACCTTCAATTCCAAATCAAAACATGACCAAATTGATAAATTTTGTGTTTTACCATTACCTTTTACAGTATTTGAATTTTTCTTTACAAACTCAAACATTTACTGTATAAACTGAAAAAAAAAGTCGTAAGGCTTTGCTTTACTTTGAATCACTGCACTAATATTTAGTTGCATAACCATTATTTCTGAGAACTGCTGAACACATCTGTGTTGCATGGAGTCGACCAACTTTTGGCATCTGTGATCAGGTATTCCAGCCCAAGACCATTGAACTACATTCCACAATTCCTCTGCATTACTGGGTTTTGCCTCAGAAACAACATTTTTTATGTCACCCCACAAGTGTTCTATGGGATTGAGGTCCAGGGATTGGGCTGGCCACTCCATAACATCCATCTGGTTAATCTGGAACCATGACTTTGCTCGCTTACTGGTGTGTTTTGGGTCATTGTCTTGTTGAAAGACCCATTTCAAAGGCATTTCCTCTTCAGCATAAAGCAACATGACCTCTTCAAGTATTTTGATGTATTGAAGCTGATCCATGATCCCTGGTATGTGATAAATAGGCCCAACACCACAGTATGAGAAACATCCCCATAACCACCATGCTTTATTGTCTTCACAAGGTACTGTGGCTTGAATTCAGTGCATGGGAGTTGTCGGACAAACTGTGTGTGGCCCCTAGACCCAAAAAGAACAATTTTGCTCTCATCAGTCCACAGAATGTTGCACCATTTGTCCTTTGGCCAGTCAATGTGTCCTTTGGCAAATTTCAACCTATTCAGTATATGTCTTTTTTTCAGCAATGGGACTTTGCGGGGGGGCTTCTAGCTGATAGCTTTGCTTCACATAGCCTTCTTCTGATTGTAACAGTACTCACAGGTAACTTTAAGTCTTCCTTGATTTTCCTGGAGCTGATCATTGGTTGAGCTTTTGCTATTTTTGCTATTCTTCAATCCATTTGAATGGTAGTTGACAGTTTTTTCCCCCAAGTCGTTCAGGCTTTCGATGCCATTTCAAGGCATTTGAAATCATTTTGTCTGAGCAGCTCATAATTTTCTGTACTTCTTTATATGTTTCCCCTCTCCAGTCAACTTTTTAATCAAAGGCCACATTGCCAACATTTGCTTCCTTCCTTCCTTCCTTAAATATGGGACATAATTGACACCTGTTTCTTCACAGAGTCAATCACCTCACTAATTGAACACAACACTGCTATTATTATTATTATTATTATTATTATTATTGTTATTGTTTGGTCTGTTGGTTTTCTGTGACTATACAACACTTACTAGTAAATTATTTGCCATGTAGAAATATCACTTCTAGTTTAGTGATGTTGTACTGCTATTTTGAACACAACTGTATATACTAGGTTTCCATCTAGTCTAGTAATTCTGAAAGTTAAAGTACAGAGGGTACAACATAATGTGACCACTTCAAGAGAAATAATTTTATTACAACATAATAATTATGCTACAGAAGAGGGTCATTTCAAGTGTAATGCCAATTAGTAGAAGTTGTCAGTCATTAAAAGAGGTCTTTTAATCAGCACTTAGCACTAATATTTAAGTATTCAAAGCAACGTGAGGCAACTAAGTAGGCTCTAAGAGACAACAAAGCTAAATTATATAGAATTATCACCCGTGTCTGAAATTACTACAGAGCGTTGTAACGTCTTCCAGATTATTGTTTTTACCTATTCGCCACAAAAAGACCGATAAAGTTAACAGCCAACTAGTAACCGTTGGCTGTTCTCAGAAGTTGGACACGAAAACAAAGATAAAATTATAGGGAATGTGACTCCGAATGAATGTTAATGTTGCTGCTTGCCTTGCCTTATCAACTTCATTAGGCCACCTTCAATGTTTTACACTTTGTTCCACTGCCCCCAATTGGCCAAAAAAAATGTTAATATTGCTTTAATACATTAAACTGAACAGTCTTGAAAGGTCTAACAAATGCATACACAGAACTGCAACCAAGAGAAATAGCAGTCACAACTTGAACCAACAGGGAACATATACATACAGAAGTCACATACAATAAGTTAACAAATGTTGCTATCTTTTCAGACAACCTTGGATAGCCTTTTGACATTTGTTTGTCTACCCTCTAATTGTTTCTACAGGACCGAGCACAAGCTTGTGAAGCTGAACACAACACCGCTAAAGCTAAACCAACACGTCTGCGTTCACTGGATACTTTCCGAGGGTATGTACGCCATCAACAACCATCCTGTTTATCAGTCTATCACCACATGCAGCCAGTTGACATGCAAATTTTTTTGGACCAGTCTGAGTCTGTCATGATGAAGAGCTACAGGCCCAGCATAATGAATAATTACATGGGTCACAGTCAGGCCACATTCTCCCCCAAGCTTTTGTTATCAGACGGTATAGCTTTGGGCATTATTTCTGATACAAGTGCGTTTGGAACAGTGTGTTTCTGTTGGACAGGAGTGATGCATGTGATTGAATCTGGGCTCCCTGCTAGCTTAATTGCGGCCTGGGGGTAGACACAAAGCAAGCCTCTCTGGAAACAGGATGCTGGTGTGGCTTTGACCTCCCCCTTGCCAAATAATTGATGTAATAATACCGTCAACATATCAGCACACATCCACACAGCCATAGATCTCCTGCCAAAATGGAGAGCGAGAGGAAATCCAGCAGCACAGAGGCAACATCCAGCAGACAATTGGCATCTTCTCCATCTGTGGCTTCCCAGTCCATCTGAAACCACCATGCATACAGTATGTGCTGAAATACCACATAGTTTTATTTAGTTTGAGAACTGTATTGGTTGAGTATACACCACGCTACATTTGGATTCTTATTTCCCTTTAGTTGCACTGCCTGCCACAGTCCTCCCAATCTTATTAGCTGAAATATTGCTCTGTGGTTACAGATACTTGTTACATATTGATGTCCTGATAGGTAATACTGGAAATTCTTATACCTGACAACACACTTAATCAAACTGTGACTCAGCGCTCAAGATTAACGCTGCGTGCGCCTCCTCAGCCCTGTGACTTATGATCCATACTCTCTGATAAGTAACAACTTTCTGCAGAGAACAGACACATCATCAACCATAAATGCTGAGACATTTCTGAAGGTAAAAGGCTTTTCTTCTGAGCTGAAAGGTTTTTCTGATCATTGCTCAGGCTGTGCTGACATGATATACAGAGAACAGTAGAAGTATGGTTGCACGTTAATTTTTCTAAAAGGATTTGGATTTTAATCTTGTGCCTCACTGCTGAAAGCTGTCGCCGGTTTCCTTACTGTTGAAAATTGCACCGTCAGTAGTTAGCAGTGCCGTACAACAGAGGGAACAACCATTCTCAGTTCCATTTAACACCAGGTGGCTGACTCATTCTGTACCTTATTTTGACTAAGCTTCAATTTCTCCTCCGATTTAGTTTCAGATATGCTCTGATGTTTGGCCACAAAAAAAGAACCTTGGCATTTCCACTCAAGTAGTAATATATTATGGCTAGATTGGATGTCTGTGTATTTGATATGGCCAGCACAGTAGGTAACTCAATACTCTGCAGCAATAGAGTGTAATCATCCATTTGCAACGGGGGGATGTATGAAGCTTACACTCGTAATTGGTAATACATGTACAGTGATTCAAATCAAAGAAGTCCATAAGTGTCTCTCAGCAAGTCATAACCAGTTGTCATTGCTGCAAGTAAGACCCGTATACATGGAATCAGTTAGCTATAAATCACAAATTCTGATTCCCAGGCATGAATTAAGTCTATTACTGAAGTGACAAATGTTCAGTGAAGAGCTCCACAGGGTAATTTACAACTTCAACCTGATTAGGAACCAAGAAACAAGCCTGTGGTGTTTCAGCCTGGACATTATTTGTTATTAACTTAGTTGCAACATAAAGTAAAGTGATCTCAGTGCACGTCATAATATCAAGCACAAGTTGCTTAGTTTCCCTTAATCATAATGGGCAGGCAGTAGTGACACACGTGTGTGGCATTTGTAATGTAACGTGCCTAAAAAGGTAGTTCTCACTTACGATCAGACAGCGAAAGTGGATTTAAAAAAGATGGCCAATAAGCGCTGATATTGCAGGGATTTTCACCGGGTCTCATCTGGCAAGTGATTTACCTCCGTCTTTGTCACTATGGCGACTAATGGATTTGTTCGTCAAAATTTAAATGATAGCCTGTGTGTGTGAGTGTGAGAGAGAGTACATGGACACATGCAGCAGGGTTTACTCTACTTTAATAGCCCTTTCGAGATGATAGTGGCTGATTAAAATCTTGTATCAGCAGGTTGGGGCTAAAAGAGCAGTAATGGCTTCGGTTCACCTCTTAATTGAATCTAGGCAGAAAAACAAGAGGAGGCAGAGGTAGATACAGTGCATCTTATCAGAGAGTCTTGTTCTTAGATGTTGTCCTAATCTTGTTATGGCTCTTAAAGACCCCCATGATAATATTTTTCTTTCTTTATTTATTTTTTCTAAATTTAGCACAAATTAAAAGCATAAATTCAGGTATTTAAGATGGTAAAATTACCGAATTTGCCTCGGAGCAAAACTCTGTAGCTGCTTAAGGGTGCAACCATTTACATTCCCTTGCAAGTTTGTGTTGTGTAATGGCCCCGCCCATTTTCTGACATGCAGCTCAAACACCTCTTTTCCCTCCAGTGTCTGATTCAGTGAAGCACTCCATCACGTGTGCTGTGTTTCAGCAGCTTTGGCCACTGCTAAAGTATAAAGTGTATCATATATTAGACGCAAAGTCTTTAGTCAGCACTCCTGCTTGAGGAGATCCAGAGGACAAGTGTTCATTTCCTGAGTGATTCATAATGCTTAGATTGCATTACCGTGCATTTAGAGTGTGACAGAATAAAACGCCCCTCCTCCTCCTCGATTTTAATTCAAATTTTAATGTAGTATCAAATGTGTCAGTCATATGGTTAGAAAAGTGTTTGATACTAATGTGCTGTATAATGGTTATACAAGTTTTAACCCACATTTTCATCATTCACTCTACTGCATGGTTAATCCAAATATAACTGATTTACCCAACAGTGAATAATAGTGCTTACTCATTGTAGTGTCTTTGTAGGTTTGCACTGACAGTGATGGTGTTTGTGAACTATGGTGGAGGAGGCTACTGGTTCTTTCAACATGCACCATGGAATGGTTAAGTAAAGTATAAGACATGCACAATTTCTGCTGTTCGAGTAGATTTAATAGCTGAAATTATGTATTATGGATGGACGAGATACTTACTGTACGCCTTCTTTCACATTAAGCCAGATATAAAATGAATGTATGAACTCAAGGCAATTATTCAATGGCAGTGTTCTCCTCATCATGTCTTCAGCATTTTCTGACCTGTTGTCACTAATTATGATAAATGCGGTCTCAGACCAAACACACAGGATGCCATTCCTCATATGAGCCAAATCAAAGGCACAATCCATAGATTTTTATTATGTTATTAACAACCAGGGAGGAGACGAGAAGGAGGAGCAATAAGTGTTTAATTGGCAGCTGGCAGAATATGGGAGGAGGGCAGTGAATGAGTAGTACTCACCTTCTGCAGCACTGGTTGTCAAAAGGTTAAAGAATGCGGACTCCCTTTTCCTGATGTAAATACAAGTTTTTTTAAAAAGCAAAAATGTCACTAGAACTTTTATGAAATCAATTTCATTGTTTAAGGGTTTTCTCAATTTAAATCTTATAATAGCTTCTTTGCCACATCTACAAGGGTGTATTGATTTCAGGGGTGGTTTGATTAATCTTCTCTTTGCTGCTGTCACAGGAGTGTAGACATGTATTCACCTTTTCAAAATGGAAAGTTAATGACTGAAGCAGAACTTTATGGACATAACAGTGTTCCCAATTTACCTCTTAGTCCTTTTGGATTGCAGAGATTAGAAAAGGGCAAGAACTGTGTGACCTCTGTATAATGGCATCAAATATCTAAGTATCTGTGTCTATTGATATTAATGTATGCCTCTGGATTTGTTGCAGGCCTAACTGTGGGAGATCTTGTTATGCCATGGTAGGTTTGGTACAACAGGTACACAGATGCACAACTTTGTACAACACTTTAACACTGTAATACTGTTTCTTCCAGGTTTGTGTTTATCATTGGGACTTCAGTGGTGTTGGCTTTCAGATCCATGCAGAGGAGAGGAGTTAGCCGCCAGCAGCTGCTGCGCAAAATCACCTGGAGAACAGTCGTCCTCTTGATGCTCGGCTTCTGCTTTATCAACTACTCTCCAAGAGACGGACCATGTAAGTGCAAAATATGTACAGGAGCACATAATTGTAAAGGGAAAAAATACGTTGTATGTGGATGTGCTTGTTCTGTACAGTTAAAACAGACGCTGGCATGTCTAATAATATGTCCACTTGTTACATGTACAGCACTTTAAATCATGAGCGCCATCAGAGAACAGAAAGAGGCTTTTCTCTTGTTAGTGCACCTGTTAGTCAAAATGAAGGTAGGTAAAACAAACTGCATTTGTAATTACATAATGTAACATCTAAAAAGTTTGATGCCGATTCTAAAGGTAGTATTTTCAATATATTTTTTAAATTATTCAATCCACAGAAAATGAATCAGCGACTAATCAACTAATTGTTTCAGTCATTTAAAAAAAGAAAAAAATTCTTGTCTTAGCATTTTAGTAAACTGAATATGCTTGGGACAAAACAAGACATGTTAAAAAAGAACAGAACAAGCACATCCTTGTTTAGCTCTCTGTTTTGTTGATATCTGGATATCCTGCTTTTGCCTTGCTTTGTCTGTCAAAGCACTTTGTAAACAAAATTTTTGAAGGTGCTATATAAATAAAGTTATTATCATTAAAATTAGCTTGGCTTCAAGGAAATTATCATGAACATTTTATAGCCCAAATGAATATTCTATGTATTGAAGAAATTATCAGCAGACTAATTGATTATGAAAATAATCAGCAGCTGCTGCCCTAATGTCATATAAGATAGGAATAATATACAGCTTATATTTGGTATGTTCATATTATGCGCATACTATAAGCTTTGTTTTTAAATGTGTTTAGATCAAGATGTGGGATTAAAGCCACAGTTGAAGGGCTGTGTTGGAGTTAAAGGAGGGGAAGCAGGTTGAAAATCCCCATTTCCTCGTCCACCTGGGGATGCAGAGGGCTCCCTTCACACATTAGCCATCCCCAGTGCTAATGGACTTTCCTGGGTAGATGTCTGCGTAACTGGGTTAACAACAATATTGTTATTCTTTGTGCAGTCTCAAAATCCAGCACCAGGGGACCTTTAACAGAGGCAGATTGGGCAAAAACAACCACTGCGGTAATGGACAATTACAAACAGATAGTGTTACACTCTTCAGCCCCATGCAGCTGCTGAAGGGGCTGCTGCTGGAGCTGATCGTAACAGCATACTGACTTTTACCATAAACTGCAGCTTTGCCCTCCGTCTCAAAGGACGTCCTCTGCAGTTGAGTCGCAGGTTGTTGGTTAGATGGTTGTGAAATCACTTGATTTAATGGATTAAGTTCACATTAGATAAACTCCAATTTCACCAAACTAAAAACATGTCCGTTTCTCTTTTTTATTCTTCAATAGAATGACTGAAAAAAATGAATTCTTAAATGTTGAAGTTTTTGAAATTTAGAAATATTCTTTTGCTTAAGGCGACAATGGGTTTTCAAGATATCTCTGACCGTTTGACAGTGTTTAAATCTTTTTGGATGGTGAAGAGAAAAAATCAGATGAAGATGAGGTCAGAAAGTCAGAGGATGTTCAAATGGGAAAAGCCCTCTGTTTGAAAGGTTTTTGGCTCAGCTATTTGCTCTACTTTCAGATGGTTTTATTCCATTCTGCTCACTTGTACATAGAATCATTATTTTGTTTAATCTATCACTGAAAGTGCTCGGAGATGGGAAGTAGACAGCAGAGCTTTTACTTCTTAAATGTTATTGAACGTCAAAAGGGATCTCAATTTCACAAACAAAAAACCTACATAAATTGATTAGAAAGTGAAACAAGATGCTACAGTTTCCTGCAGTACACCTTAAAACTAAGTGACAATGTTGTGGGGGGGACAGATACAGTCAATTATCTGGGTGGGGGTGTAACCTGCAGATTTAACAAATATATCATAAGCAAGAGCTTTCCCTTTTCCTGTGAAAGGAGAGATTTCCGCCCCTTATTTGATTTGTCCGGATCAATGATTGGGATTACACTGTTTTCACAGCACTTTGTGTGGCAAAGAGGTTTTCAATTAACTAATGTGTAGATTACCATCAATCTCTCAATCACAAGCCAATCCTATTCTCGCCAATATGTGGAGACAAAGAGATAACTGGGAATCTTTGATTAACTTTCCACGTTCTTGACATGTCCGTATCCTGAAGGCTGACACCATTTCCCAGTGTGCCGTGCTGTCCATCATCCTCCTTCAGGAAGTAGTAGTACTGTAATGGAATGATTGAGAAGAGCTTCTCTTGTCCTCTACTTTCAATTTACTGATCAATAATTTGCCTTAATCAGCAGGAATAGTTTACGCCACTGAGGTTTATCTGTGCCTGTACCTGAGTTGTATGTAAGCTCATATAATCATCATTAGGTATCAAGGCACGCATGAGTCTTCATACTGTCTGTTGTTGACTGTGTTCCAGTGTCCTGGTCCTGGCTGAGGATCCCTGGAGTGCTGCAGCGTCTGGGCTTCACCTACTTTGTTCTGTCTCTCCTGCAGACTTTCTGGGGCCTGAAAGAAATCCCACTGAGAGCGGTGAGCAGCACTGTCAACTTCACTTAAGTCTGTCATTACACACCAGGAAAGTCTTATCTGAAACAGCACATTTATAAACGGCTAATTCGCTGTGTGCACCTTGGATTCCTGGGTCCATCTTTGTCATTAAGGGGTTTTCTTACTTCTGGGATAACGTATACCAAAGTAAGTTTCCTGTTAAAAAGATGAACCGTTCTGTACCTGTAGACTATTTAACATTAACAAGATTTGTGTGTTGTGTGATGCAGAATCACTGGTGGAACTCCGTCCAGGATGTGGTCCTTTATTGGCCACAGTGGCTGATAATCATCCTGCTGGAGACTCTGTGGCTTTGCATCACTTTGCTCATGCCTGTACCCAACTGCCCCACGTAAATCCAAGCATGTAACCGAGTCCGATCTACTCATTAATCCACTGTACACATATGATAGAAGTGTAAATCTCTCCATGCTGGGATAATATCCAGTTGGGGCTGTTTCACTGCAGCAGAGGTGTTAGTGTGCACCTTGTGTTGCTGGTGTTATGAACTGCTGTGATTTATGGGCCTGTGGTGGATGCTTCAGAGGGCATAATTAGCCAATCTCAGTCTGTCATGTGCAGAAAGAAGAGCGGAGGCAGAGGATCCATCTTCCTCGCTCTGCGTCTTCTGTTCAGTGCTGCTTTGTGTGTGTGTGTGTGTGTGTGTGTGTGTGTGTCCCCATTTCTGTGACCCTGCATGGCATCAGTGTTAGAATAGTATGAGTTGAAATGGTAGTACTTGCATTGTTATTGTTTTTTGTTTTTTTTGGAGCCTAGCATTAAAACATACTTTAAAATGTAATATTCTTTGAATACTGAGTATACTATATTGTTTGCCATCAGAGGGTATTTGGGAGCTGGTGGAATCGGTGATAACGGTCTTTACCCAAACTGCACTGGAGGCGCAGCAGGATACATTGATAGATGGATATTTGGGGACAACATGTACAGATACCCCTCATGCAAAGTAAGATCTGTTTCTCACACACCATTCATTATTTTACCCATCTGCCTTAAAACGTTGCAGGTGGAATTAAAACAACCATGCTGGTCATTTTATCTTGTTTGTTTCAGGAAATATATCGCACCACACAGCCCTTTGACCCAGAGGGGGTTCTAGGTACAATCAACTCCATTGCCATGGGATTCCTGGGGATGCAGGTAAGCTGGATCATTTATTTCTCCTGTATGATTCAACAAGTTGTCCAAGAGTATTTCTAATATTTAAGTGTCAATGGAATAGGAGCAATGTTGTTTGTTACTGTATTTTGCAAATATATAGTTTTAGTTAATTTTAGTTAAAAGGTTATTTATTGAATAATTGTTACGCATTGTTTTTAAATTCACACTTAAAGAACTCAGAAAAATCTGTCTATCCAGTAACAGTTACAGTCAGTAAGGGTCAATCACAGACTTCACTATTTCCATACCAAAAATGTTAATTACAAGAAAACTGTTGCTAACAAGTAACCTGGAACAGTTCCCAGAAAGATATGTCAGTTAAGTGTTTCGTACATGTCTTTTTTACTTTGAGCAAACAAAATTCCATTCACCTTCTTTGTATTTGAATGGATGGCAGAAATTTGACATTTTAGAATCTCAGCAGGTTTAAAATGGCTAGATACTACTAGAAGTAAGTGAGAAAATTTGGGTGAACCGCTGCTCACAAAACTTGCCTCTGATTGGCTGAAAACAGCAGCTTCTTTAATTCATATTGAACCAAACTCCTTCAGTGAAGGCTTACTGATCAAATACAGAAAAGAGATATATAAGATTCAATCAATAGGTTTTAGAGACAGAAACCAGTCAGAACCATGTGTAACTATGACCTTTAAGGAAAAGTTCGGATTTGAAGTAGGGTTGTATGAGGTATTTAGTTAGTGTATTACCTACAGTAAATGGCGGTCAGCACGTCCCCAGTTTGGAGAAGCAGGTGGGAGTACCACTGCCTTGATCTGTTAGTTAGTTAGTTAGTTAGTTAGTTTACACTTTAAAACACGTATACATTGACTAATGGACCTCCTACAACACCAGAATAAGAAATCTGAACTATCCCATTAATTGGAATTTCTTGCAATTAATCCATTCAACAGTCATATTTGTGATTGAACGTGGACAATTTAAAATGTCTAAAGCAGAGCTTCGTTACCTAAAAGATCAGTGCTAGTTTTCTCCAATTATAAGACGTTAATAAGAAAGTATATTAGGAAGTGAGACTGCAGTTAACCCTGTACTTAAATGAAGGTTATGTGAAATGCTCTTTCCCGCCGTAAGTGCACAGCTGCCCTCCTTTTAATTTTGGCAAAAAAAGAGGGGACAGCTTTTCATCTTTAGACCTGAGCCTCTGATGGCGACTGTGTCACTTCTAACCATTTGTATTATGGGAAGTAGCCATGCAAAAGCAAGCACATTGCTCAATTCCCTGTGGGCGGTTAGCACTGAGCCCTTCAGTCAGCGAGTCTTAGACGACACACCAGGTGTCCGCTGCCCTCCTCTGTGCTCACCCATGCTAATGTCCTCAGCTGAAACATATTTATCATCACCAAATTAATCAGAGGGTGTGGATGACTTACACACCACATCTGGCTCAACAGGACAGGAGAAATGTGACCGCCACGTCAGGGACACGGCATTGACACCAACATCCCAGGCCTATTTGGTTACCCAAGGGCAAATACATGTACACACCGGTGGTTGGTGTTTACATGGTATTTCTCATTAAATGTGGGATTGAATGAGCTGTGGTGTCTGTGCTTATCGCTGTCTCTTTCTCCACAGGCAGGGAAAATTATCATTTTCTACAGGGGGGCGAACGTCCGCATCCTCTGTCGATTCCTTGTGTGGGCCGTCGTCCTGGTATGTTACATCATGTGGAGGTTTTGAACACAGATGGTGAAGTAAATGAGCATAAAAGTCCATCGATAATTTAAAACCAAGACAACAAATCACTTAAAACATCATTCTGCGTCTATGACTCACACAGAGCTGAGTACTTTTATGGGCTTGCTGTTTTACTTTGCCTCGCAGGTAAAGTCTGTCGGTTTTATTTAAGCCGTCCAAGCCATTCGTTATTAGGACTTAGTAGAGGACATGTGTGTGATTTCAGTACAATTAAACAACATCCATGTGTGGCTGTGTTTCCGGGCAGACATTGGTATCCAGTGCCTCAGGAGGATATTGTCTCTCATTGCCTGTGTGCCTCAAATGTGGTTTTAGATTGTATACTACAATCAGTAACATCTGATGAACAGCATGTTAAATTCATACTGTATACCCTCACACTAAATCTCAGCAAACATTTACAGACCATTCACACCACAGTATGGATAAAGTGGTATAACAGAAATAGATGAAAGTCCATTCAAACCCCAAATAAAAAGATGTTTCTTCATGAATTTGCTTGGATAGCATTTGAGGTCATATTTGTTTTGGATCTGTGTTCATTCTGGGTGGTCTCAAAACACAAGAAGAGGCAAGCTGGCCGCTATTTCATTTAGAGGGGGAATGTGTCCCACAGGGAGAAGCCAAGTGTTATACGAGACGGTCCGTTTTGCATTTCCAAACCTGTGACAGGAGGCTGTTAGTCTGCTCTAACAAAATTGACAGATATCCATGTAGACTTGTCAGGCTTTTCTGAACTGTGCTTCACCACTGTTTGTATGTACATATGGTGAGATGCTGCAGAGATGTTTGCTGCTTTGCAAAACAGGGTTAGTAGGAGCCTGCATGCTGTGGAGGCAGACATCCTGAACGGGCACTGCGGTGACCTGAAGCGTTGATGGAGTTGGAGGAGCTGCATCACTCAGCCATTGAAATCGAAATGTGCGGGATGAAAAGAAGGAGCCAGTAGACAGTTAGATGAAAATGCACAGAAACAGATCCTGTCCAAAAAGTTCAAAGTTACATTGCTGTTTACAGTCATGCTTTGAACTAAAACTAACATCAGCAGGCTAACATTGTGCTGTATGTTTACCATGTTCATCATTATAGTTTAGCATGTTAGCATGCTAACATTTGCTAGCTAGCACTAAATACAAAGTACAGCTGAGGCTAATGGGAATGTCATATGTTTAACAGATATTTTGTCATAAACCACAGTATTACTAAATTAAATGGCAGCCCATCCCTTAGATGTACTAAAAACTACAAATGTTGACCTCATGGTGGTGTTAGAGGAAAAGTCAGAAGCTCATCATTGTCTTTAAGATTCATCACCTGGGAACCATGAACATCTGCACCATATTTTATGTCAATCAATTCAGTAGTTGTCAAGACTTCACAGAAATCAAGTATCAATTTGCTGGTTTGTGATGCCCTGGAAATCCAGACCCAAATCTGAAAGATTAAGGGTCTGGCATCGAGTAATGAAAGTCTCCCATCCCGAGGTGTGGCACCAAGCGTGCATTTGAAATCTCACTGCATGCAGTTGGATAACACTACAACCAATCACAACAACACACAGGGTGACGTATCCAGAGCCCCATACGCTTAGCTACCAGCGGAGCTAACTGGTAGATTAAACTGTCGTCATCTGTTTAGCTCGCCTCTGGCCTGCCTATATCAGATACACAGATATGATTGGTGCAGCACGGCTACAAGAGTATAGTTAGTCAATGCCAGAGAACCTCGCTGAGCAAATTCAAATTGTGCTCTTGCAAGGGGTGGGTTTCAGATACATTTCACAATAATCCATTAAATAGTTTTTGAGTTATTTCAGTCTGGACCAGTGGTGGACATATCCGCATGGCTAAAAATAGCAATTGCAAAAACAGAAATGTTGTAAACAATAAAACAACAGTATGTTACTAATAAGGTTGTAATAGGTCCAATATAAAAGTACTATAGCCAATATAAGAAGTCAGAGGAATGGGTCTTTTGTGTTTGTGAATCAGAAAGAATCCTGCTCATATACTTGAGAATCAATTGAAATTCTGTTGTGAGAACTGAATTTCATTAACCTCAATTCTTAAATGACAAATCTCCCCATTATGTCTCCTGGTGTTGAATCGTATTGACTATCATTGTGGAGCAAATGACTGGAGGGAGGTGAAATAAATTAGATCCATTTGGCTTTTCCCACAGGCACAGAGTGATAAAGTAACACATGAGGAAATAAATATACAGTAGGTTTTTATGTTTTGCCACTGTATATCATGGTTCACCGGTTAATGCTACAAAGATGTGATGTGGATGTTACTCAAGATTACTAAATTCAGGAGCATACTGTGTTTAGTGATGGATCAATACAAGGACTTAAAATCCTGTAACTGAAATAGAGAATAACAATAAAATAGATTTTCTCACATTGCAATGGTTTATTGATTCTGGGAATAGATACAGGCCATGTGAAAAGTATGAAAACAGCATATGGTTGTCACACGTGTTCTGCTGTATATTTATATTTGCTTTGGTTTTTTATGTAATCCCAGTAGCTACATCAGCTAAATATATTTTTAGTTCCACAAAAATGTTTTCAACACCATAGAAAGTTTTAGTGTTTTGCCTGCTCTTCCTATTGACTTTTCTAATACAATTTTGCCTCAGAGGGGAGGCTGATTCTTGTTTCAGACATGTGTTCTTGACATTAGCAGGATAGGAAGGAGCTCATTTCTGCAGGTACCCAACCACAGGACTGATATTATGCATAGGAGGTTCACAAAGAACCTGAAAGTGTTGATACAGTAAACAACGAGCCAGATTTAACACCACAGTTCACTGTGGTGGGATTTCTGCGTCGGATTGATATTCAGGGCCGGTCATGCATCTTCCTCCTAATAGACAACAGCCCCTGTTAATTAAAGTCCCAACGATCAGACTCCAGAAGTGAGAGATTGAAATTGAGCGATTGCCCCACATACCAGCCCCGTCCCACATCCTGCTGCATGGATAGCCTGGAGACTCAATCCAGCCCCAGCTAGGCTATTTCCACACCATTGATTCTGTCATCTATACACATGATGGATATCCACCTAACAAGCATGTTTTGATTCTGATCCACTGCCATGGGTTTCTCTCTGGAGCACAAATTGCTTCCCTACGTGTCTACTGTAAATCATATGTACAGGTAAATGGATGAGACAATAAAAGCTATTATTGATGAAGAGTTCATGAGATCATACACCGTTTCTCTGTATCTTGGTTAATAAGGCTGTGGAGTCTACTTTAAATGGGTGTGACTCTGTAGGTGGCTGTCTTTGAGGGGCACAACATTCCAGTGTGGATGATCAAATTGCAGTGTTTTCAGTCCGATATTGTGTGTGTGTGTTTGTGCGACTTGATGGACCTTGTTCATCTGACTTTCAGATAATCTGTTAATCTGCCTGACTGGCTTGATTCTGTTTCCCTCACCTTTTAGCGGCCCAATACTGCTTGCTTTATCTCCCTCCATCGATTTGAATCTGTTTCATTTCCACCCTTAGGGAATCTCTGCAGCCATCCTTTCTAAGTGCACACGAGACGGAGGATTTATACCTGTCAATAAAAACCTTTGGTAAGTGCTTCCTGACCCTCTAAATCCAGCAGCTTTTCCTCACAAAAGAAAGGATGGGTTTCCAACAGGCACAAATCAAGGCTGCTAAAACACACGTTTACTTACCTCTAACGACAGCTACCCGTGTAAATAATCACCCGCTCTGTTGGGAGTGCGAGGTGGAACGGTTATACATCCTCCCAACATGATCACTCTTCCTTACGGCCAGGAAAATAAAGGATTCTTTATCCTCTCTACTCACTCTTTACACATTAACCAGCTCTGTGTGATGGAATGGGATCAGTCTCTGGAAAAGGCATCTATATAACCAGTGTAGTCTAACCGCTCCCAAACTATCATATGCCTTTTTGGTAAAACAAGGCAGGGCATCTTGATTAATGCTCGTAATGGTTTTGCATGAATTACTACCTCAAACATAAATTACTTTATGACCTGTGCATTTGTTTCACTCCCACATTCACCTTAATATGATGTAATCATTTTAATGTTGCAGCAGGAAGAATACCATTTCATCTCTGATGTGTAAGCAAATTCTTCATGATGTTCCACAGGGGGCCCTGCTAACGCTGTGCTCATCCTTCGCCATTACCTGCCTGGCTTTTATAGGCAGTTCATAATACACAGGTTATTGAGCTCTTGAGTACGAGGCCCTGCCTGGATGTCTAGAAGTAATTAACTCCCAGCTAAGAGTCCTTTTTGGCCCCACTTCAGCTGAGATAAAAAAAAAAAAATAAAAAAAAACAGCCCACTGCAAGGAGGCTCCAGGAGGCAGCCATTTTATGTCAGATGATATTACATCAAACATTCTTGCACTTAGGAACAGACAGGGACACGGCTGGCTGGCATGGCTCCACGGGGCACGTGCCAAGGATCCACTGCTGATGCTGTAGACCAATCCAGCAAACTGTCCCGCAGTTTGCTGGATTGGCTCAAGACCCCTGGGTGTTATTTATCTGCAGTACAGGATTGATGGACTCAGTGTTTTTACACCCTTGTTCTCACCGCACCACTAACATTTTTGTGATGCCCAGATACAGGGTAAAATGTTGATGTTGTAAAGTGTTGCTAATGGTCTGTTCCTCCAGGTCGTTGTCCTATGTGATGTGTACGGGCTGTTTCTCCTTCCTGTTGCTGGGAGGCATGTACTTTATCACTGATATCAAGGGCTGGTGGGGTGGACAGCCATTCATATACCCAGGTACTGTATATTTATATACTGTACAATTAATTTCTTAAAGGTGCAATATATAATACTGACAGCTAGTGGTTAGTACAAATTTAAAATATGATTTACAGCCCTCTCTTAGCTTAAAAAAACTCACTGTTGTCTGCTACAGCCGTTGAACAGGTTACACGCTTTAAACAGCCATGGCCCGCTTGCCTGGTCCTCCGGTAACGTTAGCAGTTAGCAAGGTTAGCATGGCGGTGTTAGCCAGGACCAGTCACTTCACTGGCTGTGTCTCAGTTTTTGTGACTAACCAACTTGGGTACTCTAGCTATATAATTTAATCTGAGTACACAAATGTTGATATGACATTAAATGTCCGGCCCTTGTAGCTGTAATAAATTAGCCTGAAGCTAATATTTACCTGTTCAGGAGGAAATTAGCCAACTACACCTCCAATATTCACCTGGGTTTGTTACGTCTCTGGTCATGTAACTGTTAGAAACATGTTGCTTATTTTAGGTCGGGTAGACTCTATCTCTGTTGATCCTGTTTGTTTGTTTGCTGCTTTCATGGCTGTACTAACCTTACAGCTGTATTACGTTTTTACAGGTATATCGGGTAACCCGGCCTGGCTGTCAAACCGGGCAGTTGATAACAACACGCAGGCCAAAACACAAACAGAAATTCCGTCACAGAACGGAAATTTCAAATGGAGAAAATACTGGCATCAGCATTGTTGTCAGAAAAGATAGTATTTCAACTTAGCATGTTTCATTAATATCTGATGACGGTTTGGGGTAATTTGGGGATTTAATATAGAAAATATATTACATATTGGACCTTTAAAGCAGTTATTAACATATGTATATAAACAATGGAAACTGGAACTGTTTGTAGTAATTAACACATAGCGGCACTCTGCAGTTCCAATCATCTATGTTGAATGTTTTAACATCTTTCAGCTCATTATTTGGGCTTTCTGGCCTGTAACTTTACTGTTTTAGTTAAGTCTCGCCCTCCTCATCAATGTTCTTTCCAGCTAAAATGCTCTAAAAACCTCACTGTACACTGCCTGTCCAGCATCAAACAGACACAGAGCAACTAGCTGGTGAACATAGGGGAGCATTTAGCAGCTAAGACAGATATTTCCCTCATGAGTTGGCGGAGAGCAAAACAGAGCTAAAAGGAGAGCAAATATTGAACTTGCGTTCACCAGGTGGCCAGAAACACGAGTTCAAATGAATGCTAATGTTGCTCTGTATCTGCTGGATGTGTAAATAGGCAACTGTTTGCTAACGAGTTTGCCATATCAACTAACAAGGTGATAATGCATCAGTGTTGTGTTAACAGCTTGTTTCCGCTGGCACAACTTTCGGCTTTAAGCTAACTTTGCACCCACGGTCTCGATTGAAGTAATTTGGGAAACAGAAATGTTGGTTTATCGGGGCAAGTAAATACAGAACTTCAGTTTTTGTAGCTAACTGCAAGGAATCTGTTTCCAGGGCAACTTGCACTCTAACCAAACCAACTGTCTGTTCAGCTGCAGTAGTAACAAACATTTAGTACCCATCATGTTATATATTGCAGGATTCTGCTTCTGCATGGGTTAATATTACAAAAGTATCCTAAAAGGGTTTAATTGCTTTGTTGGGGTTGTGATCGCTGATGTGGTCCGGCTGTCCGCTATCCTTTTCTTTCAGTTATTTGTTTACTTTTGGTCAGACTCAGAGAGCACCAATTTGAGATTAATGTAAACTTTAACTGTATTTTCAATTATCTTGCACTGCTTTCTCAAATATACTTGTTTTCCAAGTTTTCCAAATCTCTACAGCGGACGTGGTGAGTTCAAAGTAGCGTGACTTATGAAAAATAAATAATTAGCTTTAAAACAGAGGAGTCCGGTTCAATAACAACTATAATAACAAATGTATTTTCCTCTCCTCCTCAGGGATGAACTCCATCTTTGTATATGTTGGCCACTCTCTCCTGGGTTTCTACTTCCCGTTCAGCTGGGAGATGCACTTCCAGGAGAGCCACTGGGAGTGGCTCTTCCAAAGCCTGTGGGCAACTGCACTGTGGGTGCTCATCGCTTACCTGCTGTACAGGAAGAAATTCTTCCTCAAAATATAAACCAGGATGATCATATGTGCCTTTTTCATTCTGTCATTATCTTAGCTTTCAATTTTAAACTCTAAGGTATATAGATTATTATAACATCTGGGGAAAAGCTGGCCTTGGCTTAATCAGTTAGTTTACTTTTCAGTGATCTAAAATCTATCCACGTACATTTGAAGGAATTGTAATGATGCTAAGATCTAAGCACTGCGGAGAAAAAAAAAGTATAAAAATGTTCATCTCTGAAACCCTTGAAATGACCACCTTGTTTCTGAAGAAGCTGTCTGGTCCACTGTCATTGTGGGGCAGCTGAGGATTTATTTGATGCCACTTGTTTTGCGCACTGAATAGACTGATTAAATCAAATATACTGAGGTGGTACTTAACAAATTAGGCCGAGTGATTCCACTACACACCAGGCCAGCCATTACGAGTCTGTTGCCATGGCCACTTGTGTGTGTGTGTGTGTGTGTTTGTGTGCCATCTGCTGTCCTAGTGACAGTACTTTAATTGGGGTCAAGATGCACAGCTCACAAAGGAGTGTCATTAATGGGACTGACACCTCTTGCACTCATTGTATTAGAAAATCAGGGAAATTACACTAATCCAATTCATCACAGAATAGATAGGCTAAGCCAGTTACATGTTTTACATATTTAACACATAAGCTACTCACCTACTGAAACAGGGTTTATTTTACATTTGGATTATAATATTTCTACATGGTTGACAATAGGGTTGAGTGATTTATTGATATTTTTTGTGTACATGACGCCATTGAACAGTGTGCCCTTAGCATCAGGTCAGATGGTGTGTACATCATAAAATGACCATCTATTTAATGAAATGAAACTGCACCATGTTCTTCCTCCAGAGTGTAATCAGATTACACACTGCTCAGAAGCCGTAATAACATAATATGTAGTAGTTTTGGTAACTGTCTTAAGAACAGAAGTTGTTTGAGTCCTTGTATTTGCCTTCTTGAACAGGATTCAAGTCCATAATTGCTTTCCCAAACTACTGTGCCAGCAATGGAAATGCATAGCTGTGCCTTCTTGAGATAAAAATGAAATCAATACAGACTCACCACAGAGGTCTAAAGATATCTTTTGTGTGTTTGCATGCAATGAAACGTGTTGTATTTAAATATCAGCATTTAGCTGACTCATTGTGAGTGACTTACCGGAACTGTGACAGCACGACAAACTCAAAGCCCATTAGAAACATCACACTGTTAATAAAGATCTAAAGGGTAAAAATCAGAATGTCTAGACTGCAAGGATAATGAATCCTGAATTCTGCTCATGTTTCAGATTGAATTTCTGCTACACCTATTGTCAGAAAAAAAAAGCCCATAAGCTAGCATTGTGGTGCCACATACTGTGACTATAAACCACAACATTTCCTTGTCTTTATTGATTAGCAAATGTCTCAGGATACCTATAGTCTGTCATATGGAAACTTTATCCCAGATACAATGTTTTCATGCATACCGCTTAGCTTCTTATATCACACACTGATCCCCACACAATCCCTTGATACAGCGAGCAGCATTACATTCATCCTCCTATATAGCATTGGTGAGTACAGTATCTATCAATGCATTGACATCAATTTCACAAAATAAAGTCAACATGATATCTGGAAGAAGGGGATACAATTCAGACCTTTTCTTGTATATATACTGGATTTTTTTAGATATAAACTTATCAGGTGGAAGTTACATCAGTGTTGTGTGGTTAAGACTAAGATAAAGACTTAGCTTGGGATTTCAACATGTATTTTCAGTGTGAGATCAGGTCCCAAGCCAGCATAATTAAAATGAATTATACAGATGAATATAAACAGACTACAGCTATTTCTTTTACTTCCTGCTGTTTTCTTTCTCTTCATATAAAATATGCTTTCTTGTAGTATTTGGTATTGTATAATCTAGTTGATACAAATGAGAAAAATTGAGTAAACCAAAGACAGCAGGTGCAAATATAATGGGAGTGTTTTCTTCCAAGTTGCTGGAGCTCCTGATGAGCCCTGTTGTCCCCTCTGCAGCCCAGTAAGCTCCAATGTTTTGTTCCATGCAGAGACATTGATTGGAGAGTGTTTGCAGTGTGAGTGACTGGTGTCCTGCCCCGAGGCTGCAGCAATGCACTCCACGCCACCCAGTCACTTGAATGACAGCCTTTAGCCCCGGACATACCCTCAAGACCTGAGAGGGGCAAAGGTCCCACAGAGTTTGACCAGAGTCACACAGCTGGTCTCAGCTGATTTTGTTCTGGCACTTATAAGCAGAAAGACTTTGCATGTCTGCTAGTCAGTTGTAAAGTCTTATCGCTCCATATGGTGTTTAGATCCTGCAGCTCAGCAGTGAAATGGTTCATCATGTAGCCCTGATACCTCCCATAGGCAGGATACTGAAAGCCTGTTCTCTGATGATGCTGTCTGAATCCACTGAAGGAAATATTTTAATGTCATCGGTGCTAGATGTGAAATAATGATTATTTCAAAATACAGTTCATACATAAATGATTACAAGAGTGTTATAATGCAGCAGTGATTAAAATAAACACACCAGATACCCTTTTTAAAAACAGTACCTGTACCTTTCTAATGCACCATTGCACATGATATGATAATTGTAGATAATTGTTTTCCTCTGCAGAGTGTTAATGAGGTGGCTGACCTGCTGTTAAATTATTCTCTTAAATTTCCTGTAGATGCTGTGCTGCTGCGGAAGCAGCGGGACAGTGAATCAGTGAGCCTCCTCCCCCCAGCCAGTCAGTCAGCCCAGCCAGCCAGCCAGTCAGCCAGCCAGCCAGCCAGCCAGCCAGCCAGTCAGCCAGCCAGCCCAGCAGCAGCAGTCACTGGAGCCAGCCGCACATAGCAGCCCGTCTATGGGACACTGAGGATTTCATCTCCCAGACCGGAGCCGCGCACACACAGGACACACACTGGTTTACACAACGCCTTGTTTTCTTTTATCGCTTTGCTTCTTTTTTTTTTTTTTAACTCGTCGCTCAAAGGAACTTTTTTTGAATCTCATTTTCATTCAGAAACTTTCACTTATGGTTCGCGAATATGGGGTCAAGTTGTGGTTTCTCTCGGGGAAACATCGCTGTGCTGCTGCTGCTGTTAGAAGGTAAGCTTCATCAGTTTTATTGTTAGACTTATGCTTGGGTTGGAAACAGTTTTACTGTTGCACTGATGTTTCCAAGTGGCTTACTTGGAAAAAGAGGGAACAAATAACAACAGTAATAATTTAATAATAATTAAAAAAAAAATAGTCTAGCCTAGTCTAAATGTTAATCCAGAGAAGAACATTTGAAAGTGTGTTTTCTTGTCCTGTTTTAGACATTATCTGCTAATCTTACAGCATCAGTTTTTGTTTGAAGCATCTTCTTCACCTCTGGCTTTCCTGCAGTCAGAAACGCAATTGTGGTATGAGCACAACATGAAGTAAAATATGTTTGGTTTAGGATGCACTTTAGATCCACAAATTGTATGATTCCTTGCAAACCTGACAGATTAGGAGATAATACACAGAGGAAGGATTTTTGAGCTGCTACAGTACAAACAGCCAGACACACAGTTGGCTGCTCATGTATAAAGCTAAATTGCTTTGCTCAATTGCAACATTTTGGAAGCTGAGTGAGTTTTTAAGGCTTTTCCAAGAAGTATCTGATATGGAACAAACACTATGCCGACAATGTTTCATGCTGCAGAAAGTGATACTTGCATTGTGCGCTGGTTGTTATGCATGGTATGGCACACTGGAACATAGAGCCAAATGAATACAGCCATATATCATAATATTATAATCCCATTCACAATCCCACGGCCCAACTGTACCAACACTGTCCTCTCATGTTGTCTATATTTAAATTGCCTCTCATAGCTCAGGAGTGTGGAAATCTCAGTGTGTGGCAAGTATGTCAAATGTGATGCTTGGACAAATATAGGTCGTAGTGTGGGATTCCTGAATTTGTTTTTGGATTAAACAGAGGTCACTATCAGTGCTTTTCATCAGGGATTTAGAGTGTAAAAGTACAATTATCATCACAGTGGAGTTGAGATGTGGAAAGGGTGTTAATTTCCATGCGAATGGGTCAGTGCCATATCATGCCTGAGAAAGTGAGCAAGCTTACAGTACTATTAAACTAGTGGTCTACGTAATTGCCCAAGGGAGCACTTTCCTGCAGTGTTGTTAAAATGATTAATGAAATTTTTAAGGTGCCTCAGTACACTTACAGTATACAGAATATGTCATTTTCTCTGCTTATTTTTCATTGTGACAGTGTAGCTCAGGGGCTGAGAGATGTATTCTCACCTTACACTTACAGTAGATATGAAGCTCCTATCACCCACTGCATCCATTTACATATCAGCTCTTCTTTGTTCTGCATGTATTGTCACTGAAGCAGGCCTGATATTTATAGATGAACACAGTTGGTCCAGTTCGATTTCATATGTCAAGGACGTGATGGCAATTAAATGGGTGCTGAAATCTACACCCTATGTAAGCGCTGCACTCCTCACCTGCCTGTTTGTTTCCACAAAAGACTACACTTGTACGGAGAGGAGAAGAAGCGAGCTGCAGGCAGGTGTGCAGCAGCTGCTCCTATCTCTAGGCAAACACTGGCTGTTTGTTTTCTTTAGGAAAATATCTCCTGTTATATAAGTGCACACACCGTTCATATTGCTCTTTGGACATTAACTGCTCTCAAAATGACACAGATTGATTCTTGCTAAATAACTGATGATTTTGAACTTTTGGAGGATGTTCTGACTGTTGACGTCACTAACAATTTAACCATTCTCTCCTCTACACTTCTTTATAAGTAATTACATCATTAAATCAGTGTTAGAAATGTGTCAGTCCTCATCTTTTTGTATCACGTAACCTCTTATGTGAATTTTCATCACCATACATGTAATTTAATTTGTTAGAAGGTGGTAGAAGACATGATAGTTAGTGTTTGGTAATTCCCATCATCACTGTTCCAGGTTCCAGGTAACCCATTAGTTTCACTCACTTACTATAAGAGTAATCACCATTTTTAATCTGGCTGCTTCGCCATGCACTTACGAGTAGAGTTACGTAGAAGGAGTAAAGCAGTATAAGAGAGAAATTAGAGTGGATTAAAGGCTGGCACACCCTATTGCTTCTTTTGCAGTTTGGTATCGAGGAGTTGGTTCCAGTTTGGATGTAAAAAAAAATTCTTGCAATCATGCTTAAGAAGATCCAAAGCACTGAAATCTGGTCAGTCATAGCTTTGATTTTAACTTTTGATGTTATGAAGAAGCATATGGAAGCTTGGTGTGCATTCTTGGAAATTACTTTGATTTTTTTTTTAACTAGAGGCAGCCTAATTAGATCATATGACTTAGACTAGTTTAAAGAAATGATGCGCTGGTTACTTTACAGGTGTAAAAAAAAAAAAAAGAGAGACTCAATAGTACCTAACCCTGATGAAAGCCTTAATTGAAATTATCCAAATCCTCTTAGCACAGACATCTGTGTAATCCATCACTTTCCCAAGAAGAACCACAGACATAAAATCATTGATCGGTTTATCTTCCACCGTGACCTTGCTACTGTAGCTGTGGCCCTGCTTTGCCCTTTGACCTTTGAAACCTTAACCAAGCGGTAATCTCCAGTGATGACCCCACCATCCAGGATGTTTTTCAGCCTCTTTAGCTGTTCCTCCTTCTCCTTGCATTTAGAATGATCATTTTCATCAGCATCGTTTCCTTTTGAGAAGGACCAGACCAATAAATCTCATTTGATACATGCTGCTATTTGATTAAGCTCCTTATTACATTACATTATATGATTTAGTAAAGCTTCTGTCTTGTGCTGCCTATGAATGCATTATAAATCTAGCCAATTTTCTACTTTTGCTGTCACTACTGTATGTCTCTTTTAGGATAATTGGAAAACATCATGATACAAGTTGTTTGCTGCAGAGTTGATCTTTTATATTGAATTGCGTAAACAGTGTAAATCATTTGAGTACTTGTTTATGGTACTTGCACAGGGAATATATTTTTTGGTCTTTAGGTTATTGATTTTTAAAAAAATTGTGGCATACAACAACGGGCCTTAGCTTCCCTCCACCCATCTTGCCTTCCTGAAAGGACAATAAACTACGAATGCTATGAAAATCAGCTTCCCAAAAAAAAGTGATTCATATTTTTTAGAGGCAAATCAAAAAAGAATAGTAACTAATAATAACGGTTGCATAATCCCTCCAGTGACGCAGCAGCTTCAGCCTTTCAAAGTTTGGCATTTTGAATTTCAGTAATAGCTCTTCCTTTTGCCGAGGCATTCGATTTTTGATTACCAAATTGTTGCCAAAAATGCATCATACCATTGTGTTTTTTGTTGTTGTTGTTTTTAAATATGTCTGATGGAGGGACACCGCCGCACTTTATTGTTACTTCCATTGCTGAGAGTCATAGTCCCAACCTCTAACTCTGGACTGTTGCTGCTGCTGCATGGATGCTGCTCCTACCTGTCAAAGCTCTCTGCCTGATCCTCTAGTCAGATCAGGGTCACACTTCCCTCTCATGCATGGATAGAATCTAATTTGCTGTGGTGAAAGGACAAGGAGACATTGATTGAAATTCCGCCCTGGGGGCATTTAGTACCCTTGTTTCACATGGGCCTTGACAAGTTATTTTACAGTTGCCTAGTGGCGCACGCTGTGTTGGACCCATCATTTACAACAATGAAGGAAACAAAAGAGCGAGCTCAGCCCATTTGATTCGTGAAACGTTCTTTTTTTGTTGTTGCTGTTTTAAAGGTGTGGAACTTGCTTCTTGTCAAAATGCAGTCTCGCATTGCTAGACCTATCTCCACAGCACTGTGGAGTAAAGTCTGGCTACATGTTTTGAGTTGTTTGCATTTCTTTAAACCAAGCACAATTATCGTGGGCAGTGCTAAACTCCGGACACAGTAACGGTGGCTCTGCAAAATAATCTTAGGGCAGACTGATCTCATGAAATGGCGTATGTCTGAAACGTCAATTCGTATGCTGTTATTGGCGTGTTATCAAGACGTATACTCCCTTTTTAGTGTGTATATCCATGCTATTTGGCCTCCATTGACTTACATTACCTTGCAATGGCGTGTGAATTTATGCCATAGCGAGTAGTGTGAAAGGGTGAAAATCCAAATAGGGAGGTTGGTCGGGATGGTGGATGTGTAAAACACTGGACTTTCACCCAGGGGATTATGTCCCGGGTGTCATGTGTCCCTGTTTAGCTTTCTTCTTTTCCTAAACCCATTCACAACCATCCTAAACTTAACCTGTAGCTTTCTTCTTGCAATAACACAGAAAGTGGCGTGTATGTGTACGCCCACTGTAAACAGCATAGTCATAGACGCGGATAGTTGAAAATGTATACAGATGACAAGCCACTTGGCTTAAGAAAGTAGTTCATTGACGCAAAGACATGATGCCATGTTGCTCAGGGAGGAACTTGTTTTGTAGGAATATTTGCACCCCACAAAAAAAAAACACGCCACATACAATACTAAACAAAGTTAACTGTTCACACAATGGAGTAACATCCATCCATCCATCCATCCATCTTCATCCGCTTATCCGGTATTGGGTTGCAGGGACAGCAACTCAAGTAGGGGACCCCAAACTTCCCTTTCCCAAGCCACATCAACCAGCTCCGACTGGGGGATCCCGAGGTGTTCCCAGGCCAAGTTGGAGATATAATCTCTCCACCTAGTCCTGGGTCTTTCCCGAGGCCTCCTCCCAGCTGGACGTGCTTAGAACACCTCCCTAGGGAGGCGCCCAGGAGGCATCCTTACCAGATGCCTGAACCACCTCAACTGGCTCCTTTCAATGCGAAGGAGCAGCGGCTCTACTCCGAGCTCCTCTCGGATGACTGAGCTTCTCACCCTATCTCTAAGGGAGACGACAGCCACCCATTTTGGCCGCTTGTACCCTGGACCTCGTTCTTTCGGTCATGACCCAGCCTTCATGACCATAGGTGAGGGTAGGAACGAAAATTGCCCAGTAGATCGAAAGCTTTGCCTTCTGGCTCAGCTCTCTTTTCGTCACAACGGTGCGCTAAACAGAATGTAATACCACACCAGCTGCTCCGATTCTCCGACCAATCTCACGCTCCATGGTCCCCTCACTCGCGAACAAGACCCCAAGGTACTTAAACTCCTTCACTTGGGGTAAGGACTAACTCCCTACCTGAAGAAAGCACTCCATCGGTTTCCTGTTGAGAACCATGGCCTTAGATTTAGAGGTGCTGATCCTCATCCCAGCCGCTTCACACTCGGCTGCGAACCGATCCAGTGAGTGCTGAAGGTCACAGACCGATGACGCCATCAGGACCACATCATCTGCAAAAAGCAGCGATGAGATCCCGAGCCCACCGAACTGCAACCCCTTTCCCACCCCAACTACGCCTCGATATCCTGTCCATAAATATTACAAACAGGATTGGTGACAAAGCACAGCCCTGGCAGAGGCCAACCCTCACCTGGAACAAGTCTGACTTACTGCCGAGAACCAAAGCTCTCGCTTTGGTCATACAGAGAATGGCCCTGAGAAGGGACCCCCTCAACCCATACTCCCGCAGCACCTCCCACAATTTCTCCCGGGGGACCCGGTCATACGCCTTCTCCAGATCCACAAAACACATGTAGACTGGTTGGGCATACTCCCAGGCCCCCTCCAAGATCCTTGCGAGAGTGAAGATCTGATCCGTTGTTCCAAAGCCAGGACGGAATCCACATTGTTCCTCTTCAATCCGAGGTTCAACTATCGGCCGAACCCTCCTTTCCAGCACCTTGGAGTAGACTTTACCAGGAAGTGTGATACCCCTGTAATTGGCACACACCCTCTGGTCCCCCTTTTAGAAGAGGGGAACCACCACCCCGGTCTGCCACTCCTTAGGCACCGTCCCAGACTTCCACGCAATGTTGAAGAGGCGTGTCAACCAAGACATCCCCTCCACACCCAGAGCTTTCAGCATTTCTGGACGGATCTCATCAATCCCTGGGGCTTTGCCGCTGTGGAGTTGTTTGACTACCTCAACGACTTCCACCAGGGAAATTGACGACAATCCCCCATCATACTCCAGCTCTGCCTCCTCAAAGTGCTCCTTCCACCGCTCTATTACCTCCCCAGTTGAGGTCAACATCCTTACTGTACACAGCTTTGATGATTCCTCGCTTCCCCCTCCTGAGGTGGCGAACGGTTTTCCAGAAGCACCTTGGTGCCGACCAAAAGTCCTTCTCCATGTCTTCTCCAAACTTCTCCCACACCCGCTGCTTTGCCTCTGTCACGTTTGGGCTCCAGACAGGGGGCCCCGGGCTTCCTCCGGGCGGGGTCCCTTGATCCCTTCCTTGTTCTTCCATTGGAGTCTTTGAACCATTCTTTGTCTGGACCCTCCCCTGAGACCTCTTTGCCATGGGAGACCCTACCAGGATCACAAAGCTCCAGACAACACAACCCTCAGGTTCATAGGGACACACAAACCTCTCCACCATGATAAGGTGATGGTTCCTGGAGTAACATGGCTATTTAAAGCTGGAGATAAGGTTAAACGTAATTTGCTCTTACCAGTGTATTGCTTTTTGTACTTTGTCCATAGCAATCCTCACCAATCTGTCCTAAAACGTCCTGGTTAGATAATAAATGCCTTTACTATCATTCCCTGAAAGAACCAAGCAGGCCTGTTTCCGTCAAAAATTGCCATTTTCAGCGTGTAGCTTGCTAGCTCAAAGTTTGTTGTTGTTTCCTATTGTGAAGCGATTTTGGAAGCAAAAACCCACAGAGAGTGGAAAGTGTGGGTAGAAGCTTTATCCTGGAAATGTACTTCTATTTATTCATGCTATTCAAAATGAGAATGTTGCTGCTTGCAACTCCTCCTCCAGCTGCACCCTGGCATCACCCTGTGTCCATTTGTGTGCTCCTTCACTTTACAGAACATTTCCACTTTTACTCCTTCCACCACCTGCCAGTGCCAGAAATTCAGAGAGCTTTACTTCCATTTCCATTCTCCACCATAAAGCAGTGTCCCTCCCTTTGTTTCCATACTGTAATCCATCAGATTCACTGTAAACCTGGTGTGGTAACAAGCAGTCAGACGCTAAAAGTAATAGTCATGTCAGCAGTGCTCTTTTTAGTTTAGGTACTGCATGATACTGTTCTCTCATTTCTATTAAATTATCCCCCCATCAAAAGTAGGGCCTATTTTCCTTTCCTTTACCTATGTGCCCTCAAGGATTTCCCCCCAATTTTGGACTTATGTTCCCTCAGCCCACATAACCCCCACCCATTTTATGTTTTGGATATGTCACCTTGTATTCATTGCTGCAGTAATACTGATCATCTTGTTTAAGGGGTTAGGGTTAGGGTTGAGGGAACATTGCTCTATTGATGTGTCTGTCAACAACTATTGTGTGGATTGACATGAAACATTCTACAGACATTCATAATCCCCAGAATCAATCAATCAATCAATCAATCAATCAAGCTGTGTAACCAAATACCTGCAAAACTAATTGCAGTACCATGACAGCTGCACTTTTTGTTTAGTGCTAATTAGCAAACACTCTAAGCTATGATGGTGAACATGGCAAACATGAAACCTGCACATCACAGTGTTAGCATTGTCCTCATGAGCATGTGAGCATCTTGTTACTTATGTTAGCATTTCGCACAAAGCACAACTGTGCATGAGTACAGCCTCACAGAGCAGCTAGCATGACTGTAGACTCTTTCCTGTTTAGTTGCGAAGAGTCTGTTTCTCTTGGCAATGGTTGGACAGATTCTCTTTATCTAGATGCATTTAGTAGGAGCAAATAGAAAGATTAAAAAAAAATAATTCAGTAAGCTGAAACCTTCTTCAAACCTGCACCAATTAACTATTTATGCAGATAAAAATGACTTTATTGTATTTTGCTACAGGCAGCTATGTCTGCCTACTTTTGTGCACACGTCAGTGAATCTGACCGCTGTGATGAGGATATAGATCTTTTATCAAAGCAGTCTAATGACTACTGTGTCAAACTGGAGCTGGAGCTCTATGATGTGCCACGTGTTCAATATTTGATGCCACTGTCACTCCCACAGGAATTCTTAAACTGAATTTGTACTTGCAGCTAACCCCTGAGGAGATGTTATATTAGATTTCTTGACGACTGATGAACATGGTTCATTGGATCTCGGCTCTTGTATTCTCTGAGGGCTAATTGGATTACATTATGGTGTAGGCTAATTGATTATTATGTTACGGTATGCATCACGGTAAACTGAGTAATCTACCTGAAGCCTGACTACATCCTCCAAACTCGGATCAAATATCTCCGATGAAAAGTTTAACGACTATGTCATCGTAACAGGAAATTACTTTCTTTCCTTATTATGCCTTATTGTTTATGAGATTAAAAGCATCACAATCAGGACTATATTAAATCCAGTTTCTGGATCCAGAGTGATATGACGAAGCAATCACGTATAGCATACTGGCACAGGAAACTAGAGAATTCCAAACATTATGATCAATAATAGTGTCATAAGTGGAAGTATAGCTCAATGTGCAGCTTTGAAGCTTTCAGTTATTTTAAGAGACCCATTCCCATAATGGTTACATCTTTGGAAGCAGGGGTAGTCATCATAGGTTTCAGAGTGATTGTGATATTTCTTGTATTTATGTCACCGTGATACAACTGGGTGAATGCTCCTTAATGCTGAATGCTAAAGCCACTTTGTAACAGATGATGGATTATTTGAAAATGTGGATATTGATGGACTTTATTGAGGCTGTGAAATGAAACCCGTGCAGGGTCCATATTATATGCAGTGGAGATGATTGCATACATGTAGCCATCAGCCTTTCTCCCCGTCTGTCTCATCAGTGGAAAACAATCAGCATCACTGTTGATTAGTACGGTTATTGATTGGTCTGCTGCTAGATACACGGCCTTTCCAATGTGTCGTTAGCAGGCACAGATGCAATGCACGTTGACATTGGGAAGAGAAAGGGCACCAGGCTGAGCTCTCACCGCAGGAGCTCCAGTCAACGGACAACATTAGTGAGGGAATAAATTAGGGCTGCACGAGGAAAATATCATATATAATTATTTTGACTGATGTTGCGATTGCGATATGATTTATGATATTGGAGAGAATGATCATTTTTGTGTAATTATTCTCAATGAAAAATAGTAAATATTGTCAAAGTGGGATGTTTGCGAGAATCTATACCAAACAAAGACTTTTTTCTTTAGTCTGTAGGATGGGACGTCTCTGCAGCACCACAATACCTAATTCAGAGTGGTTTGACACATTTTTGCCATTAACAAACATTGGATATTGAACTAGTCCTTAGCGATTTCCATAAAATATTGATTAATTGTGCAGAATCATACCGTTTTCCAGATCTGCAATGCTGATGACAAAGATGCTCAGTGAGGACGTCTAGGTGGGGACATTCACCGAGGTAGAGGCAGCCTGTGGGTTACTTTACCACATGAGCTCATAGCTGGTAAATCTATCAGACGAAGCACGCATTGAGCTAATTGAGTTCCTGTCTTTGTCTGGGACGACGGAGAGGGCGTCCCACCCAGTCAGCTTTGACCAGTCCTAGACGCGCTGTGGTCTGTGGCTGACTGAGCACATGGTTTCAGATTTTGTGATGAGCTTGTGTCCTTTTTGTCCTTCCGCAGTTAAAATATGAGACAGAAGTGACACAGGCCATAATCAACTTAAGGAAACGGCCATCATCAAAGGCATACGTGTATAGACGAGTGAAAGGCTTTTCTATTGTTGTTGTTTTTCACCAAACAAATGACGTACAGGTTCAATTTCAGGATCCACTCAGCAGTACCTGATATCTATTGTAAACACGGATTGCTACAAGAGTCCTCCTGTTCAAACACTGGCTTTGTTTGCAAAATTACTTACTCTGGCTTTTGAATAAATGACACTGTATATGGCAGCTTAGCATCAGTTTTATAGGTGTTTGAAGGCTGTAAAAGGTCTGCTTATGATGCTAATGTTTACCCACTTTGAGTTATGGGAGGTCAAGGCTGTTCAAAAAACAGCTTATTTTCTCTGTATATGTCCAAATATGGAAATAAGAGTTGTCAATGTTCCCACGACAGAGAATTAAAATAAAACCTGCATTGCATCTTTTAGTTTGAAAGTCATAGTCACCAGGGGTTAAATGTCATTACTATCTGTATATCCGTCATTCTTCTACATCATTTAGGGGAGGTAATGAGTCATGCTTTCGGCTTCACAGACCAAAGATGCCATTTGCTAAGCGAGGCCTGCTTGATCCATTCAATTAATTAGTTTTGATATAAACTACTTGCTTTCTGTTGGCTTCAGTCCTGGAAAGAAATTGAATTTTGAATGATATAAGCAAATTGTGTTGCATGGGGTCCAGGCACCGTGGCTTTGAGCCAAGGCCAGCATTCATACATGCGTTCAGCTCCCACTGGTTAACACGTTGGACCTTCTAGTTTTATTTGTAGAGCTGTTGTCATCTGCTCTGCTTGATTCATGACAGTGTCATGTGTAAGATGTCGGTAATTCAATTAATTGTCTGAATTTATCTAAGGAGCAGTAGGAAGTATTTTCCTAGTTAGTGTTAAAGATACAAATGAATCCAGGATCCTAGCATATTAGCAAATTAATACAGGCATTAGTCTAATAATGTATTTTACTACTAATTAAGCTGCAGTTTTTGTAGGGCCTGTGAGATAATGGCTCCCTCTATAGGCCATTTGAAGTACAGATCAGATTGCATGATTTTCGTTTCTTTCTACATTTTCTCACATAAAACCATCCTTAAACTGTTATTTTGCTTTGGAACTCTTATATATTATTACAGAAGTTACCTGCAGCAAATTCAGAGTGCATAAGCTGCTGAGAGTAACATTTATATTTGTATTTATTTACTGTGTGCTATCTTGTACTACTATGGTAAGGTCATCTATCCATGTTGAACCATTTTGTTTCTGCCTCCCAGTGTTTTGCAATACTGTGCTGTTTTATTATGTTAGAAAAAGTATGATGAGCCCAAATTGGCCATTCATCAGGCAAAGATGTATCAGCGATATCAACGTGCGTCACTGTATAAATGTTGTTTCACTTATGAGCGAACTTTAGATCATCTGTTCATGATCATTTGGTCTGATTTGGTTTGAAATCTACAGCTTGATAACATTCCAAATTTACTGTAAATGATATCCTGTTTTATGCAACTCAGGAAGCAAACATTTGAATTAACCTCCTTTTTATTGTGGGTAAACACCACATACTTTGCTGATGAGCCCAAAATAGTGTCCCTCAGAAATAATAGTTAATTAGGCATAAAATGGATGCCTGCTGTTTATGAAATAATGTAAATGATCATTCGTATTATTACATTTTGTTGTGTCAATGTTTTCATGTTTTTTGTTAAGCCTTGCCAATCATTTTTGCCTCTAAATTGTGTTTTTGAGTATAGTGTTAAAAATATGTAATGATGTTCCCTTTTATCATTGTACTTGTTTAGTCTTGTACACACAAAAATAACAAATCCATATGAAAAGAAATGTGTAGCGAGCAGTTGGGATTCGTTTTTTGACCGCAGCAACATTTTAGTGGCATCTATCAAATCCATATAAGAATGATATGCTAAATAAGCCCTCAAGATTTTTTTGAAACCCACCACCCCAGTAGGATTAACAAACAAGTGGCCTGCTGTTTTGTATTTGTCTCAGGAACAGTTTTAATAAGTGAATGAGTGTATCTCCATCCTTCAGGAAGGACGGACACATTTTATCCATCAGCTCGGCCTCCTGTCATCCAACCCCCGCAAAATTAAATCAATGTCTGAAACCAGAGCCGAGGCCTGAACTGCGCCAACAGAAATAGAAAATCCAGTTTCGCTGTCTGCTAATGACATTAGTGCGTTCCCTAAATGGTCGCCTACCGTCGTCAAATAGGAACACAACAGGGATATAATTACAGGAGGAACACTCACATGTCCATGTTCCTGTAAAACACACAGCCTGCTTTAGCTCTTTATGGATTTCCTCCACACACATGCACACACCCCACACTCCCCTCTGGCAGGTAATGATTCATTTCTCCTCCATATCGCGTTATCCCTTGTAATTAAACGTCTCAAGGTGAACACAAGGAGAATCGGAAACCACATGTTATTGACCGTAGGAGGAATTTATTAAAAGAGCTGCATAAGTGTCATTTGAGCCCTCCTTTCAATTTCCGCTAACGGGAGAGATGAAAGACATATGAGTGGAGGAAAAAAAACTGAACCTGTCATATTCAATGTATGTGTTAATTTCCATTCAGTGGCCAAGAAAGCATTGTCAGTGGGTATTGTTCCTACAGTTAAATATCCAGAAAGAGATGTCTGATAACTGCTCTGTAATAAGAGGTCTCAACAGTACTGTTGCCTTATTTTCAGTTATCACAATGTTTTCCTTGAAGGGAATATAATCCCCCTGTGATTATTTTTTTTTAGATTCTTTTTCAGCCTTTATTTTTGACAAGACAGGACATGAAAGGGGAGAGAGAAGGGGAATGACATGCAGCAAAGGGCCACAGGTCGGAGTTGAACCTGGGCACGCTGCATTGAGGAGTAAACCTCTATATATGGTTGCCAACTGAGCTATCTGGGCGCCCAAATCCCCCTATGATTTATTGCTGCCTGTTTTTTAACATCTGCTTATGTCTTCTTTTTGCAGGAGCAACAGGGCTGTACTTTCCTCAGAATGAGTACATTGAGACGGTGTATGTTGGCCAGCAGGCAGGGACGCCGATCCTCCAGGTTCACGCCATGCTGGACAGCGACTCTGAGCGGCCGCATTTCTACCTGTGCTGGACGAGCTCTATCAGACGCCCAGCCTACAGCTCCTGGTTCAATATGGACATCAATACAGGAATACTGTCTCTGAACAAAACCCTGGAGGAGAGTGACTTCGCCTTGCTGTGTGAGTTGCATGCAAGCCTTTTAATGTTAGTGTATACTATATAGTCTCTTCTCAGTGCCAGGTGTCCACTACATATGAGAGTAAATTAGGCTCTTGACATTTATGCTCTTTGCATACTAATACGGCTTTGGCTGTGTGCGCAGGTCTCTGCCCTCAAGATGATAATGTAATTGCATAGAGGCAAAAAAAAGGCTTAGTCATCAAGAAGAGCACTGAGATTAAAACGCTGCTTGTTTTTGTTTTGGCTGTGCGTCTCATCAGATCAACACTCGTGGTCGGTGAAGAAGTTGTTCCTGCATGCTGTCGTGTTACCCAACTTCACCAAGAAGTCCCAGTGCGTCAGAAGCTACCCTCGGCTCACACTGGACTTTGTCAATGCCACAATGCCTCAGTGTGCTCAGACGGACATGAAGGAACTATGCTTCCCGCACAGGGACACCTCCAACCCCCACATCATGGAGAACAGGTTCCCAGGGGCCCTACGGCAACTCCGACGTCTCACCAGACTCAATGTCTGCCCCAACTACACCATCTCTTACAATGTGCAATCAGGTTAGCCACATTAAAGAGAGACTTTGTAACATTTGCAAGAGGAAATGACACATAATTCCTCATACAAATTAAAAGTTAAAATCATAAGTAATAAAAGGCACCATTGTTAATTAAATACAGTGGGTTTTGTCCATAGCCCATACCTAAATGCTATCATTCCATTACTGTTACCTGAAGCCACAGTGGGAACTGTGAGAAGTCTTGCTTTAAATTTCACCCATACCATCTCGTACACATACACACCTACTTTTGGTTGCACCTTTTTCCTGCAGATACACCAGCACCATTTGCTGTGAATGGGAACACCACAGAGCTGGTGGTGACGGCTCCGTTGGACCGCGAAGAGAGCGAATGCTACCGACTCCTGCTGGTTTGCACAGTCCGGACAGAATCCCTGATCACCAAGGTGGAAACTTCACTGGATGTTTATGTCAATGATGAGGACGATAACGCACCCTACGTGAATGGAACAGACACAGCAGATATTATCATCAGCTTCAATAGGACAAAGGTGAGAAAACTGATGAGACACAGATGTGATCCGTTTTGATTTGGTTTCATAGACAACGTTGGGCGATTTGATCTTCTTTACAAATGTCTCCCTTTTTCCCCCCCCAGGGTGGCTCTTTTGGGGCTTTGTTCGTGTTTGACAGGGATTTAACCCCCATTTACCCCATAGACCAGAGTCACAATAAGTATGTGGGGACCTTGCTCAATAATGAGCCATGGATAAAGGAAACATTTGACATAAAAGGCACCTTCAGTGAAAAGAAAGCTGCTCTTGGAGGAATCCGAGAGACCGTCCACGACTACCGTAAGTAACCTGGTGGCTACTACAAATCATCTGCTTTTATGAACATAACACGTCATTTTTAATCTACATTTCCCCCTTGATCTAAGAGCTTGTCCTGAAGAAGAACCTGTATGTGACTGAGAATCGCACCCTGCAGCTGGACTACCTGGTCAATGACACCACCTACCCCGGTCTAGAGGGAACAGTGTTGCTGCACTTCAACGTCACAATCTTACCCGTCCACATCCGCTTCGCCAACATCACGCATATGTACACATTGACACGCAGAGCTTCTGTTTATGCTCAGGTACTCATGACTACCCACTATACAAATCTATGACTCTTTGTTTTTCACTATCATAGGTCGACATGTTTTTGAGTTGTTATTAACTCCCAGCTGTAGGCATCCCATCAACATGTTTGAAGATGATAAAGATGTCACCTGAGGAGCTCAAACAAAGCCTCAGTGCTGACAGATGCTAAATATAATTGTGCTGTCTTGATGTCACTGAAGTGGCCAGAAGTGCAAAATGCTTTGATTCCCCCAATAAGAATCAACTCTGAAATATTATGTTATGTTAATTCTATTCACTATATAGACATCATAGCCACTTTAACAACTTAAAAAGTGTTGAACACACTGAGAGGGCTGCCACCTGCTGGCTCAATAAAAAACAAAGAATTATCAGTATTTCTGTAATACAGCGACCCATAAATATGTTTCCATAATTTATGCCAACCTTCCACATAAATTACTTATTGTCTTTCAAATCTATTGTCCCAATCATCTCAGGTGGGCAGAGTCTGTGTGGAAAACTGCCAGCAGTTTGATGGCTTCAGGGTCACATACCGGCTCGAGGTGCCAGATAAGAACGTGTCTGCTGATGTGCAGTCCTGCTATGCAGCCGTAGGTATCACTCAGGCCCCGGACGAGATGTGGGGACTGCTCTATGTGAACAACTCTGAGGCGCTGCGCAGGCCCGAGTGCCAGGACCTGCAGTACCTTGTTGTAGCCCAGGAGGAGAACTCACAGCTAGAAGCCAGCACACAGCTCCACATCATACTAGACGGTGAAGGTGAGACTGGAACAGTCAGGGTCCACTTTACATATCATGAGGTTTTAAAAAGAATCATAATTGGAGTCTGTGCTAATCTGTAATCTACGGTGCACACAGCATGCTCATCTTTGGAAGAAGATTGTCATTAGATTGCCTAGATACAGTGATTACTTGCTGCTGTTTAGGACACAGGTTTGTGTTTCACTAACTAATTCAACACCACCGCAGGCACACATGTGCAGACTCTTGTCGACAGTTTTCCCTTCTCCCACATGTCTTTTAAAGATATTTAAATGTGTGTGTTTTTTGGCACTTGTTGTACATAGCAAACAAAGCCAGCCAGGAGAACCAGCAGTTCCTGTCCTGTGCAGAAAACAGACGGCGAGGAGACTGTGAGTCTGTCCGAGGCCTCGGAGCCACAACAGGGAGATGCCAGTGGAGGCAAGGCTCTGAGAAAGGTACTTTACTTTTTAAACACTTATAATAAACATTTAACATCATTGAATCATGTCCATATAGTCCAGACCTGAGAACCAAATGTGATGGTCTTCACTGAGAACATGTTTTCCTCAGTGGTGGTAATGGAACTAGCATGTGTATTGTTTCCAGTAACATCCTGTCCTGTCAAAATCATGGAAAATGTGGTCTTAATTTTGATAAACACTGTATGATGGCTAAATGAGGGCAACCACAGTGTTCTTTCAGCTGCTACCTTTTTTTAAGGATTAAAATTCACTCACTAACATCAAATTGTGCTAGCCACATCTTTTTTTCCCTCTTAAGTTTTTATATATTTTGTGTTTATGTTCCAGGAATATCTGAAAATTACTCTACCTGCTCCCCTGACCTGCGGACATGTCCAGATAGCTTTTGTGATGCAGTTGAAAGCAAAGATACATCAATATGTCCACAAGACTGTACAAGTAAGAAACACAGGCACACATTTAAAGATGTGAAGCACATCTGAATCTGTAAATAAGAGCATTCTGACTGTTTATTTGTCTGTGCAGAGGAAACTGTTACGGGAGGTCATGAACGAGGCTTGAGGAATGGGATCCAGGCTGGCTATGGAACCTGCTACTGCTACTCTGAGAGATGCTTCTGTGAGAAGGAAGATATTGAGGGTGAGTTCTCATAAATCACACAAAACTGTCAATAATAAAGTGAAATACTGTCTTCGAGAAGTCCTAATTCACTTAATCTCAAAAATGAACCAGAAATGGATCGCTGCATGTACTTTCTTGACAAATGACACAAGTATCACACACTCTCCAACAGAGGCGATATGTGACGACATGTGCAAGACCATCATTGCCACGGCTCTGCTCCTCTCCTTCATCGTCTCCATCCTCCTGTCCTCATTCTTCATCCACCGGTACCACAAGAACTCGCCTAAACCCCCAATCGCCTCTGCTGAGATGACTTTCCGCCGACCAGCTCAGGCTTACCCCATCAGCTTCCCTGCTAACAACTTACGCCGCGGCTCGCAGGAATCCATCGAGACCGAGACCTTTAAAATACCTGTAAGCTGCTTCTTTCGGCCTGTGACGTACATGTCTTTAGTAAACTAAAACCGGTTAAGAATTTTTAAAGTATTCATGTGTTTTTTTCAACAGGAGGATCCTAAGTGGGAGTTTCCTCGTAAAAACCTTGTACTCGGCAAGACTTTGGGAGAGGGAGAGTTTGGGAAAGTTGTCAAGGCAACAGCATTCCGGCTGAAAGGAAAAGCTGGTTACACCACTGTGGCTGTGAAAATGCTTAAAGGTAAGGCCAGCCAGCTGGAGACCAGACAAGGAATTAATGGTGATATATGAGAAGTGAATGTCTGAAGAGATGAATGGTTTGATCATTCCAATCCCTTCTTTTCCTCCCTGACAGAAAACGCCTCCCATAGTGAGCTGCGTGACCTGCTGTCAGAATTCACTTTACTGAAGCAAGTCAACCATCCGCATGTCATAAAGATGTATGGAGCGTGCAGCCAGGACGGTAAGACCTCATCTCCTGCTCTCTTCTCTCAGGGCATGTATGTTGCACATGGACTCTAAGCGCTGCTTTCCTCTGAATAGGTCCACTGTATCTGATTGTGGAGTATGCCAAGTATGGTTCACTCCGCAACTTCCTACGCGAGAGTCGGAAAGTTGGCCCCAGCTACATGAGCAGGGACAGCAACAGAAACTCCAGCTACCTGGAGAACCCAGACGACAGGGCGCTTACCATGGGTGACCTGATCTCTTTTGCATGGCAGATCTCCAGAGGCATGCAATACCTGGCTGAAATGAAGGTATTTGACAACTAGCTTTAGTTTGAGTACAAGGGCTGAAGAAGGTTGAAATGTCAATTTAAGTGTAAATACTGAAGGGAAGTTGAAATCAGTTGAAAAGGAACTGCTAAAAGCGTTTGACGATTAAGTTCAAGCATTAAAAGGAGTTTGAGTGTCAGTTGAAAATTAAAAAAATGAATGTGTAGCTTAAATTTCAGTTAAAGTGGAAGAGCTAAGGCCATTTTAAGTGTGTGTACTGTAAGCAGTTGAAATACTGTTTGGTTGTGTAAGCACTGAAAGGCATTTTGGTCTGACAGCTTGTTCACAGGGACCTTGCAGCACGAAATGTCCTCGTAGCTGAAGGACGAAAGATGAAGATCTCCGACTTTGGCCTCTCCAGAGACGTGTATGAAGAAGACTCATATGTTAAGAGGAGCAAGGTAAAGAGAAGTGCTCATTTTAAATGTGTTGACAATCTTTTAAATAAAAATGCAACAAACTAATAAGGTCTTTGTCTGTTTTTCAGGGCCGTATACCTGTTAAATGGATGGCAATAGAGTCCTTGTTTGATCACATTTACACAACACAAAGTGACGTGTGAGTACAATCATTTAAAGGAAGTAGTTAGTCATGTTGTCGCTTTATCTACCCAGAGTTGGATGAAAGGATTGACAGATGTGGTGTTGATCTTCTCATCCCACTCTTGGCAATAAAGCAAATATGGGTATTTCCCAAAATATTGAACTATTCCTTTAAGCAATTACGCAAATGATTCCATTCTCTATCCATTGAAATGTTCTCCTGTGTTTTCTTTCAGCTGGTCCTTTGGTGTGTTGTTGTGGGAGATAGTGACACTGGGAGGAAATCCATACCCCGGTATCGCTCCTGAACGCCTCTTTAACCTGCTTAAGACTGGCTACAGGATGGAGAGACCAGAGAACTGCTCGGAGGAAATGTGAGCTCCACCCTGCTATTCTACAGCACCTCAATAACTCCCCTTCACCACATTGACAGTCATGGAAAATGACTGTCTTAATGTGGTGAAGGGGAGTTTAAATGATTAAATAACACAAGGTCTAAACCACTGTAAAACCCTTTTTCCTCTGCAGGTATAACCTCATGCTTCGGTGCTGGAAACAAGAACCGGACAAGAGGCAGACATTCTCAGACATCAGTAAAGAACTGGAAAAGATGATGGTGAAAAGTCGGGTATGGTGAACCTATTCAATACATTATAATAAGTTATTCATATTCTTCCACAGGAAAGAAGTGGTTGGAAGCTATTAATCAGCCTCTTTCCATACATTACTGGCGCGTTTTTTGACAAAACTTTGGTGATACATCATTGAGATTTGGCAGTCAGAAGTTAGTCATTAGCTTTCAAATCCATTTGGATTTGCCGCTGGTCCAAAATAAGGAGTATATCATGTTTGGTGGAAATCATGTATTGTTGGGTTGCTGTTTATAGTCATATACACACATGCTGTGTACCACTGCTTCACTGTCTGATCTTTCACTTTTCCCAAATGCTTGAGCTACCATAATTAGTGTTTGAAGAGCAATCCTAAAATGTGGCCTTGGCCAGCATAATCACAGAGCATACCAGTCAGGCTCCTGCTGTTGAAGTGATTTAAATATAGATCATTGAAGGACAAGGGAATGCAGACATCCAAGAATACAGCAGGCTAGTTTTTCCCCTGATATCAAAAGAGGTAGTGGACATGTCACTTGATGATGTAATGAGTAGAATGTATTTTGCATTATTTTCCCTTTTATTTTGTCAGTAGACTTCAAAGCCCTGCATGTGTGTGTGACCTTTATCATTAGCATACTCAGCCTTTAGCGTGCTGTGACTCCTCGCCTCAGTAATCAGCCTAATCACACCTTCATCTGCTCCTGTCAGGATTACCTGGACCTGGCAGCGTCCACGCCTGCCGACGCCCTGCTGTACGACGACGCCCTCTCTGAAGAGGACACACCACTAGTGGACTGTAATAATGCCCCTCTCCCTCGAACCCTCCCCTCCACATGGATTGAAAACAAGCTCTATGGTAGAATCTCCCATGCATTTACTAGATTTTAGAAACAGGACACACAACACAAGCTCTCTTTTTTGGCAAGTTGTGATTGGCTTTTCCGTAGTCAAGTGTGCGTGACTGTGATCTAGGCATGCCTTTCTGCTGATTAACGCTGACATATCTCCCATTTCATCGTAAATGAGAGGCTCAGTGAAAAAAAGATCTTGTGTCTTGACTTTTGTTGTTTTACTAGGACCTGCTTCTAATGCCACATTTGTAAATATTGAAAATACACTTCACTCTAATTTAAATGGCACTGCTCATATTCGTGCTTTGTGTGCATTTCATTTGTAGATAGTCCACTTTTTTCCACTCCATCACATTTTCATTGTCAACATTTTATTATTTGTTTGCATTGGGAAGACACAGTGTGTAACATTTGAAACAGGTCCTTGCTGAATCAATCAATCACTCACTGTGTTTTTTTTAAATTCCAGATTGTCTTACATTTGCTGACTTTCTCATGTATATTAGCTATTGATCTATGATAATTTCACAATGCTGAACAGAGAAACAGTAAGGCTTTTGAACGTAACTCTCAGGTGTTGTTTAATTAAAAGTTAAGAACACAGACTAGTTACTTGTTGTCCATGTGCATTTCAGTTACGAAAAGGCAGCCATAGGTCACATATAGGGGCATGAGCAACATTATAGCTTTAATACATTACAAAAAAAACATAATAAATGATATTACATTTCACTTTATATGACATATACAAAGCCACTCTGAGAGTTAAATCAGAGACAGGCACTATAGAGTTGGATTTGAAAGCCATACTGTCTGCACGCTGTTTATCTTTCACTGAGTGCAGAAAAATGATATGTTCTCATTTTTAGGCATGTCATACCCGAACTGGCCAGAGAAGAGCCCGGTACCGCTCAACAGACATGATGCCACTAATCCAGTCTTTACAAGATATGCCAATGATAGTGTTTATGCAAACTGGATGGCTTTGCCTTCACCCGCAAAAGCTGTGGACAAGCTTGATAGCTAAAGACAAACCAACATTGTAGAAAAGATGATTAATTGGTAGATGTGTATATTTCTATAAGACTGTACATATACAATCTGATGCTAAAGTTGGTTCCCTTTTATTTCTGTTGCACGGGTATTTAACGTTTAAAAACTGGGGTCTTTTTGCTGTGAGAGTGGCAGGATCATTGTTGACCATGCTTCATTCAGCTCTTCAGTATGTTAATTATTACCTCACAGGTCATGTTGGCCAAGTTATATCACTGCATGACTATTGTACCAGATTGTATGCCAGTGTCGATGTCTTTTAAGTGCCTGTGCCGCTTCAACAATAGCCTCTAATCATTAATGTGCAACTGTGAAGATCTTGTTCCAGCCCAGGAATTAAAGGGGACGTCTTTACCATCACCTTCTGTAGACAGCTGGGATTGAGTGGACAAAAGCAGAGATGCTGAACTTGTTCTGAAAATGTAAAGTTTCTACTTTAGAGGGTTGTGCTCCTCAAAATGTCAAAGACCCATTTTGTGATTCTCCCACAAGATGTTTCAAAGCTGTTCTTGCCAAAGAAAAGTAACACAGACATGACCAGTGAACAGTTTTCTTGCTTTTTTTCTTGTTTTTGTTTTTTACATGAACGATATCTAGTGAGTGCTACTCCAGTGTAAGGACTCGAGACTTAACGTAGATTGTGACCATGTCCCGTGTCAGACTACAGTTCACTTTTTGATTCACTGTAATGGCAATCTTTGTGGAAAATGTATGATTATGTAAACTAATGAGTGTTATCATTGTTATGTTATTATTTGATTACGTTCCAATTATTAATAAACGTTAAAAATGTGCAGAATGTCTATTCCCCTTGTCTTTAAAAAAGATAGTGAGCTTCTGTTTACTGATTATTTAAATGATCCGTTTCATTTATAATGTTCAATATATATATATATATATATATATATATATATATATTTCATAACATTACAATACAAGGTTTAGTCTCAGTTCACCTCCAGACATGATATGGCCTAAATCATTATTAAATATTTGGGAAGCATTTGTCCACAGAAGCCAATCCATGTGTAAATATGTTCAATGTCTCAGAATGATGCAGGTGTGTGCCTTTTGTTTTTTAAATGGCCACTGAGCCTCAGCTCTGCTCTGTATTGGCTGTAAGCGAAAAGCTGATAAAGGTTTTAGTTTTTGGGAGATTTGTGTTTCAGTCTAATTTCAGCATAACATTCAAAAGCCTGTTTACTGGTTCTAACCATACAGTCTATGGATTTAACATACAGTAAAACTTAAGATAAAGTTTTGAATAAAGATGTCTTATGTAGGCATAGGATGATATATTGGATCTAGGATGTAGGCTTCTTATAAGATTTAAATATATACAATAAAATATTATACACGTCACCCCTTCCTTCATCTCTTCCATTATCAGGATTTCATGCTCTTTAATTTATATGAACAGGTAAAAATAAAAAAATAAAAATAGCAAAAAATAGCTTTGGGACGGACTGTTGACCTGTCCATGGTGTCTCATCGATTTCGGCATAATTTGTGCTAGGATAGGCTCCAGACTCCTGCCACCCTTAATGTAAATGAATGAAGGAAATGAAACATGACTAAAAATAGAACATCATGGGAACATTTCCTGGTTTACTTTATGCATGATAACAGATCCCATGTTTGAACATTAAACAAGTGATCCGTCTTCAGTGTCAATTCAATTCAGAGTTGACAGATGATATATTATCATAGATTAGAGGTTTGTTTTACCAGTTAGGACAGAGAAATGCAAAACAGGAACAAAAAATCCCTTAAATAATACATATTTTACATACATAATACATATTACATATACATATTTTGTTATGTTCACACTGCATGCGTTAACGTGACATAAAAACACAATTCTTTAGCATTTTAAAATAACTAACAACAACGTTTTACTAATAAGAAAAACGTTATTATTGTGGACAAGGCACATGAGCGTGGTTGATGACGACACTCGTTAGCAAAGTTCCCATTGGTTAGTTGTTGACCGGAAGTAGACTGTGACATACTCTTTTCTCTTTGCTCCGTGGCATTTTGCAACACAGACTGCCTGCTGCTGCTGCTGCTGGGTTTACACTAAACCCACGGCTGTAAGCACAGGAGGAATGGACAAAGACGGAATTAGGTGAGTAGTTGTTTTTAAACTATTTTAACTGCTTTGCAGGCTCTCTAACAGGTTAACAGAAAATAACACGAACGCGTAGTGAACGGAGAGCTCTAAACGCCTCTAAGCCAGCAACAGAACCGTGTCAATATCCGGTTTTGATTTTCAAAGTAAGTGTACAATGTGTTTGGTGTTACAATTTACCGAGGGACAGAGGGTGCAGGAACACTTTAACACTTTAATAGAGCAGTGTGCTGTAGCTACAACACAACTTACAGTGGCTAGAATAAGTTACACACCCATGCTAAAGTTGATTAAAAAGAGGAATTTTGGAAATTGATCTTAACCCTTGTGTTGTCTTCCAACCAGCCATGAAAAAAAGTCATTGCTTCTTCTGACATTTTTGTCACTTTTTCAATGTTGTGGGTGCTTTTTTTTATGTTTTTTTCCAGTTATTTGATATTTCTAATGTTGACATTTTCAGCTTATTTCGAAGGCCCGTTTTTTGTGATTTAAAAAAACTGAAAATGGGTCAAATTTGACCCGAGGATAACATGAGGGTTAATGCCTTAATTTAAAAAAATTGGAAAATCCAACCTTTTAAGGATGCCAATTTTCTTCGTGAATAAATAATGTATTGTAAATAAATAAATGTTCTTCCTTAAAATATAGGGGGCATAAGTATACACACCTCTATGTCCAATTCCCATAGATGCAGGCAGATTTTTATTTTTGGAATTAAAATAACCCCACATCATCACACACCCTTCACCATACCTAGAGATAGGCATGGGGAACTTTTCATAAGATCATCTCTCAATGCCAATCAACCCAGCTATTAGGCTAACTGAAATAACACCATGCCTATCTCTAGGTATGGTGAAGGGTATGTGGTGATGTGGGGTTATTTTAATTCCAAAGGCCAAGGGAACTTTATCAGGATGCATAGTATCCTGATCCATGAAATAACTGGCCTTTAAAAATAAACATCTGCCTGCTTCTATGGGAATTTAACATAGGGGTGTGTATACTTATGCCCCTGTATATAGGAAAACATTTATTTATGATACATTATTCATTCACAAAGAAATTGGTGTCCTTAAAGGTTGGATTTTCCTAATTTTTTTAATTAAGGCATTTATATAAATTTACAAAAGGTGATTATTTTTTTTTTAATTCCTCTTTTTACTCAGCTTTAGCATGGGTCTGTATGCGCACAACTGTACATTTTGGGCATAGTCTGTAAATCATTAACTATTGTGTCAAAAATAATTATTGGCAGGAGTTTCATGTGAGTGTTTCTTTGCATGTATGGGTGTTACATACAAACCAAGGTGTATGTTGATTGAGCAGATCTTACCAGTGATCTGTTTGGCTTTAAGCTCAATGGTTTTTGTCATTGACATAATGCAGAAATCTTCCAGAAGGAGTTCAGTGTGTACGTGCACTTCCATGTGCGTTGTTTCTCTCATTAATTGAACTCAACACTCCAGTGTCTGTCTCTGGAAGCATGACTGTACTTTGGGGCACATATCTTGCAAAAAATATGACTTCCTTTTTGGAGTTGTAAATGAAAGTAGTGGAAAGAAGTTTTTTTTTCTTTCAAATATTAGTGCAGCGGTTTCCAGCGCCAGCCCTTTGGACTCAGATCCCTGCTGGTTTTCATTATAGCTGTCTTGAGCCTAATTTACACCTGTGAGGCCAGACTAAGACCACACGTGTCAGGATAGAAAGACAGCATGACTTTGCATGTTGACTGCTGGAGCTGTAAGTTTGACTTTGTGACCTTCAAGAAACAATTGTGCGTGGTACGTGGTGGACGAGATGAGGTGCAAAGAATCCACAAGGCTAGACACTGAGGACTGAAGAAGACGTGGCTGGCCTTGTATGAGATTCCTTTAGCATACAAGTCACACATCAGGGAAAAAAAAAAACCTTGAGTACTTAGACTGTTTTATATATTTTGTTCCCACGTTAGATCCTTTCATTCCACAAGGTGCCTCTTGGCATCTACAGTTGATTATATCGCTGTTCTGCAGCGAGCGTGTCGTGCTCTTATTTTGAAAAGGAATACATTTAACCGGAAGTCTGTTAAGTAGCTTGCTGTTGAGCTCGCCCACCAGATTTTCTCTGTGCTGTTGTTGTTAACTGAGAGCTAAACCGTGTACTAGCTCTCCAGGTGTAGCTAATTCCTCTTGTCTGTCATTCAGGGACACATTGAAGACGTTGTTACAGAGAATATGTTTTATTCATTGACTGAATGACATTGTTACTGGAGGGTTGGTTAATTTCTAAGCTTGCTTAAATGGTAATACATTGTTGTATTGTCACGTGTTATTATCTGGACTGTTTATTTAAAAGTCTTGACACCGCTTGACTCTAAAAGTCAAGTGACTCCCTGTATAGTAAGTAAGATCTATTGTCTTATTTTCTGTGATTTTTACCTAGGTGATTATCTCATGGATTTACACAGGACAAATGTAAGAAGATACTGATAGGTTGGAGCCAGGAATCAGGACCTTCCCAGTACAATGGCCCTTCCAAACCTCTAAGATGATGTGCAGAAGCACATTGTAAGTAATGTGATCAGAGGGGAAAGGGAATGCAGACTTGCCAGCTATAGCTTGTATGTGAGTGTAATGCCCAGGCGGGGGTTGACGCTCCAGGGCCGGGTCCGCTGGCTCTTTCTGGGCTTGTTCCTGCTGCTGGTGCTGTTGCTGTTTGCATACCTGCTGGAGTGCACTCCGCCAGCAGACGTCAGCCTTACGCTGCCCGGCCTAGCAGGGGAGAGCTACGGGAAGGAGTACTACCAGGCCCTGCTGCAGGAACAGGAGGAGCGCCACCTAAACCGCGCCGCCAGTCTCAAACGCCAGATTGCCCAGCTCAAGCAGGAGCTGCAGGAAATGGGTGAGAAACTAAAGGTCCTGCAGGACAAGAAGGAGCTCCCTGGGGGGCAGGGCCTGGCCGAGACTAAAGACCAAGAGCCGGGAGATCTGCTGGAGTACCTGCACTCTCAGATCGACAAGGCTGAGGTCAACACAGGGGCACGCCTCCCCAGCGAGTATGCCCTGGTGCCCTTTGAGAGTTTCACCTCGTCCAAGGTATACCAGCTGGAGATGGGGCTGACGCGGCACCCAGAGGAGAAACCTGTCCGCAAAGACCGCAGGGACGAGCTGGTGGAGGTCGTGGAGGCTGCGCTGGACATCATCAACAACCCTGATGAGGAGGACGGTGTGGAGGAAGACATGCCGATGCAGAGACAAACCTACACAGAGGGTCACTTTAGAGAAGGTAAGATCTTCACTACCCAACAGCAGGCAGTCAAATGATCACTGTAACTAATGTTTTCTCAGTATAGCATTGCTTTTCATATTTCACAGGACTGTACAGGACCGAGCGAGACAAAGGGACACTTTACGAGCTCTTCTTCGCCAAAGAGGATTCCAGCAGCTTCCGCCATGTCACGCTCTTCAGACCTTTTGGTCCCTTAATGAAAGTCAGGAGCACATCTGTAGAAACATCAGCAATGATTATTAACATCATTGTGCCGCTGGCGGGCAGAATAGAAACTTTCTCACAGTTCTTACACAATTTCAGGTGAGAATGAAAACAGGCCATGTCTGTTAGACATAACTCACCATTTGCATATAGTAGACACAATGGTCTGGTTTAAATTATTGTTTTACAATAAAATGCGACCTGTTCTTGTAATTAAAAACCAATCCTATGTTTTTAGGGAGGTGTGCATACAGCAGGACAGACAAATACATCTCACGGTGGTGTATTTTGGGCTGGAAGGCCTACAGGAGGTGAAGTCATCTTTGGAAAAAATGTCAAGGTTTGTCCTTTTGACTGAGAAATAGCTTTTGATATGCTTGCGTTAGTTTTGGGCTACTACTGTGTTGTGGAAATTGAAATCTACCACATTTGTTGTTTTCAGCGAGGAGAGCTTCTCCAATTACACTCTGATCCCAGTGGACGAGGAGTTTTCCCGAGGTCGGGGTCTGGATATCGGAGCCCACGCCTGGAAGAAAGGCGACGTCTTAATGTTTTTCTGTGACGTTGACATCCATTTCACACTTGAGTTCCTTAACACCTGTCGTCTCCACGCGGCTCCCAGTAGGTTTACGTATTATTGCTCAGATTCATTTTGTAATTTGTCTTTTTGAGCTTTTACAGGTAGACTGTCACTAAATATACCATATAAGTCAAACTTGACTCTTTGTTTTGCAGATAAGAAAGTCTTCTATCCAGTGGTGTTCAGTCTGTACAATCCTGCCATAGTCTATGGAAATTTGGAGCTGGCTCCACCTACTGAACTGCAACTGGTAAGGACTTCACATTTATCTCTAAAGAGTATATGTAGAAAGATGATTAAAATCTACTTACCCAAATTGAAAAATTCAGAATATCTGAATATGCAAACACAGTTCATAGCAAACGTTTATCTACTGGATGCAAATGTTTCCTAACTTAATGAAAGTGCATTCGCACCACATGTGCACTGGAAGTTTAAGTTTCCACATCACAATTGAGTAAGTTGCATACTGAACCATGATTGGCCTCCAAACTAGTTGTGATGTCATAAAATCCGATTCGATTTAAAGGTGAACACACAGAAACGTTCCTCCTTCTGCAGATGGTTCTATTGTCACAGCTTTGCACAGTGAAGCTCAAACATTCAAGAGAAGTGGGGGAAAATAGGAAAAACACATTTTTGAGTGAAGGAGAACTTTACACCCAAGTCATTTTAGTTTAATGAATACAGGGGGCTTGCCCTGTTTATTGTAATAAATGTCTTTTCAAATAGATTCACAAAAAAGACGCTGGATTCTGGAGAGATTTTGGCTTTGGAATGACATGTCAGTATCGTTCTGACTTCTTAAATATCGGTAAGCACCGATCACTTCATGTGCTTTCATATTTAATGTACTCAAACAGCGTTGACCAACAACTTGCAAATGGATGTTTATTCCTCCCAGGTGGGTTTGATCTTGAAGTCAAAGGCTGGGGTGTGGAAGACGTCCACTTGTACAGGAAGTATCTGAGGAGTGAAGTGATAGTGATCCGGACGCCGGTGTCCGGTCTCTTCCACCTGTGGCATGAGAAGCAGTGTGCAGATGAGCTGACGCCGGAGCAGTACCGCATGTGCATCCAGTCCAAAGCCATGAACGAGGCCTCCCACTCTCACCTGGGCATGCTGGTTTTCCGTGACGAGATCGAGGCTCATCTACGCAAGCAGGCCTTCAAGACTCAGAGCAAAACAGAGGACTGAGCAAGCCTCTACATACCCATCACCATTCCAACGTTAAGGCGCGAGGTGCTGACTTATCGCACTAAAGAAAAAGACAAGTTTACATGGATCCTTCTGCATTTCACTGCACAGCTGTAGACAAATGAATGTACAAAAACCAACATTGATCAATGTGAACCTTCACAATATGGTACAACAGCTCTATCAAACATAGATAAACAATCCTATTGGTAATATTTAACCTGCGGAAGGACAACTAACCTGTAATGTTTCTTGGATTTAGGTCGACATTGTATGTTGTATTGGAATCAGTTCAGCAAGCATGCTGTTATCTGGAAAACAGCCATCCTACCTGCTTCAAACACACAGCACCTGACCTGAGCAATCCGTTTATACTCCATTTATACCTTCTGCGTAACTACATTTCACTGCTCAGTGACCATAGCCGTGTGATTTTCTGCATACCAAAAGAATATCAAACAAGATGAAATACAAGCCGCTGTATTTGCGCAGAGGGGCGTTTTAACAGAAAGTAGTTACTAAAAGCTAACAAGTCCAACTATTTATTTACTGTTGACAAAAGGAAATATAAGAAGGTGCACTTTTGTTAAAATAGAGGTTAGAACATGCAAGTTGACCGCACAGAAACCAAGACATTTCTGATTCCCAGTCTTCTGCCAGTTGAGGATCAAAGCAAATTACAGTGTGTGTGTGTGTGTGCACACGTTCTGTTAGTATTATATTTATCGGTTGTTACAGACTGGCAATGTGGTTTAAAAAGGTAACCTTTTTGTTTTATGTGACAGTCAGTCATTTCCTTTCCTGATGACAGCTTCCTGATCAGTTTAACAGAGAAGCATGTTAAATAGTTAAGAACCAGGAGCATGCAGTGCTATATTAGGTCTATGTGGACCAGTGTTATTGTCTAAAACCATTATATTACATTAAGATTTGTCATTTATGCACAGTGAGAATGACACATTATGATTCCTAATACTGGACTGAGTTTGAATGTTACAGCCCACTCTTGTAAATATTTTTCTAATATTTCTTTGTTTTACATTTGTGAGTTGAATGCTTTTGTGCCTACATGCTAAACGTGACATGAAACGTTTTTTGAAATTGTACGCCATCTCATGAGAGGATGTGACAGCTGACAGTTCAATCCCAGAGGTCAGAGGCGTGATGTTACAGTACTGTCAAAATGAAACAGGTTATTCTTGCACCTCATCCTGTAATCCTTTTTAATCAATGTCTTTGCTAATATTACAGCTTTTTGTAGATAGTCTTACAGTGTCCTCACCTGCCAGAGAAATGTTACATTCAAACAGAAAGAACCCATCCAAGGAAATGATTTATTTTGAAATGTTGGCTATTAAATAAAACTTACAGAAGGCTGCATTAACTGCTGCTAAGTCATTTCTGCTGTTAGCATTTGATTTGATTATACATGGAGTAAACTTATAATTTATACTATAAAAATGTAATATCAAACATGTCAAGTGTCTTTGAATCTACCAGCTCATTTGTATGGTTCTTAATTTAAGACCAATGGCATAATACAATTGTAATATTCATCTGTATACAATAAACTACATGAATAGAAAAAGAAATCAAAATTCACGAAAACCAACGTAAAATAAACCAAATGGGAAAGTTTCAGACTTCTTTTCATCTCCGGTACTTCATTTATCAATGTGCTAGATGTTCTGGATGGATCCCCATGGTCCTGTAGATCTCCTTCAGAATAAGCAGAGCGGTGTCTTCAGATTGCCTACAAAACAACAGAAGTGTTCTAAGAAAGGGTTTCTCTACATCTTCAACAGGTCACTCCCAGTGTTGGGGCTACAGGCCTGGAGGACATGTAGGACAGCAGGAACAGTACAACTGTAAATAACCCAGGCTCTGATGGCTGAATTCTATTGAGCTGCTTTGGTTTCAGGGCCCTGGTATAGGCCTTTTCATATATTTCACAGTCAAGTGACTTTATTGTCCCCAATGTGGCAATTTGTTGTGCAACAGATAGTATAGTACAAATCACACACAATACAGAGATTGCCTACCTTGCCAACAAAATTTTTTAAATAAAAATGTATACAAAAATATAGTGGAAGTTATAGTAGGGAAAGCACAGATAAACAATTGCTCTGTACCACTCAAGTGTCTGATTAAGTCGTGTGTGCGACGGTGAGCCAGCATTCACAGGACCAGGACCCTGAAACCAAAGCAGATACGGCACGGCAAGTTCATTTATTTAGCCTCAAGGCAACTCAAGAGTAGTTTACATAAAACTTTTAAAAACATAATAAAGTCATTAAAGAGAATAGAAAATAAAAAGATAATATAGAATAAGACAAAAATACAATTATAAATGTTACAGTGCAGATAAATAGAATTTGATATATATTTAAAATAGAATTACATCATTCATTTGATTATTCCAACCTGTGTTTTCCTACTGTGACATGTCAAATGCTCGCTGAGAAAAACACCCCACTCAGTGTTGAGAGAAATGGAAGCTGGAACCATAAGTTTTAAAGTATTAAAAAAAAATGTATCCAATTAATTTTCTATTGAACAACTAATTGATTAATCGACTAATTGTGTCAACACTTGTTGCAATTGCATTGGAGAGACAGAATGGAGAGCTTTATAGCTAACGTGAACGTGCAGTGGGTAAAAAGCCTGGATGAAATGGAACTCTGTACCAGTAGCAGAGATGACTCTGGAGGGCAAACAGATACTCGTTGAAACTCTCGATGGGCTTCTCCTGCAGGACGTAGTCGATGCGATTTCCTCCGTTCAGCATCCCAACCTTCACCTGAGGCTCCTCCTCTTTTGGTGGCTCAGGGCTCTCTGGGATCTTATGCTCTGTGAGGAACCAGAATGGAGTTAGAAACGCCTCACAATAGGGAACCAACTTGATTGAGGAGTCAAAAATCAGAGAGACTCACCGTCGTGCTCATGCTCTTGCTTCTCCTGTTCTTCGATCTGATTGGCTACCATGGCCAGCTCGGCCTGAAGCAGGGCAGACGAGGTGTGAGCGCGAGCGAAATCGTTGAGCGTCTGCCAGGCGCTCCTTAGGGAGCTGATAAACCCGTGCTTCAGGTCAGAGCCCATCCTGGTAAGACTCTCCTTCAGCTCTGCAACACAAAGAGATCCGTTAATCAATCGCACGAAAAAACTTCACATGATTGATAAACTTTTTTTTTTTTTTATAATTAGACCTATTGGCATTCCAATTCCAAAGACAAATATTTTTTAAAGACAAATAGACACCTATTAACTGAATTAATAGGCGTCTATTTGCCTTTAACATTAAAAGAACAAAAAACAATTGCAGTCCTCTTAGTTAATATAAGTTAACATTTTGATCTTCAGCTCACACTTGTCTGCAAAAGCGAGAGAAAATGACTGTCCAATCTGTTTTGCAATTTTATCAGGGTTAGCAGCAGTAAAACACCAACAGTGCTCTTGTTATCTGGGGCGATGCTGGCAGAAATGTACGAGAAAATAATTAGTGAGTGTCGTACCGAGATGAAGCCTCTTCCTCCCTTTGTGATGTGGGATCAGGACAGGCTTAAAGTCCATGTCTGGTATTATCATGGGCTCAATCCTGTATGCCACTGGGTCCAGCTGGAAGAAAATGAGTCATTAATGAAGCCATCAGATAGTAATGCATAAAGTGACATTTTGATTATACATTTAGCCTTTTGGTTTCTATTTTTATACTAATGTGTGGGCAAGTCATTTATAATTTATTTATAATTTAACAAATCTTTATCTTTATTTATCCCCTATAGGGAAATTACAATTTACACTCTATTGTTATTAAATACTACACACAGGCCTGAAATACACACATATGCTCAGGTCCTATACATGCATTAATGGAGAGATGTCAAAGTGAGTGGGCTGCCAGTGCTGGACCATCACCCTGAGCGATGGGGGGTTGGGAAATTCAGTGCCTTGCTCAAGAGCACATTGGCAGTGCCCAGAAGGTGAAGTGGCAACTCTCCAGCTACCAGTCCACACTCCATACTTTGGTCCGTACGGGGACTTGAACCAGCAACCCTCTGGTTCCTAACCCAACTCCTCTACTGCCACCCCCAAATAGTAGGGTAGTAGTAAGTAGGGTTAAAGTGATATTACTATGTTGCTGTGACAATATTAAAGATGTAGCATTATTTTGAGAAAAAGACTAATTTTAGGAATTATAGTGGATGCATTTGCACAGTAATAATAATAATTGAAAACAAGAAAAGCGTGCTACAACTCAAGTAGGCAGTAATTCCTTCAGGATTTATACGGGTTTCGAAGAGCTACATACCGGATGGTAAATATTAAAGAATCGCTTGCACGTGGGCAGCTGATACGTCTCGTCAATCTTTTCCAGTCCTCGGACCGTCAGGAACATGCCGATTGGAGAACCCAATGCAAAGAAGTTCATCGGCTCAAAGTCCAGAGCGTGGTAGACCACTGACACCTGCAGAACAAAGCATTAACAAAGTAATTATTCAGCACCAGCTTTAAGATTGTCCCTCATTGTGTTTACAAGTCACATTTACCTGTCCGGTGCCGACTTCAAAGTAATTGTAGTCGACGTGGATAGAGACGGAGTTGCCCACTGGGAGCTTCTTCACAGAGGGATCAGGAGGAGCTGCAGCTGCTGCAGGTGGGGGGGGCGCTGCAACCTGACAGACTTCTGCTTTCTTCTCCTGGGCGGCCTGTTGAGCAGCTTGTCGTGCAGCCTGCGCACATGGATCCAAGACGGGGACACAAACAGTATCTTGAGCATCACCATTGATTTGCAAAGTCTCACAGGTGCTCAGGAGACTAACGTACCTGCTTATTCACTCGCTCTTTGACAAACTTGCTGATTTTTTTCCGGGGACCCAGAGGGATTCCCATCTCTTTCAGGTCCTCGATCGTGCACATGAGCTGGAAGAGCAGAGTGGGAAAGGGACAACGTCAAATAGCCACCACCATCTTGTAAAAATGACCAAAAGCTATGGTGCGTAGTTTCTGTTGCCCCCATGAGGAATTCTTATTAATGACAACACCGCTGTTCCAGCCTTACGGAATCGCATAATCATATCTTCACTGGAGTTTCGGCACACGAAAGTTGCCGGATGACCCCATGTTCTAAACAGAGCCATGCTGAGAAATACAGAGTGTTTTATAAAGGAATGGATGGAATGTAACAGATGTTCATTTATATCAAAAAAGTTAGGCACTAAAACATCTATTTCTCATAATTTACATACCCTTTTGTAGACAACAACCTCCCCAGGAAAGGTAACACTTTTGACAATATAACAAGCAAGGGAGGCTTTTATTCTTACAAAAGACTCTATGTCAATCTTCTCCTCATCAAAGGTACTATTGTACTCAGACAAGCCCAGATGTTCCAGCATGGCAGAAAGATCTTCAAACTCCTCCCTATCTTCTTTTGGCTCCTCTTCCACAGGTGGAGGGGGGACAGCATTATTTCCGTTGTGTTCCCTGCCACCTGATGTGAGAGACCCAATTTACAATTAATGTATTGCAACATTATTTCAAAATAATCCATTATACACATCAGTATGTCATGAACCAGAACTAAAAACATTTATGATCAATTATTACGTGTCACCTTCAGTGGGGACACTGCGTTTTAGCAGGATAATAGATGGACATGTTGCTATATATGTTTGTCAATTAACTGGTATGACCTGTTTGGTGTGTCCATTAGCAGTGGATGTGATTGGCATGGCCAGTGCAGGAGAGCCATTCTTCTGATTTGACAACAGATCAAAGAGAATCAGGGAACCTGCAAGTACAACGAAGAGACACAATCCTGGTTTACAATGGAAGAAAAGAACAAAGCCAGTGGTGCAGAAGCTAACCAACTGGTTTCTTACCTAAGCTGTGTCCGGCCACCGATGTGCCTCCTCTGTAGTCTGGGTTCCTCGTCATGAACAGGGCATAAAGTCTGTTAATCTCGTTGGCAACTGTATCCATGATGGTCTGGCAGTAAGTGGGACTGTTGTAGAAAAGCACATCTAACAAAGTCTCATTTGTAAAGTGACGTAAACGTCCAGTGCTGGGCAACGTAATCTTCTTGATCCTCCTACAAAGAGAAATTTGAGATTAGGTTAAAAAGTTCAAATAAAAAGTCTCTCAGGTGATATTCTATGTTTTTGTTCTTATTCTTTGCGTGGGCAAAGTCTAATTTATTTTATACCTCTGTGCCACAGAGCTCTAGTGTTGTCCAAAAACTATTAACACACGTTAATGAGCAACTGTTGTTCTGGGTGACATGTTCCTTCGAACACACACTTATGACCTATATTGAGTGGAATAACATACACTGTCCTGCTGCTGAGTCATAAGAACCAGATAAGTATTAACCTGCAGCTGAAAATAGTCCCTGGCAAATACACACACATTTTCTTTTGTTTGAGCAAAAAACTACAGTGGCCAGCTGTGGATAGGAAATGACTGATTCTTTTTTTTTTTTTTTTAAACTAAAACTATAGATTTGTGACCATTAGTTGGACAAACTATGCAACGCTCATAACATGGTTGACAGTCCGTTTTTATTTTTTAAACATTCATTTGTCAGAATAATTTATTTGTAATTATAAACACACAAACATACATACATACACACATATAATGTCTGCCATTATAAATGCCGATACCGATTGGGAAATGCCAAATATCGGCCCGCCAATATATCGTTTGAGCTCTAGTCCAGTCTTTCCATGAAATGACTTCCTTTTGTACAATTATTGGATAATGGACTTTGAATGCCTCCATGGATACACTGGCATTGCCACATTAGTAATTGAAATGTATTTGCAATGTTGACTTTGACAAAAAACTTCCACAGTCAGTGTCAACCTGCCTCTCCTCACCTGTCCACCCCTGTGGCATCTCCATGCAGAGCCGTGTGCCACTGGACAGGGAGGAACTCCACTCTGCTGATGGTTTGCTCATCCAGCGATTTCTTAAAGTGACTGTGCAGCAGCTTCAGTGACACACTGCGGAAGTCGTCCACTGAAAGCACAAGGATTTGTACAGTTAATTTCATAAATACCGTCATCACGGCAAACGGCTTGATTTTTTTTTTTTTGGCACTCACCGCACTCAACCATGCTCCTGAACCTCAGGTCACACACAGGACCGATTCCATGTACCATGAACACCAGATGATCCACCTGTGGGAGCTCACCTGGAAAAGATGCACACGATGGAAATGTTGAATTTCACTTTACTTGCTGATCTACTACGTATATTATTGTCCTGTTCACATCTCAACATGCCCCTACAGTCTGAACTGTGCTACATTCAGTTAAGCTGCATTACATTTACAACCAGATATTGAAATGCATCTGACAGCTAAATCAGATTTAAATCAGATTTAACTGTCCCTCATAAAACTGATTGATGACTGTCATTTCTTCTAATGTCTTTTGAAATGCCTCATCTCACTTTATAGTGTGCTGACAATCTATTTTTCTAAGAATACTTTTAGAAAAGCTTCCTCTTTGGATCAATGAGCTTATAGTTTATTGCCATTTACATAAGGGGTCTAAATGACAGGAAAATTGAGTTTTATGTTGTCTACCCATAAGTGCATACACGTCGATTAAATTAACTTTGGTACAGAGGAACTTGACTACCATCTGGCACTTCATCATGGTCATCATCAATGCCTCTCTTCACCACTCTGGGCCTCGTCTGTCCGTCCGAAGTTGTGCCCCACTCATCCGGCATGGAGGAGGCCTGAAACTGCACAATCACCTACGGATGCAAACAGAACTCATTAAATACAACTAACAGGATTAATCATCACAAGACCAACACTTAAAACTAATCAAAATAATAATAATTATTATAAAATAATTTTACTAATAAAATAAAGGGTTTACCTTTGGATTGTGCATGACAATGGTCTCTCCTGATGGGAACTCTAGTCTACGGTGCCACTGGTTGGTAGACACGGCTTTCTTATATTCTGCCTGAATTCAAATACATACTGTAAACATATATACAGTGACTTACAATACAAAAATTGCACACTATTTGATGAAACTAGATATGGATGAATAGTACATGTTTGACTGGAACACCTGTTTCTGATCCAATGAAGTAGTGAGACAAACCTCCAGCTTGTCGCTAAACTCCTCAGAGTATGGAATAAAGCGACTATCTGTATCCCCTTTGTAGAACCAAGTGCAGCGCCGGACCTCTGTAGGCTCCTCTTCCCAGTACACTGCAGTCCGCATGCGGTCATAGAGCTGCACGTCATAACGCCCTCCATCTGTCCGTATGATCACATTTTCTGGGTCTGGTTGAACTGGAAGAACCAAAAGCCCACAAAGACGTTAGAACAAATCACAGTTTAATTGGGCCGTGAGAGCACAAAGACTGCCAGGGTGAAAGATGTTTGGATTTCTCTGGAGAGAAACATTCACAAATTAGCATGCGCAGTGTGTCATCACACCTGAGTTATATATCTCCTCTAGCTGGAGGGAGTCAATGATACTGAAAGGGAGCCAGACACTCTTTGATTCCACTTGCTTGCAGTAGAACCAGTGTGGCTGAACAGCCTCATAGACATTGTAGTTGTATGGCATCATGGGACCAGCAGGAACTATCACTCCTCCAACAGTGGTGGCTGTAGGTGGAGGCCCTTGAATCTGCGTGGGAGGAGGCTGAAGAAAGAAAAAAAAACCTTGATTATAACTTCCTTTTTACTAATGATGATGACTTTTGGGGAATGGATCTGGTGCTCATAACAGTATGTTCATTAACTTACTGAGTTAATCAACAACCTGACAAACTTATCCAATGCAGTCACCGATTAGCTTATATCTACCTTGGTGAATGTGGGTCCTCCTGACAGCGGGAATGTCTGTGGCGGAGAGCTGAAAGAGTATGGATTCTGCTGAGGTGTGTGTGTTTGTGCCAGCACCTCTGGAGCTGGAATATACGGACTGGCTCTGCTGCTGGTGGGGGTGTGTCGGTATGGGTTATGACTCTGTGGCTGCATCTGAGGAGGTGGTGGGGTCATTGTGGTAGGGGGAGGAGTGTGGCGCCCCATAGGGCTTTGGTAAACCGCACCGGCAAATGCTGGAGGAGCAGGGTTCATTTGTGAGCCCGGGTGAGGTGGTGGAGCCATGCTGACACTGCTGGGAAAAGAAACCGGGCCTGTTGTTGTTGGGGCTGCTGACAGGGCCGGGGGTGGGCATGGCAACTGGCCGATGGCTGCAAATGGGTCACTGCTGGTTACGGGGCTGGAGAAGTAGTTGAATGTAGAGGGGGCTGCATTATTCCCAGAGGTCTGACCTAGAAAGCTGTCTTCTTCTCCAACATCAGTGGAATCCTCTAAAAAAATCAAAACAGCACATTTATGTGTGGCTCTGCAAGGGACATCCAAAACACTTGACACATTAACACACAACTTTTTTCAAAAGGTTTAATCTAGTATAAGCAGAAGATAGAGAAACATGGCCATCACAATGTCCTAGAGCCCAAGGTGACATCTTCACATGTCATGTTCTGTCCAACCAAAACCCAAATATATTTGACTACAATTAGGGCTGGGCAATATATCGATGTTATATCGATATTGCGATGTGAGACTAGATATCGTCATAAGTGTTGTCTTTTCCTGGTTTTACCGGCTGTATTACAGTAAAGTGATGTCATTTTCTGAACCCACCAATAGTCAACCATACAATATCGTCGCAATATCGACACCGGGGTATTTGGTCAGGAATATCGTGATATTTGATTTTCTCTATATCGCCCAGCCCTACTGACAATAATATACAAGCAACTTCTCAAATTAGAATTTAAATCAGTAATTCTAAAAATGATTTAAACAATGAATCGACTATCATCCAACCATTTCAGCCTTATAATTAATGGAGCATCAATACTCACTCACAATAAACACCTGACATTGAGGATGTGTGAAAGTTACAACTCAGATTACAGCCAAATGCAGCTAATCTGGCATTACAGTAAATGTTTTTCATTTGATGATTAACACAGACAGAATGTGGCCAATTTAATTAACATGTTTTGATCAGAATAGCTGCACATCCTCTTCATGTTACATCAGACCGGGGACAGTCTGACGAAAATACATCACTATCAATTAAGCTAACCTCTCTGACACCCGACTGTCACCTCACCACCTTCGGTTTCTCGGTCTTTTACACTAAATGACAGCAGCACAGGGACTGGGTTAGCTAGCTAGCTTAGGCTGCTCACGACACCGCTAATGTTTAGCTAGACATTTCCCCAGTCTGCATTTCATCTCACCTCCTGACAACACCGCCGGACCAGTGGCCTGACTCACTGGCATGAAAGGCAGATTGAAGTTAAACTCCGGAGCGGCGCTGAACAGTAAATTTGCACTGGTGTTGGGAATATTATTATTCTTTCTATCTGCCATTTTCCCCAAGATTTACACGTAGCCACTCTTGGCGCAGGCAGGCAGTAAACGCTTAGTTCTCTAAACAGCTTTTCCTGTCCTAACAGACTTTGCTGATCTCCAAAGCACATCTATGGATCAACATAGGAGAAGACGGCATTCCACATGGTTTGTAGATCTGCTAAAGCCACGCAGGTCATTTAACTGCAGTTCGTTGGTTGTAGGAAAAAGAAACACACTCTCTCACTACTGCCGCCTAAAGGCCAAATAGATTACTTAACAAGCGTTAATGTCACATATGTATCTTTTCAAATGAGTTACATAGGAAAACGCTATTTTTAATGAACAGTCATTTTACATAAAAAAAATAACGTAGTTTTTCTTCTCATTGGACCACCATCCTCAAATCAAAATCAAAACACCCATCTCGTTAAAGCCGTAAGGGTTGAATGAATCACAGTTGTTTGATAGCTCCGTGTACCGGTTGGTCTCTGTATGCAAAACAAACGAACTAGCTCTTCGACTGGTGACGCAAATTTCCCGCCCTCACTTTTGCCTTCCTGTGTGTGCCGAAAGTCAACCAAATAGTATTTTCACAGAGATTTTTTACTTTGATATATTTTATATTCTTTAGACGTTTTTCAGTGGCTAAAGATGCCTTCCACACATGACTGGATTAACAACCCTCTCGGTGTTGTTGAAGGGATGTTTGGTAAGAGACACACCGGAACTTCACTCCTTAACAACGTGAACCTAGCTAACGTTATATGGCTAAGTACCATGCTAACTGCCATGTTCATCACACGTACCTACCTATGCTTTTCCTGTCCTTCAAAAAAACAAATCACTTGATAGTATGTGGGTTGTAACTCCCAACGCTGCTTTGTTGCAGCTTGTACCTGCATTCGTTTTACTTTTAGTTCACGTTACGAAGAAGTGCTTGGTGTGCAGTTTTATCAGAAGAACTGTGTGCACGGGTCCTTAATGGTGTCTTAAAGTCGTTTAAAATGGGCTTTACTTGTCTGAAGATACTGAATTGGTTTGGATATATGTCACATTTATGTCCTAAACGACGCTTAAGAATTTGTGAAATTTGGTACTATTTCTTTGTCAAGATATCAATCATTTCCAGACCAGCTCCACAGCGCTGTGTCTGGCAATGTGAGAGTAAAAGGAGCTGTACCTGACACAGTCATTTTTGAAGTACTTGATAGATAGTATGTTGCGTAGAAGTCATCACTATGAAGTATTGTCCCCCTTGTAAATAGAGCGGACAATACTACTACGCATTTTTGTAACAGTACACGGTCAAAACGATTTAAAGTTTTAGTTTCTTTAAAGTTGGATATATTAAATTATCGTTTAATTCTGTTGCTAATTTGACAGTCATAGGCAGAAAAATGCAGCGATTTGTCTCTTTGATGTTCTTCACCACAATTACACACTGGATTGTTTTTTGTTTATTTCATGCTTACTTTACTTAAAAAATGTTTTAATCCAATTTCTGGGATTCTCAAAGCCAAGGTTTTCTGTTATTATGACAGTTTATAGATAGATAGATAGATAGATAGATAGATAGATAGATAGATAGATAGATACTTCATTTATCCCAAAGGAAAGTAAGAATTTAAGTGACTTTGTTTCTGTAAATCAGGGGTCTTCAACTATTTTTCTACACCAAGGAGAGGGACCAGGGACCCCCTACATATATTGTATAAGATGAAGTGGGGAAATTAAACTGAGCCTACAATAAAGTGTAGGGAGGCCCAAGGCCTTTACATACATTTTTAGTTTATATAATATTAAGTTATTAAAATTATAATTGCTGGAATGAATTTTATAAATCATCTTTAAATGTCACTCTACATGTAGCACAGTGAATCCTTAGGATATACTGGATCTGTGGATGGTTACCTTAGTGACCTCCTCACCTATAGGCCTGTAAGTCTATCATCAGTGGGGATGTATATTTGCTAATAATATGTTGGATTCTTGTTAAGACATTTTCATAAGTATTATTTGGAGGCCCCCCTGCAGTGACTCTGAGGACCCACTTGGGGTCTTGGCCCCCCTGTTGAAGGTCTCTGCTTTAAATGATAAACAACATTTATACTCTTTATTTTAGCCGCTTCCCAGAACAACCCAAACTCAGGATGGGAGGCGAAAGCAGTGGAATTCTTTAAAGATCATCTGAAAGAGAAGGACGCTCATACCTGGGTAATGCAGCTCTCTGATCCTTTCACCATGCAAATTCCACAGAGGTCATGTAAACAACGCCTGTAAACGTCAATGTTACGGCTTGTTTCAGCACCTTTTTGGTAAATGATAACCACCTTTATTTCCCTGCAGGTCCCATCTTTGAACGATGTCCCTCTGCATTACCTGAAGCCCAACAGCCTGGTCAAGTTTCGTTGCTTGATCCAAGACATGTTTGATCCAGAGTTCTACATGGGAGTGTATGAGGCTGTTGATCCACCTACAAAGGCTAAAGTAAGCGCTTCCTTGTCCTCTCTTGTGCAGCCATTCGTATAAGCACAGCCCTCTCATAAGTCCAGTGCATGTTTTTTGCATTGATAATGTTGGATGTCCTCACAATATCATCTTATTTTACTGTCTGATTATCCTCAGGTGTTGCGATGTGGAAAGTACAAAGATGTGACAGAATGTGGGGTACGTTCTCATCTGCTAAATCCCTCAGGAGATCCTTAAATACCTTAATTCATCTATGCTAACACCGACACATGTTTACCTCCCAGGTGGATTTTGACTCCAGAAACACTGTGACGGCAGAGAGACAGACTTTCTACTGTGTGCCAATCCCTGGAGAAAATCCCTGGGTGAAAGAGATATCCTCATCTTGTCTAGATTTTGTGTGGAAATGCTCTTCAAACAGGATTTTGTCATGTATTCTTTGCTGCACCCAACTTGTGTTAAGGTGTTTTTGAAAACTACTCCCTAGTTTTCCCTTAATTCTGTCGCACAGCTATGCTGGCTCCAGCCAAGCAAGAGTGGTTCCTTCCACCTCGTATGCACCGACTAGACAGAAACGTAGCTACGAGGAAGACGACGACATGGACGACATGGACACACAGATGCAGAGGGAGCCGCGTACTGGTATGAGCTGCAGAATGCAAAACCACTGACCAGTGTTTTACTACTCTGTGTTTTTATAGACAGGAGTCTTACATTTTGTCTTGTTCCCCATGAATATATTTCGCATGCCTATAAATTCACCTTGGAAGGTGAAGGTAGTGTTTTACTACAAAAAGTGACTTTCTCATTTTTCTGCTCCATCATGTGTAGGCCTACTCCTCATCTCATCTGGCCTATATATACCTCTAGGTGAATGCAACATTATGTTGGAGGTGCCATTAGGCACTCTGGGAAAATGTAGGTGACTGCTAACTGTAGAAGGTGTGCCGGCAGGTTGACAGCTAGTTGAGATGTTAATTATTACACACCTGAAATGTATTTTATATCATAGATTATCTAACAATAAAAGTATATAGAGTGGATTTTTGCCATTAACTGCTCCCCCTATCGCTGCAGGTCCTCAAAGTCCCACAGAACAGAGGGGGAATGGTGACTGTAAGCGGCGGGAGACGGAAGCTCCTTCCAGCCAGACGGCATCTGCCTCCCATCTCGACCTCAACTTCCCCCTACCAGGAGAGAAAGGCCCCTCCTGCCTGGTCAAGGTGGGCTATGTCTTTAACACAGGGTGTCTTATCACCTCATTTTCATTGCCTGGTGGGTAATTTATTTTTCGTCAACGTATATTCCAAGAGGGGGTTTCATAGAGGATACCGCCAGTATCAGCAGACTTTCTGAGTACAGAAGCTAAAAGGTGCTGTGTTGTTGGCAGGTGTACGAGAACTGGGATGGCTTCAAACTGAACGACACACTAGAGGTCTTTGGGATTCTCTCCGTCAGCCCTGCTCTCAGTGCTCTGGCCGACAAGAAGTAAGACACCAAATTTAGTTTAATTTCTCTCTGGTGGTGATCTGTATGCTTGTTGGTCATTGTTGACATGTCCACACAGAGACTCCTCCTCATTCCTCCTGGACCCTACAGAGTGCATGGAGACGGCAGAGGAGCAGCGAGTGCACAGCCCGCCAGCCTCGCTCGTTCCTCGACTCCACATGCTCTATGCCAAGCCACTGACACACAACAACCCCCTGCTGCCCTGCGCCACTTTGGAAGACAACAGTGCCTGTAAGGACAAAGTTTTCTTTTTACTAAGTCTGCTGCAAATTACCACAATTACATGATTTTACATCACCACAATTTTTATACGGATGTAAATGAGCCTGGCTGCAATTCATCCGATTTGCATAGCATGCTGCCAAATGAGACATGATGGTGGGTTGGGTTGTGACTCGTGTTGCACCTGTCACTTTTGGAACTTCAAGTGTGTATTCATCCCACAACAAGAATACTGTACGCATAAATATGAGTTAAATAGCCAAACGTCTGCATAAATGTAAATGTACTGTTTTTATATAGCGCTTTTAAATAGTACAGGAAGAATTCACGCACATTCATACACTGTGGCCAAGGCTGCCGTATAAGGTGCCACCTGCTCATCAGATAAACACTCACACACACATTTACACTCCGATGGCGCAGCATTTGGAGCAGCTCAGGGTTCGGTGTCTTGCCCAAGGACACTTCGACATGGGACTGCAGGGCCAGGCTGTCGCTTTATCTCTGAGCCACAGCCGCCCCCTAGCAAACGGATCAGTATTTAAATTTGTCATGAAAAACCCATGTGCCTAATTTTAAAATATTAAAACTCTTTTGACTAGAAAATTCCTGCGAACAAAAGAGAAAATATATAACAGGCCTACATAATTCATATTATTAGCGGTGCCTCTGCAAAACCTCGGTGCAGGCTTTTTGTGAACATGGACAAACACAATTTGATTTTTGAGCTCCTAGAAAAGGGCTGCACATCCTTACAAAATATCCAGACTAGTGTTTCTTTCTTGAGCTTGCGCTTTTCATTTGTAAAATGAATCCAGCAGCACTGCAAAAGTTGAAAAATGTCTATAAATCTAAACATTGTAGATGTTAAACTATGCTACGTGCTAAGATGATGATGATGCTGTTATTTGTACACAAGATCAAGTTGGTCTGATGAAACAAAAAAAAAAACAGCTTCAATTATAGTAATGCACCGCATTTTTTGGCAGTAACGGTAACAGCATTATTAAGATGGGAAGAGTAATCAATTAGATTACTCGTTACTGCGGGGCGGCCTCTAGCTCACCCAGTAAAAGCGCCTTCAAATCTGACCTGCGGCCCTTTGCTGCGTGTCATACCCCATCTCTTTCCCCCTTCCGTGTCTATCCACTGTCACTTCATGAACAGTTACTGAAAAAAGTAACGCCGTTATTCCCATCACTGGTGGGGAAGCAGAAAAAGGGGGCCATTATGTCAAAGTTCATCTGTCTTGTAAAGCTTTCCAAATAGAGGAATAATGCAGCCACTGTAACGCGTTAAAAGCACACATGCCTGTACTAGCCATAGGGACTTTTATTAACTCTTTGTCCTTCCTCCTCAGTTTTATCTTCCACCCTGAGTGAGATGGCCTCTGTCAGGGCAGAGCTGCTCACATACTTCACTCCCATTCTTCTGGGAGATGCCCTGGCTGCTGAGTACCTCATTCTGCACCTCATTTCTAATGTGTACGTACAGTTCAGTCTGTAATGTTTAAACGGGAACCTTTCTGTCTTTGTTTTTTGGCTTTGTGCTAAAGCCAAAGGAGCTTTTATTTATTTGTTTCTTCACAATGTGGTTGATTTTCTTTGTAGGTACTCCAGACGGGATGTTCTCCCACTGGGCAAGTTCACCTTAAACCTGAGTGGCTGTCCTACGGTCGCCTCGTACACTGAACGCTTCTACCAGATCATTCAGCAGCTCGTGCCCTCTGTGAGTGAACTTTGACCTGTCACTCCAAGCAGCTGCCAGTACTGCTAGGTTTATGGATCTATTTTTAATTTTTTTGCTGAAATGAAAGCCACTAAAAGTATTATTATTATTATTATTATTATTATTATTATTATTATATATATTTTTTTGTTCCCACCTGCAGTCGTACTATCTAGGCATGAGCCTCCAGAATATGAACCAAATGCGGTTTGTGCCAAAGAAGGACTACTCGGCCAACCGGCTAGTTAGTGGAGCCCTGCAGCTGGCCAGAAACACTTCCCTCTTCCTGGATGAAACCCAGCTGGAGCAGGGACAGCTGGACACAACAGGTGAGACTTCTAAAAATCATGATGGGACGAGACGAGGACAAAGTCTCCCTGCAGGCTGTAGACACTATTAGTATGATGTCACTGAGCTAACACTAACCAAGTTGCTTGTGTTGTGTAGGTGTGCGTAACGTCACGGCCTTGGGGAACCTGATCACTTGGCAGAAGGTTGATTATGACTTTAACTACCACCAGATGGAATTCCCCTGCAATATTAACGTGCTCATCGCGTCAGAGGGCCGCTCGCTGCTGCCGGTGAGCACAAAGATCCCCAAACCCATCCCAACATGGCCTGGGGTGGAGGGTGTGGAGGGTCGGTTTCCTTCAGCCTCTCATGAGACAAGACGTGTCTGATGCTGAAGGCTGTTTCCAGCCAGTGTCACGCTGCCATTGGTTGACTGCAGCAACCCCTCCAGCCAGCGGCTGTAGCTCAGGTCTCACTCTGGTGCAAACAGCCTGAGGAATGTGCTGTGTGCTATTCCTGTGTATTGGTCTAATGGGTTGCCATGGCGGCAGCTGTGTGCCACAGGAACAATCCGGGAAGAGGCGTTAGGCTCGGCCATGTATCAGTCCTACAGTGAAGGGCAGCGCGCTGTAAACAACTCCTGGGGTTGATTAGAAGTGCATGGCTCTGTTTACATTAAACATCTATCGGCTGCTCGAAAGCTTCACGGTCAGCTCGGCCTATGAAGTTTTGACAACATGCCAAACTAGGTGTGCACACAGCAGGCAGAGCCTACTTTTGCATAGCAACACCTGTCGGGGAAAAAAAGCAACTAGAGATGCATTTAGCTTTTGTGCAAAGTTCTTCCCTGGCCCAGTGTTTATATTTCTTTCTCTGTAACTCCACAGTCAGACTGCCAGATACACCTGCAGTCTCAGATCACCCCACCCCACATGGAGGAGTATCTCAACAGCATCCACATGCACCCTCATGCTTCACAGCTGAACAAGTTTAGAATGTACCTGAGCGTGGCTCAGCTGCTCAACTACAGCATCTCTGATGAAGTTACAAAGGTGAGACATGCTGTCATCTTCAGCCTGACGGGGGAAAAGCTAAATTACATTACAGTATAATATCTTGGAACTGGTTGCTTGCAGATTGGTTGTTCCTTCATGTACCTAGCAGGCCTGTGTGTGTCTTGTGTTCAGTGTCCTTTTGCTTTTCCTTCTCTGGTGTCCTCAGTCAGTTGAGGATGACTTTGTAGATATGAGGAAGGACAACCCCCAGAGCATATCTGCTGAGGATCTTCACAGGATGCTCGTTGTGGCAAGGTGGGCTGTGATTAAGTTTACATAAGCTTCTTTTGCTTGGCATTTCTTTTCTCTAGTGAGAATAAAAACAACCGCCTGTAAAGTCTTCTCTAAAAGGCAAAGTGTTAAACATAAAAAGCTATTATGACCAACTATTGAAATGCAACATATGACATAAGCAAG
>JABXJD010000023.1:232500-412500 GCA_013375575.1 Percina caprodes
TATCTTGTTTTTGGTCTCTTAAGGTAGTCATAATGAGAATATCCTTGAAATTTGATAAGAAAACTACTACTACGGTAGCACTTTTTCTGCAGTATTTTAAGATACGAATGTACACTCATATCAATCAGAAATTCCACTGTATAAAATTGGACACAGGATAACATAATTGCTTATTCAACACTTAGCTCAAATAACTGGACAATCAGTAATCTCCTAAGAGTCCATAATTATGTGCATGTAAACATGGTCACTGTCATGTTGGGCTTAAGTATATGTTCCTAAATTCTGTACAAGAGTCATAATTAACACGGGCAAGTTTAACTAAAGGGCAGATTTAAGAGCGCAGTTCTTGGCTGAGTAGTGACGCTATGTGCAAGCTTTTGCTACTGCTACCATACAGAAAGTTTCAACACGACGAACAACTACAAAATCCTGCTACAAGGAAAGCACTAGATCTGAATGATCCTGGTCTGGCACTGTGTAAACATTGCCTTCAGCTCGCTGTCTTGGGCTTCGCTGACAGCGTCTGGCTCTGGGCTCTTCTGTACCTTTGCCACAGCAAAGTTGATGCCCTGGGTGAGTCCTGCCTGGGTGAGGCTGGCCACCTGGACCATGGAGCTCTTGATCTTGGCGAAGGGGGACACCACTCGGCTGCCGTTGCTGTCAGCAGGTGAAGGGCCGAGGCTGCCCTCCATCTGTGAACAAAGGCTCCTCTGAGAGCCTCCGGAGGCCGCAGAGCTGAGCTTTTGGACAGTGAGGAGGTTGGAACTGGAGGTAGTGGAGTCGACGTCTAGCTGGGATGGCCTGGGGAGTTGGGGCTCCTCCGGCTTATGCTGCGGCTCAGAGCTTGGCCGCTTGTCTGGGTCTGCTAGGGTCTTATTCTGCACAGGAACCACAGGGTTGAGTGGGGGCGGCTGCTCTCCAAACACCTCAACAGGTTTGGTTTGTGCATCCTGGACAAACTGGTGGCAGTAGGCATCAATGGGAGTACCAAAGTCAATCAGAATGGCTTCTTCAGCCACCGAGGCGGCCCCTGGGGATTTGTCATCACTGTCTTGAGAGGTTCTTTCCTGCTTCTCGTCACAGCCAGTGACTCGGATAATGGAGGGGATATTTAGTTCCACACTGCCAATAGACTGGGAGCGACTGCCCAGCCGTGGGTTTGATGCTACAATGCCGCAGCTGGGCAGCACATAGTCCACGTTTTCTAAAGAACCAGAACATGGGTGGTCTGGGTCCGAATTGTAGGAGTCAGAGTCATCTGACATTTCAGAGTGCCCGTCACCAATATCTTTTCGGGGTCCTGTGCCAGGGTTGCTATCTGATGTTTCCAAGCTGCTGTCTGACTTCCACAGGTTGACATGCATAGTTGGCTTTAGGAAATTGACTTTTACATCAGGCTTAGAGAAGTTGCCCAGCCTCCCGAGGGGCTTGAAGGGGCCAATGTTTACGTTTGTCTTGGTCTGTTTAACTTTCTGATTAAGAGAGGAGAACTTGTTGAGGAGAAAACTTTTGCCCTGAGCTAGACCAGAGCTACCCTGGACATGGTCAGCAGGTTTGTTCTGGATGCCCATTATATCCTCATGAGGCCTACTCTGCCGCCTGGAACACAGATACAGACAACGTAAGTACATGGCCCAGAGCTCTGGTCATTGGTTAGAAGTTGAAAATGTGTTATCATCTTCTATCTTGCTATATGTGAAAAAGAGAAAGAGAAGAATGCTAATCATCTTAATGACAACAAATTAGTACTCACCTCTCCAGCTTCTTTTCAACCACAAGCAGGTCCAGCCCTGCGGCCTGCTTCATTATGCGAAGCATCTCAGCTATGCATTGTAATGTGTCTGAAACATGTCGCAATGCAAGTCTCAATCGGTATAACTAAAATGTTTCCATTTTTGCAGTTTAAACAATTTAAAGAATTGCATCCTACCTTTTCCATCATCCTCAGGATTTCGTGTTGCTGCTCTCAGTGTGTGAAAGTATCCACTCGTCTCTTCATTCCTGTAATGCAAACGCATACAGCAGAACTTTGGCTTCCCAAACAGAGTAGGCTCTGGACCTGCAAAAGAAAACAACTTGTAACTTCCATTTTTTTAGTGATGAGCTTTCTTCGCATGAATCATGAGTGGAGATATTGCTGAAAGGTTACTGAAAAACTGTTTTAGGAAGTGTTGGGTGAGTCAGTGAGCATACAATAAACCCTCACTTCTCCTTTGAGTTTAACGTACCGATTTCAATCTTTTCCAAACCCTCTAAATTGAGGCGCTGGTATTGGTCGACTTTGTCTGCTTCTTCATCGTAGCTAAAATAAAAGGAAAACATAAGTGAATCTGTAAAAACTATTTCTAAAAGACAAATGGTTGGCAAATTCAATGTCAGACTTACTATGCAATGTAATAGGCTTTGTCAGACAGAAGCAGCAGCACATCCACGTCTTTGTTGGTTGCATCAATGAGGCTGGTGGCAAATGAGAAAAAGGGTATCATGAAAAGAGCTCTTCAGAAACGTCTGAAAACAGTATAAATAGTATAGTATAAATAGTATTCAAAAAAACACACACTAGCCACTAACCTCATGTCACAATTGATGAGGGCCCAACCTCCATGAAACCTCTCATCATCAAGCAGCAAAAGCTGCATGTAGGTCTGCAGCAGGAGGCTGACCTGCTCCTGTGCTCCCCTCTGGCTCTCTTTCTCTTTCTCTTCATGCTCCTTCTCTTTACTAAAGATGGAGTACAGGTCCTCTGTCACTGGCAGGCCCATCATTAGGTCTGCAGGGAGAGGCAGAGGATTCAGAAGAGCAAATCAAGGGCAGGTTCTGGGACAGCGTGGGTACGAATACACATATACAGATATAATATGCGTTTGTTTTCCCATACCAATGACTGCTTGTCTATAAGCATCCCTGAAGCGGTTCAGATAGTAGCGGTTGGCTGAGTTCACGCCATCCTTCATCACACCAGCCAGTTTTCTCTCCCCTGTCCTGGTAAAATCTCCCTAAAACAGATCATACAGTGCGCATTAAATATATCTTTTGTCTTGTGACTCTCTGTGATTTCAGTAAATTTTCCAAAAGGCTCAGTCCATGTTGTGTTGTGTTCTGATCTACTGAAATGCTCTGTTGATTCATGAGCGTGTATCTCAACAGCTCAAAGGATTCACTATTAACTGCATGTGTCAAAGGAAGATGGCACACTTCACTAATTGTGTTTGTTTAAGCAGACGCTGATTCAGATGAACGTGTGTAAAGACACAGTGATGTTACCTTGAGCGCTGCTGTGCCTGCATACTGTCTGCTGATGGTGTCGCCATTATTGGCCCACATGATCTGATAAATCCTGTAGCATTTGAGAGGCAGAGGCTGCTCTGGAGGCATCACACCCAGTTTCTTCAGCTACAGGAAGACAGGAGACAGGTTTGTTAAAACGGTACATGGAAAGCCTTTCTCCCAGTTTACACTGCATCGGTGGGAAAGGTCAGTATTTATTTACACATTTATTTAGTTAAATTTCCAGTTGAATTTGCGCATTAAATGAAATCCAAGATGAATATGGAGGAATTACTGGATTTCTAAAAAGCTCAAAAGATTTGTGGTGTACAAAATATGGTTGTGTTGATGTGCACAGTCTGCCATCAGTGTGTGATCTGATGAGCAAATATATTCAGATGTCAGTAATCTGCCAACAAGCTAACACACGATTCATGTTGTCAAGTGAATCTGGAAAATTGCGCTTACACCTTTTGTAAAGCACTTCGCAATCCCAGTATTAGATAACAGTCATAGAAAATATGTCAATGATGATGTTTATTATTTATTATTAACACTGCGTTTGTCATATTAATTAACAGCAAGTTGTTAAATGTGTATTTTCCCTGAAAAATGTGCAATATCTATAAAAAATAAAATAAAATAACATTTGATATTGCTATTCCTTGCATACCAGGAGAATGAAGTTTAAGATCACAGCTACTAAGGAGAGTTTCAGAAGGAAGTGTTTTCAGTCTAAAACATCACTGGTACAGGAAATCGTAAATTCAGACCTACACAATAAAATGTGTTTTGTGCTGTGAGAAATGGATGTTCATCTGTTTGCCTGGGTCCACACAAAGAACAGATCTCACCTGTTGTTCCATCACCACCCGAGCAATAGCAGCCTGGACTAGGTTGGTCCTGTCGAGGCAGTCCATACAGTTGACTCTAAAGATACCCTCCTGCTTGCAGATGACTCCGGCCTGATCCACCCTGACAGATCAAGATACATTGAAAACAGGATGTATTCATAGAATTACAATATTTTACCCAATAACAAACAGGATTACTAACATGCACTAATACCCTATGAATGATTCATTGTTGTTTTAAATTTAAAAAAATAAAATAAAAACAAATCATGCCCCCAATTAATATAAGCAAGAGTTCACGTTATCAACATTTCATTGTAAATTACTTCATACTGAGATGACACTTACCAGGCCCACTTCATGTCAGTGATGAGGTCAGAGATTGCATCGGTCAGTACTTGCACATTCTCAAACTTCATACCTCGGCTGAGAAACAGGATATAAGAAGTATAAAGGGGAAGGAACTGCAACGTGGTATAAAATAGGATGACTACAGTTATGAACAAGTCCCACAGCTGAGGCAAGTGTTTCTCTTACCAGTGCTCATGAAAGTCAAATGAAACGTATGTGAGGTTTGGGTTGTTGTAAAGCAGGACTTGCTTCAGATATGCGTCCCCAATTATCTTCTCCCGTCCACTTTGATCCACTAAGTTAATGATGACCTGAAAAAGACAGGTCAGAAAGAGTGTGTCTAAAATAGTATAAAATGCATGGCCCTTGAAGCCTTTCCTGTGGAAACACACTGACATGCTCAGGATGCTCTGACATTAAGCACATGGTAGTTCACAGTACATGCATCCACAGGTGACAGAATAATCAGTTGTGATCAATTTAAAAATAAATCCTAACACTAATGCATGCAAGTAGTCAATAATTAAGCACATACCCAAGCATGCACTACGGCAAAGCAAACCCACCTGCATCTTGTAGAGTTTAAGCTGTTCTTCAAAGTGAGCAGAAAAGTAAGACATGGTCTCCTTCTCTCCTGAAACAAAACAATATGCATACAAATTATTTCCATATAATGAGTCTGGCTAGACACCAAGAGATCTAGTTTGCAGACTTTACTGCAAGATAACTATAACTTTGGTTGGTATGTAAGACGTAGCTCAACTACACTGGACAGATGTGGTAGACCCGAAGGGAACAGCCCACTATACCCAATCAAAGCCTCTGAGAAACCCTTCTTATAAGACTGTATGCAAGATAATGTAGTTCTGCTGACCTTTCTCTAAGCGTGGCCGGGGATTGTAGCGGTACCCCGCCTGGCTCCAGAAGACAGGCACGGAGCCACGAGTCTGCACAAAGGACAGAGTGTGGCTGTGCACGTGGATTAACTGTTCTGTCTCCACATAGTTAGCCACATGGCCATCAGTATCCACTCCTCTGCGTTTGTACCGCATCCCTTTGGGTAAGGAGAATGTATGAGCACTATTCAGATTATTTATATCACAGATCATGCGTCACTTGAAGAGAATACAAACTCAATTGCCCGCTGAGTTATTCAAAGCATATTGTGAAATAAGCCATACTCGGATGTGGGCAGTCCCAACTACACAGCATAACCCATATATTTGGACAGAATCAGAGTTCAGGCATGAGGCCAGGCTGCCAGTAACCGTAGCTCTACCTGCACGGTGGCGACTGCGTCTGGAGATTAGGGCCACAGTGAAGCGGGGATGGATGTCATCAACACAGGTGACCTCCTGTGGTGGCGTTTCAGGGCTGCTCCTCTCTTCGTCGGATGTCTCGTTGTAGTTCACCACCAGATCCTCCACCTGTACAAAGCCCTGGATGATTGGTATCACCCAGAAGTCCACCTCTGGCACCTGGAGTATTCAAAAAAGTTCATCAGGTTAAAATGCCCTTTGTCATGTTGATAAGGAAACACTTTGCATCCACCAAGTATTCCAAGCAGATAATCTTGTATAACTCAGAGCCTTTCTATTCATGGAGTATTTTCATACTTTTCTGATCAAGCGCTGTTAATTATACGCACATACAACTGCCACGTTTACACAGCAGTGCTAGCTGCACTCTATTAGCAAAAAGTCAACAAAAAAATGAGAGAAAAAATGAGAGAAACAAACCATAACTGTGCCACTTAATATATCTTTGTTGATAAATTACCTGAAGGTCAATAAGGTCCTGGATCATGTGTTTATTCCAGAAGAAACGGTCGTCCACCTTTCACAAAAAATAAAAAATTTTGTCAATCAGATGTAAGGCTTCTGCTGTCTAAATATGTAAAATGAATAAAGCAACAAGCCCAACGAGTTGTGAGATGTGTTTCTCTCCACACCTGTTTCCATAGGGGTAAGCTGGACCTATCCGAGTCTCCCTGGCGCTGCACACTGTTTGTCAGGTCGTAGGTCATGCTGTAGTAGAAGGAATCGGAGTCCATGAATACCTTGTAAAGCTCATCCAGCAGCCGCCTCTCCAGACGTTCTTTCTCTTTATTTTCCTTGACCTGGAAGGCAGGGGAATACTGGATTGGGTGTTTGGATAGAAAAGAGCGGTAAGTTGAAAAAGAAAAGAAAGCTAACTTCAACTAGAACTTCAAAGCCTTTAAAAGCGTGAAAGACAGGTAAAGTAGTGCATCCATTTGAGGATGACAAAATACATATTTAGAAGCGGACAAATAGCAGACACCTTTTTCTTGATGGGCACAGCAACATTAGATTTGATCTGGCTGAAGGTCTTCATCAAGAACTTTGATTCATCAGGAGACTGGGCCAGTTTGTCTGGTCTGTCGATTCCAAAGTGATGCTTCTTGCAAAGCTGTAAAAGAGGATTCTCTATCAAATGTATGCAATTAAATGCACATGGTAGATATATTTAAAAAAGTAAAGAAATGGTCATTTGCTGAGGATATTACAACTGAATTTGGTCCCACCTTTCATTTCTTAAAACAAATCAAAAGTCCAGAACTATCCACAAACAGCCAAAACAAACCGAAAAAACAGACAATACAGTACTCTACAGTATATCGTTCTCATTTTTCTACTCAAACGCTGTAAACAATCTAACTAAATTGATTAACAGGATTTCTAGGCACAGGGGTGGATCATTCCAGAGGAGGGGAATGATCATTCTGCAATACAAGGACAGTGTACAACAGGGAGCTAGTCTAAAAGCCTATCCTGGACCGATCATCCTCCTCCATATTTACTCACTTGGAAATATTCTGTCTCACCATCCATGAAGCTCCCCTGAAAGACTGAAATCTCAGTAATATTCAACACAGTGATCTATCACAGTGACTATAAGTCTGCATTTAATTTTCACTCTATGTGTATGGATGAATGTAAAAACTATACTAATATATATATATATATATATATATATATATATATATATATATATATATATATATATATATATATATATATATATATATATATATAGCCGATTAGAGAATAATCATAAAGTGGCACATATATACAGGGTATTCTTGGTTATCTGTATTTAAAAAAAATGTAAATACAGTTGGGGGGGGGGGGGATGAGTGCAGTAATCAAAAAACAAGTACATGAACACTGCTTCTCATGTCTCATTACAGCATTAGCGTACACACCTCCAGCTCAAGCTCCTGTGGCTCTTCGTCAGACAGGGGAATGACGGCTATCTTGGTGATCTTGTAGACTTTGTGGTTGCCTGGTAAATTGCCCACCAGTGCTTTCTGGCGTATTAATACGAGGCCCAGAGGAAGGTCTGCCAACAAAAGAAAGAAGGGGGAGTTGCGTCATGGGTGCAGAATTCCTCACATTCTGAAAGGTGTGAAGGAAGCAGCAGCACACCAGCCATTGAATGCAGATTTTGAATAAGGTAACACAAGGCATCTGGTAATTAAATATCAAAACCATGTTAATCCATCTGAATTAGTAAAATAACTGTTCATTTATTTTCTTGTGAAGGCAGGGTATAATGCTCCTACTCCATACCATTCCTACCCTGAGGCCCACTGAGACAAACCATCAACAAAATCATTTTTAATCACCAATTGAATCATCACCATCAGCTCACTCCTCTTCATAACTACACAAATTCTCAAGTACTTTAACACATTTCTTCACACTTTTCATGTGAGTAAGAATCATGCGAAGCACTGGACGATTTGTTAGCTTAAGCATCCACGCACACATGCGAGAAATTCTGGGTTAGATGTGTGTGCCCTGTGAAAATGCAACGAAAAAAAAACCAGCTTAAGGTAAAATGTAATTCTCCACTTACCTGTGTGAAGCTGTATCTTTCCAATGATGCCGTCTACCATGCCCAAACACACTGGATTCCAAGCTAACAACAGGTCTGTTGCTGAAACAGAAATATGAAAATGAAACATCAGAATGGAAGTGTAGCAAGACAGCTCAGCTAGATGTGCTTGAGGCCAGATACTGTAAGCAGCTAGGGTAAAAAATTAGCTACATATGCAAGTACAGGGCCATGAAGGCCACTTAGTTTATCAAGGCCTTGAGTTATCTCTAGAAAGACTTGAGCATGTGTGCCGTCTCTGTCAGAGCATGTACACAAAGTTTACTAAAAAGAGTTCTTATACCACTCACTTTAGCTGTTGGTTTTTCCGGTTGCTGCCATCTCACCAGTCAAAAACATTTTGTGTACACAAACAATATTCTCAATTCTACAGTTCATGTGTAGAGCCACTGGTGATACTTTGAGCAAAGTTTAAATGTTTGTAGTGTTTTAAAAATAGAGATTTTGATGCGATCATAGAAGGGCCCCTCGCACTCCCATTCAAAAGGCCATTTCACCCAACGAAAATACGGTGAATCTTAAAAGTAGAGCTTCCATCCTAATTATGCTTTTAAACAAAAGTTTGACTTGGGTACATTCACCAAAAGCCCCTAGGTTGCATTTTTGCAAGAGTTATGCTTTAAGTATCTTAAAACAGTTGTGGTTGGGTGGTTTCCTGTTACCACAATAAAACTTGTTTTTAATACCTAGAACCTAAACCTGTATAAATCACGAGTAATCATGCACTTAAAACTGTCTAGTGCCATTGTATTGAAGATAGTGTAATTTGTTTGAAGAAAAAAACAAAACTGTCTCCATTAACTTACATTTTCAAACACCAGGCCAAGTTTGAAGTCAGTTTTGGTAATGCACAAAGTCAGTGACTAAAAAGAAAAACTGGATTGCTTAGCATTGGTGACGGATCAAAACATCATAGTGGAGAAAATTGGAAAAGTGTGAGGGGTGTGGCTAAATAGGGAGAACATCAAGTCTAGGCAGCCTCAGACAATGACTCTTCCTGTTACTTTTCACCAGCCAACCATTTCATGTGAGGGCCCACAGGAAAAGTCATGCAGAAGACAAAATTACAAAAATGATGAAAAAAATGATACCACAGCTTCACTCAGAATATCTAATATCATGGAAATACTTCACAGTGTGCTTGAGAGTGGAGCAGAAACCCAGTGAGGAGTGGAAACCTTTTTTCCCCCCCAATTAAATAATGAAACAGTAGTGCAACTAAAAACCTGTTCAGGATGGCTGGACAGCCATACAACTTCAACTGACACAGAGGATAACACACACTGCCTTCAGGCGGCTCTAATGAAACTTCTCTTTTAGTTCAGCAGGTCTTTTACTTCAGCTGAGAATATGTAATTCCCACAGTCCACTGTATTTCATAGCAATGAACAGTCAGTTCTGCAATGTGATAAGGTGTAATGCCAAGAACAGCTTTACAGACGTCAGTAAAACTTAATATGCCTGTACCTGTATTTATTACTACATGAATACATCAGAATGGTAATATAGTTTTCTAAAAAAAAAAAAATTAGAATAGAACATATGCTAATTAGCATATGTTCTATTCTAATATGGGGAGTTTTTTTTTTTTTTTTAAACTGTCTTCAGTCAAGCATATCGTAAGAAAGCTATAAATGTTTACCTCCTTACTGTCCTGTGCTTTGTCAGTTTGGTCTAAAGAAGAACTGCAGAGTCTTTTGTATTAACATAAGAAGCTCAGCAAGAACTTTGGAGTCAGTTTGGGGTGTTGGCACTCCCGGATTAAAACGGATTAAAAGACAAAACGATGATTTCAAGATTTGTGAATGGCGCATCCAACAATTTCCATCTTTGAAACAAGAGTTAACGTGTCTATGTTTGACACAGGTGGATAATTTAGAGCGATTACACGATTACGTTACCGTTCATTTCAGAAACAACGAGTGACAATTACAAGTGGAGGATTAAACTAAACCGCTAAGGCGTTTTCAGAATCAGGGTGACAAAAAGCATCAGTAGAATGTTTTTTCAGCTCCAGGCAGGCCAACAAATACACAGTACAACAAAAAAAATCAAATGCTAATTTCAGGTAAATGGCCGGTGCTGCGGTACAGAGAGCTGTCATCCAGTACGTACCAGGTCTGACTGTCATGGTCCCGTCTTTTCGGCTGCACCACAGAGCACGATCTCCGCTCTGGAGTATGTAGTCGTCTTTGGCTTGGAACAGCTCCATTTTGTCCCTTGACGTTACACAAACACAGGTGGCTAGCTGGCCTAGTAGCCAGGTACAGGTAATTATCAACTTTCACGCCTTGGAGGTAAAGTGTAGCTAGTCGGAGAGAGACTGACTGGCTAGCCACGGTTAGCTCGCTCCCCACACTGGTAAGCTACGGCAGATAGCTACCTCGCGAGCTAGCAGCAGCAGCAGCTGGATGCGTGTCGGATGTGTTTATTCCACTTATAGGCATACTGGTAATCAAATTCCCTTTCCACTGGAGAAGCAGCCCGTCCCACGGTCATGCTGCACGGAGTAAAGGCAAAGACACATCAATAAGGGACAAGATATCCCAGCAGCAGCTGCTGCTTGCACTCGTAACGTTAACCGACAGTTTCCTGCTCTAAACAATAGCACGTGATCTGTTCCGTCATCACCGGTGTACAGGTACTGCACATAAAAACTGTTTACGTCATTACATCAATGATTAGAGTACTTATTAACTATATATTTACGTCATGGTTATATGATATTATATTCGAAGATACCATATGTTGATAACTGGGCTCCCCATTCTGATGAAAGTGAAAATTTAGAATGTGTGGCTTTCTTTTATTTTTTTATATTGCCTTTATAATTGCCTTTTTTTTAAGAAAAAAAAAAATGTGAATCTCTTATGTCAGGGAAATCAAAACCTCACAGCTACAGCAAGGCTAATGCTAGTTGGATCTGGGGAAATTAGAGGATTATGTATAAAACAATCAATTAAATCCCTATTCTGATGTTACAGTTTGGGGTCATTTGTATATATAAAAAAAAACATGTTAAGTGTCCCCACCCATCTATAAATAAGGCAGCAAACATGTTCTTAGTTATGACCCAGTGGGGCTCTAAAGGGAAAAGGCATGGTGGGTTCATAATCTTACCACTGAAACCCCTTTAGTAAAACTAAGCCAGACAGCTGAATACTGTCAGGGACACATCTTCAAAGTCTTCTCAAGTCAATTCTCAGACTGGCTGAATCTGTGGAAACCAAAATATTAGTCAAAATCCATGTCAAATAAAATTTATTTTCAAACATACCAACGTGATTTGCTTTCAACAATGTATCAGTCTGCTACTCATAAACAGTGAGTAAAACTACACCACAATCCAGCATTTGTGAATGTGTGTTAGCCAGTTGTCTAACATACATTTCTTTAAGAATTGGGCACTTTCTTACAGTTGGCATATTAAAGGCATATATGCCAGTTTTGTGTTAGCGTTATTACAAATTGTGGCTGTGGTAGTTATACATTCTGACAATCTTAAACTGTGATTCCTCATTAGCACCAAGTGCTGATTGTCTGACATCTCAAGTAAGATACACATCTCACCTCCAATTGTCATTACACATTCATAAATGTACCAAAATACTATATAATGATATAAATACTGATATATATTTTTTTCTTTGAAATAACAAGTAAACCAATGCACATACAAACACTCAAACACATCAATCAAAACTTGTGTAACTTATATACTTCGAATGAATTGCTGCTGATCTTTCAGCACAACACATTGTAATGATGGCAAAGTGCAAAGACGGCAAAATGAGTAATGCACCAAAAAGCAGCATCTAATAAACATATGCACTGTGTTCATGTGACAAAGCAGCTCCAACATGGCCATGTAGCTATAAAGGGGAAAATGCTTTTCTGTTGACCGAGTTCTGCTTTAAAGCCCCATTGTTTGCACTTGTGTACAAACTGATTTGCTGACTGGATTAAGAAAAGCTTCATACAATATTTGATCAAGACAAAAGGCAACCACACATAACATTTCTTAAGAAAATACTTCTACTTTTCTTCCATTTATTGATAAAGGCCTCTTATTCAAACTTGAATTTAACTAGAAATTGTTGTCAACACCTTGATCATGACAGCTGTCTTATTATGAAGACATTGGCACAACACAGAAGGAAACACCATGGCTTGAAAAACATGATTGCACAGAGCTGCCATCAATTATGTGCTGAATGGCAGGAAATACCAACACTGTTAATCAATGCATGCAACTTCCACAAATGCTGTAGATAGAGGAGAAGGAGAGTTAGCTGGAGCGGACTTGTTCGCCATCAAATTTACTGCAGGTTAACCCTGCTACCCTGTTGATTATGAAGTCATTATGATATTTCCTTTGCCAGCTCAGCATTCTCCTTGGTGATCATTCTGGGCTCTCCTTTCTGTGTCAGGTCATCTCCCTCCATCTCGGTCTCGCTGGCAGGCCTGGCTGGCTGCTCCTGCAGTTGCTCCAGTTCTTCCAGTATGTTCTGAACACGACGGACTCCATCCCGTCTTGCCTGTCGTACATCTACACGACCCTCTGGGTCAACCGAGTCCAGTGCTAAAAGCTCTTTGGTCAACAGCTCCTCCAGTAATAAGTATTTCTTATCATTCTTCTTTCCATCAAAACACTTCACGTCCTGCTCCAGTTTAGCAACCCGTCCGACTATCTGCTGTACCTTAGCCAAGCCGGGGTGGACTGGACACTGAGCAGCCTGTTCAGTCTCAACCTTTACAGGCGCGACCTCTGGGGGAACAGCTGTCATGTCCTGGGCCTCAGGTTTTGGAGGTATTTGAACTGTGATATCTGCAGTATGTTGTTGTGGTTGTTCTGGTTTCTGGGGCTGCTGGAACGGTTGCTGGGACTGCTTTAACTGTTCGGGATGCTGAGGCTGTGGATATGTCTGAGGTGGTGTCTGCTGAAACTGTTGAGGTTGCTGAGGTGGAGGCTGCTGGAACTGTTGAGGTTGTTGAGGCTTTTGGATGTCTGCTTCTGTGTGCAATGGTTGGGGAGCCTGCGTGTTCTCGGATTTCTGCTGAGTGCTTTGTTGTTCCTGCTCCATTTTCTGGGACGGGTCTCTTGTGAGGACATGCTGCTGAGCCTTAGAAGTTAAAGACAAGCTGTCACTATCTAGATCAACACATACTGATGTGAACATCTTTGAGCATTGAGAAAAATCACACGGAAATAAAAATTACCTGTGGCCTTTCTCCCAGCACCTGCGTTATAATAGGTGAATGGCTTCTAATATGAGGTTGGAGGTGAATAGAAGTAGCATCGCGATGCTGAGGCAACAATGTTGGAGAAGCTCTTTCCCGGGGAGGTGGCATTGCTGCAGAGTAGCCAGGCCATTCGTCGGTTTGAAGGCGATGAAAGGGCTGCTGGTGCTCGGAGTAGGGGACGCGCTGAGAGTAGACCGAGGGATTTAACTGAGCATGTGTTTGTGTTTGTCCTCCTCCACCCTCATGAATCACCGGGATGGGGATGTAACCTGCTTGAAGTCCAGTGCTGCTGGGCCGTGGGGCTTGGTGATGCGGGGCAGTGTAAACCTTGAAAATATATGAAATTGAAACAGTGAAAATTCAGTCTTTGGTAATTTATTTTGCATAGGAATTATAGTCTTGCAGCATGCATACTCAAATCCAACCTCTGTTGTTGGCGAAACAGGTGAGCTGGCCTTTCCGGGCTCAGTGGAGCAGCTATCTGAATGTCCGTGTAAAGGTGATCTGGGCCTGCAGTGGAGCCCCGGTGTCGGGGAAGGTGTCTGCCGGATATTCTGTGCAGTGGTTGGCTGGATGTAGGAATAACATGGATGCTGTTGCTGCCTTAGGTCTGCACCATCATGGAAGACAGGAATAGGAACATAACCTGGGCGCAGAATGGGGTGCTTCATCTCCCTCACAAAGCTTTTCTGTATCTCCTGAGGGCTCGGTTCTGGTGGTATGTTAGGTCCATTTGCTGACACTTCTCTGACCTGAAACACAGCCAATAGTATAAAGATATCATTTAAAATTTTAAGTCTTTAGTAATTATATCTTTATAATAATATATAAATAATCTTATTTATTTACAAGATCCAGCAACTAAATAAAACTACTCTAAGCACTAAGACTACCTTTAAAATCAACATTTAGGTAACCTAGATGTTGGTATCTTTAATTATATATAAATAAATATATAATATATATAATAAAGTTATTCGTCATCATAAGTGAGAATAGCCATTACAGTAAACACTGCTAACTTGCTTGACATTAGGATCCATAATCCTAAGGTAATTACTAATTATTATCAAATGTTTTGCCAGGTGAATGGCTTATTTTGAGCAATTACAAGTTATAAAAACTGTTGAAACAAAATGCTACAGTATTCTGCTTATAGTTAAGTAACATTACTTTCATTTAGTAAATCGTATACGTATATACTGCTGCACCAAGAGATTAAGTTTTAAATTAAGTAAATCCCAAACTCTGTACGAGTGAACAAACATACATTCAACATTATTTTTCTGACTATGTGCAGCTAAATGTGTTGTGTACAAAACATATTACTGACATATTAATGCATACAACCAAATATTTTTTTGTTTTGTTTTTTAAACCTGGAGGTATTTTTAATAGGAAAGTTCTCTCAGTCTTGAGATAACTGCAAAGGTTATAGGTTAAAATGTGACATTTTTACAGGGAGATGCCAAATGTATCACCTATTTGAGTATTTCATAAATTAAATGAATGAACGTCTGATTAACATAGACTAAGCTAATTTCCTGTCAGCTGGGAAATTAGGGTTTGTGTGCTGGGTTTGTGTGTGTTATTTGGCTCCACAATCAGAGTGACATCCTGTGTCACCTGGCTGAATTATCCAGCTCACAATAGTTTGGCACCCCCTCTAAACTAACATGTTATTAGCACATCACCATTATGTCCTACACAGAGATAGAACTGTATTTTGCTCCGCTGTTTGAAAAACTTTAGGAAGAAAAACGGGTTAGTATTTGTATTATAGTTCCACACACATGAATTATGGTGAATAACTTAATTTTGTCCATATGTCAGTCATTCTTTGACCACATTTGTTCTGGTCTAATCTGAAGAAAAGATAAACATAAATAAACCCATTTGTATGCATACAACCCTGATACTCACACTGAAAGCATGTCCTTGTGGACCTAATATTGCTGTAAAATAATCACAGAAAAAAAATCATAAGCATAATTTCTCCCTAAATACAACATTGGCACTTTCAACACACTCCTGGATGTCAGCCAATGAGACCAATCAGGAATAATATGAATTTCCATTAGCCAAGGTAGAAAAAAATACTATTTGTTATTGTTCTCATAGTGTACCAAGTGGGTGACTAGACACCTGCCAACAGCTATGGAGCAACAGGTCTGGTAGTTCAGCACTCTGTCAATAATTTATCTGAAAAGTGATTAAAGCTCTCCATTCAGCCACTAACAACAAATACTTATGCCTACAGAACAAAAACTGAATTTATAAGTAAGCCAGTAGCATTTTCGCTCTAAGACAAAAAAGTTCTGAAGTAGCTGTGGACGACCCTTTGCCCTCTGCCATTTCAGTATGGGACACTGCCAGGCAGCACCATAGCACCCATTTGATCCCCTGACAGCTGTGTCTTTCTAGCAGATTCTTCGGGACACTAACTTTGGACAACAGTGTCTATCCCTGAGACGAAAGATTACCAACTGGCAGCCAGTGAGGTTAACTTCAGCCCACGGGTTTTCTCTGCAGACCTGTATGTTTCCACAACATATATTTAATACAGCTGAACATGAACATGATATGCAGGGCAGCCAGCGCCTCTGTCATACAGTTATACTCCACAGGCCAATGTGAACTGGACCTGCCTCAATCCTTGTAAGGGAAAAAGTTCAATATGAGCTGGACACCGCAGTTTTTTCCCACCATGAAAGAAACGTTTTTAAAATACTGGAAGCTCATCATGGGTAGCCTGTTTGTGCTGCACGGTGAGTCATCGAATAATAATAGTGTTAGCTAGATCATGGGAACATTACTGGGTTGATCACCCTTTATAATAGGCTTATGAGCTGTCTGTGAGGGGGAGGTAACGGTGCCAAACAAGGCCTACAGTCAACAAGATTAATATAACAGTGATGTAGCACCCCGCTTTGATTTAGCAGCGTACCAAACCACAACACTATAACCGACGAAGCTCGACACACAAACAATACTCGTTAACATTGACAAACCAACTTTATGCCGCAGCTCTTTTAGCTACCTTTTTCGTGTCGTGTCGCGGGTCATTCCAGGTTGTCGTGCGGTTATTGTGATCCACAAAGAAGGGCCATCCAGTCTGAGGGTCAATTTTTACTTCCCAACCGAGGGGAAGAGGGTCGTTGTCATTGTTGGCCATTATCAGCATCGGAGACTGTGTCTTCATGCCGTTCATGTTGCTGGCTGTTCAGTAGTACTGAAACATTTTATACAGGCGACGGACGCTTTAAAGATTCCTTGAAGTGACGTGGAAAAGTGGGCTGGAAGTTTCTCGAAATAGCCGGGTTAAGGTTGGGGGCGGACAGCGCTCAATACTGTGGCATGGGTTCCCAAACCTGTTATGTCGCATTCCCCCCCCCCTCCAACAGAGACAACCTCTGACCTGCGTTACAAGATTTTTTTTTTTTTAACTATTATTTTCAGGGACACTGCACATGGATCAATATCAATAAATGGGCCAGTGTTAGCTTAAATCAGAATCCGATTGATTGCCAACAGGTTTTCACTAACACAGCCATGATTTTCACATATAGTCTACAAGGAATTTGCTTTATTAGTAGAGGGAATTGCCTTTATTTTAATATTGTCTTTTAGAAACATGTTCTGTGCTGTGGTGTCTAATTTTTTATTTCTTTATTTGTCTTTGAGGTAAGATAAGAATTCTGGCAAAATACTAATTTTCAACTATTGTCCCTAAGCCTGATATTAAAATGGCAACTTAAACAACAAATAAAACATATAAAATTAAAACCACAGGAATCAAAACATGAGCCGCTGAACAGGATAAAAAGCTTAGACGCAGCATCATGCAAAGTAGGACAGGCACACACAAAAATCAGGCAGTTAATACAAAACAATGTTTTCATTTCATTTTTACTTATTAGGATATCAGTACAAATAGTTAAAGCATGACAATACATGCAATCACATTACGGAAGACATAGCACAAGCAGACAATCAGCACAGACGACCTGTGCATCCATGCACCCCAGTTTGAGAACAACTTTTTGTGTGTTAGACAAGGGAATCCCAAGCTTTCTCACAACAAAGAATTCCCCAAATAGATGTACTCAAGACTCCAACATGATAAATCTTAGTCTGGGTTTTCTAGAATTTGGTACACTATTATGTAACTGCGGGGTGTGATGCAGTGTGGGCAAAGTGACACCTTTAATGACAGATCTTCCTTAATCACAGGACTACTCTAATTCTGCCTCATAAGGGAAATACTAGTAAATGTCAAGTAACTCACATCACTTGGCTGGAGACTGTCTGAAATCACTATATGGATTTTAAGATATGCAGAGACTGCAGTTGAAGATGACTGCTGTGTTTTCTTACACCTGAAGGTAGTGAGCAGATTGTCAATAACAAAACCTGCATTACAGCCTTTGGAGCCAATTTCCTGTATGTGGGTGTTTGTATGTGTTAACAGCATAGACATTCTCGTTCAAAATCCCCTCCATACAGGAGTTTGTTAATAAGTCAGATCCATAAACATTTTTATAAATTAATATTATGGGGATTTGTCTTTATTCTATTGTAGGTGATAAAAATTAAACATAAGTAGCCAGATTAAAGCAGTAAGTGTATCCCCTCTCTAGAATTCCAATTGTTTTATTGTGATTTTCTTGCTAGGAGTTAACAGTTTTAGTAAGTTCTACATGGTTCATTGGTATGTGCCACAATAATTGATACTTTGAGTCAGTGGACTCATTAATACAGTGATAAATCACATTGACAAATGATTATTAGATTCTTCATTTAGTGATGATGTTGATGTTTCCAGAATATCCCATGACATGTTTCTAGAATATTTGCATGCTAGGACAAAGGGACATCTGTGGCTTTTGCAACCTTCTCAACCAGAATTGAATGTATCTGGTAACCACTCACCATCCTTCCAGCCGTTACCCATCTCTGAGGGTTAGGTGGTGGTTAAGAAGTGTTTCTAATGGAGTGAAGACCTCAGTGTTGCAGCACATATTGGAACATTTGCACCTAAGCATTGATAGGAATAGTGACTGAAGAGAAACTCTATATTTTTGATGGGAATTCAATAATTTCATGACACAGGAGAAGGGAGCAAACTTAGCCTACTTGTTGGCCCTTTAATAAACATACTTCAAAATAAAATCACTTAACAAAAACGCATTAGACTGTGAAAGTTCCATAGACAGTTGGAAAGTTCCTGTCTTTGGCGTCCCCTAGTGATAGTATCAAGACATATGAGAGACAGTAAATCATGTTTCCTTGCCATACTCCCAGAGGTATCGCAGCAATTTATTTTTTGAGTAAAAATTCTGCATCTCTTCACGGTTAATCCTGTTTTGATTTTTTGATGATGTAGTTTAGTATTTTGTTGACAGTGGAAAAGGGAAAGGAGGAGAGGGGTGACGTGACAGTTAAGGCCTATTTTTTTTATAATAGATTTAGATAAACGTATTACAAATTTATGTTTGTTTATGTGTAAATGAACCTGTTTCGTAATGCAGAATAGACTAATCACTTTTTATAAACGCAGATCAGCTTATGTTCTTAATTTGATCTATTGACCTTTTGGTACATTAGTACTCAATACAATGTTTTATTCAGTTAGAGTAACACTTCTATAAGACCTAATTTGTTAATCAAAATGTGAACGTGTTATTCAAAACGTGGGATCACACTGGAAACCTTCACGCGGACACTAGAAAGGTGTCTGTGGTTTGAGACACCACCATTAACCGTCGGAATTAGGTGATTAAAACAAGCGCATGCTCGCATTCCACTCCAAAATAAAGGTCTCTTTTAAGCAAATTACCTCCAGAGGTTGCCTAATATGGTAAATTAAGTACTGGATGGTCACTGGCTTTTGCAGTTCTTAATTAACTAATCATCTCCAGAAACATCAACTATATCTAAGAAATGTAACGTTTCCAATGTTGAAACTGTAAAAATGGTGGCCTTTCGTCTATGGTTACCTCACCCTTACCTCGCCGGGGCTCTTCACAAACACACAAACACGCACCCACACACCCACGCTCGCCTCGCTCTCTGGACTCCCAGCGTGACGTATACCATATACCCGGTTAGCTAGCTTCTAAGCTAGTTAGCTAGCTAGCAGTAACTAACGTTAGTTAGCTACTAGCTAACAGCATACACTGGAGTCGGTCAACGTTAACTGTCGCATTCGGCTATGGACGACGAAAGCTATCCCAAAACATTGTAAGTAATGTTGATTGTGTCTTAATAGCGATAGGTAGCTGACGTTAGCTAACGTAGCTATCCGTTGGCTAACTTGGTTAGCTAGCTAGCAAACGTTAACCGCTGTCTACACAACCCTGGTGAATACCGTCAGACAACATAGCGTTATATGTAATGCTTCACTAACGTCAGATTATTAAACATATGGTTAAATACTAAATAACACGTATTTATCACGTTTGTGTAACGTTAAAAGCGTTAACGTGGGGCAAGCTAACGAAAATAACGTCACATCAGTAACGTAAACTCTCAAGTATCACAATCTGTGCCACGTTATCGTTACCAGGAGTAACATTAAACTGTTAACAGCTTTCACTAAATGAACCCCTCTTTTCCAGGTATGTGGGGAACCTCTCCAGGGATGTGACAGAAATTTTGATTCTGCAACTCTTCACCCAGATTGGGCCTTGTAAAAGTTGTAAAATGATCACAGAGGTAAATAGCCAAGATTGTATGTCTTTTAATTTTCTTTCTATGCTCCCTGTCCTGCCATTCACATCTATAGCTAGATCGTGACCAGTTTCAACTTTTCACCTACTAGTTAGGAACAACTTTGACTTAAACCAACATATAAAGAATGGCTGTCACGATTCTCCAAATCCTCGATTTGATTACATTTTCGATTCTATGGTCATGGTTTGTTTCTCGATTTTACATTTATCTTTTTTAAAGCACAGGTTGCTATACCATTTTTTTATATAATATTTCACCTTTGTTTGTAATGCACCACACTACATTGTAAATAACATTTATTTATTAATCATTTATGTAACAAAAACTTATATCTTCAGTCAATTGGAAACTTAAGCAAAATAACCTGCCATCTAGCCATGTTAATAGTCTTTTCTGAACAGTTAAGTGTCAACAAACTATTTATGAACAGCTGAACATATACTACGTAGATAACTGCCATGTTAGTCGTGCTTCCAGTGGAGGAATATGTTACACAAACATAACAGAGCTTGCGAACTGTGTTTTTTTTTTTTTTGTCAACAACACAAACATTGTCAACATAACTCACTAGCAATCCAAAATACTTCCACACCGGCGACTTCAGTGACCACCTCCAACTTTTCACCTACTAGTTATGAACAACTTTGACTTAAACCAATATAGTGGTTTCAGTTGTGGTCCTCAACTGTTGGATTAAAGGAAATAGACATAGCTGCAGTTACATCACAGTTGTCTACAGTACAGTGGAACCAACCTTTAACTTTTGTGTTTGACCTGGTCTCTTGCAGCATACAAGCAATGACCCGTATTGCTTTGTGGAGTTCTTTGAACACAGAGATGCTGCTGCAGCGCTTGCAGCCATGAACGGGAGGAAGATATTAGGAAAGGTAGGAAAATTTGTCTAGTTCAAAATTGATTGAAAGATTAGGCAGCTCAACTGTTTCAGAATTCCCTTGTGATCCTTGTTAGTTGTGTAGAAAAATATCTGTTTCTTAGGATTTGATGCTCACTCTTTCAGGAAGTCAAAGTTAACTGGGCCACCACTCCAAGTAGCCAGAAGAAAGACACATCCAGTAAGTTTTCACCTATTGGTTTTCTGATCTGCTGAAATCGAAGTTTACCAGTGAATGGTAAATGTTTTTTACCCTTTGCTTGTCTTTTGTTTCCTCCTAGATCACTTCCATGTTTTCGTGGGAGATTTGAGCCCTGAGATCACCACCGAAGATGTCAAGGCTGCATTTGCACCTTTTGGGAAAATCTCGTAAGTTTTTACCTTTTTTTTCTTTTTTCTCTTTTTTTTCTTTTAAAGGATTTTTTTTTTTTTTTTGAATGCTACAATGCGAGCATATTGATTTCTCTAAAGTTGGGCAATATTGTCATACTTCATAATAGTCTTCTGTAAATGTATGCTCTGAAACAACTGTCTATGACCATGTTTACATGCATACAATGGGTAAATTAAATAAAAAAACAAATATTGGTCCACAAGGGCTGACATCCCAAAGGTTTTTGTTTCTTCTCAACAGTTTACGAGCTACGTCTAATCTCAGATAAATTTGTAGGTTTGGGATAAAAACAGTGGTTTGATTTCCTATGAAATAATGGGACATCCTGGTGTCCAAGGGGTTAAGCGGTAGACCATGAATGGCAACATCCTCCCTTTCTTACATGCGTCCCCTTCCTCTCTCCCTCCCTCTCATTTCCCATTAGCTTTTCACTGATGGCTGTCTAGTAAAGGCATACTATGCCCCACCCAAAATTTAAAAATAAATACATTCAAATAGAATTTACTCAAGAGCACATAAGAATGAATATTGAGAAACAGAAACTGTAAAGGGGGAAACAAAAACTTGCATTACATAATGAGGCCTAGACTAATAGAGCTGATAGAGCATCTGTAGAATAATGTCGCTTCTACTTTTGATTATCTAGCACTGCAGTTCTCTCACTGAGAGAATGAATGATCATGTAGACAGACTGATAGATGAGCAGGTTTTGGTAAATTTATGCTTTTACTGTGAATGTATAATGGGAAAAGGCTAACACACAGAGTGAAAATCCAGAGATTACTCATGTTCAGGAGAACCAATTCAATTTTGCTTCATCTTGATATAATCTTTTCAACTTTATACTGTGTAAAGGACACTACTACATTGTAAACATAGTTAATGAGGGCCCAACATCATTTTAAGTATTGCCGGAAAGTATATATCAGAATGAACTGAACCTCTTACAATTATATGAATGGCTTTGTTTAAAAGAACAACAACACTCTTAACAGATTAGAACATCCTCATTTAAGATATTAATGACCAACACAATTCCTGTAAGTTGTTAAGAGCTTTATTGCAGTCACTTACTTGTAGTCTGTGTATTGTGTCTCTGTTTTTACGACTAAAGTGTCAGCTTTTAGGCTACTCTTGCTTTTCTTAGTATATTTAGGGTGTGGTAAGTAAACTGTATGTCAGCAACATGTAACCTGAACAGCTTTTAGTTGTGGGTCTCAATGAAGTAATAGCACTTTGGTTATTTTACAGAAATGCTCATAGGATTGGACAGGAGCTTGAAGGCTAACAGCAAAGGAACTGTGCACTCTGGAGACTCAGATGTAGTTTTTTTTCTCTATTTATTCCATTCTTTCCATATGTCTTTATTTGTAGATGCTATGTATTAACATGCTCTAGCTTAGATTAACATATTCCAATACTCAATGCATTCTTCTAAATCTTTGTTTAAATTGTCTCATTTTGATTTGCATAGTGTTGTTTGTAGTGCAATGGTCCTCTTCCAAAATATCTGAAAATGTCAATTTCTCAAAATTTGCAGCTCCCCAAACTCCATACTCCATATTGGTGGTAAAGAATTGACCAGGAAAAATAAAGAAATCTGTTAACAGGCCATGTATGCCGTTTAATTCCTTTTTTCTCTTTTGATATTTTCTATATATTTATTTGTAGCACGAGCACCAGCAGCAGATTTTAAGAATGCATGGCAATCCGTATAATCTGTTCCTTTTTGGGAATTCAAATCAATAACCTACTGTTGAGAAAATTGAACAAGAAGTGGTGCTCTAGTGGCAAGGATCCATTAATACATATAAAATGATTTAAAAACAATACTGTAGGCTGCATGTTTTTGTACTTGTTTTGTTTTTTTGTCTCAAGTGTTGCTTTGAAGTTATGTTACGAGTCAGTGCTCAGCACAAGGCCATGATAGCTAATGTAAATTACATTAATGTAGGACAGAGTGGAGGATTCACAGTTCAGTGTGTTTTGCGTGGTTCCTTTTAGTTTGAAGCATTTAAACTGGAAAGTGCACTGAAGTTGTTATCACGTTTCCTTCTAGGGATGCCCGTGTTGTGAAGGACATGACGACAGGCAAATCAAAGGGGTATGGATTTGTGTCCTTCTACAACAAACTGGTAAGGCTCCAGTGCAAGAACACAGACTGAAGGTTATTTCTATTTTCTGTTTATTATTCTACTTTAATGCATCATATATTAAATCTAAGTAATCTTAGTTGGAACCATAGTCACAACAACTTAAATCATCTATCATAACATAGTTTCTCGTTAACCAGTACCAGTATCAATATTACTTAGATTTAAAAAAACAAACAAAAAACAAACAGAAATAAAGTATGTTCTGAGAACTGATTATAGTCACAGATTTATCAAATCGAGAAGGATAACTGTGTTTGATCTGGATTTATAGGATGCAGAGAATGCCATCATTAACATGGGGGGGCAATGGCTGGGAGGACGCCAAATCAGGACCAACTGGGCAACACGTAAACCACCTGCTCCTAAGAGTACCCAGGACAGTAAGTTTTAAAGTCCATGCACACACACACACACACACACACACACACACACACACACACACACACACACACACACACACACACACACACACACACACACTGGGGATTTCACTTACCAGGCAAGGCAATTTGATTCTGCTTGAACCATCAGGATTGTTCAGGATGTGCAGACGGATTTGATTGACATTCTCCTCGCTCACTTGTTAGCTTGGTTGCACCTGCCATATGACACCTTTATCATTTTTTTTGGGGGCGGCTGTGGCTCAGTGGTAGAGCGGTTGCCTGCCAATTGGAAGGTTGGTGGTTCAATCCCCGGCCCTGCAGTCCCATGTCGAAGTCTCCTTGGGCAAGACACTGAACCCAGTGTGCATGTTTATCTGATGAGCAGGTGGCTGCTTGTACAGCAGCCTTGGCTGGTGTATGAATGTGTGTGAATGGTGAATGTATCCTGTATGATGTAAAAGCGCTTTGAGTAGTCGTTAAGACTAGAAAAGCGCTATATAAATACAGCACATCTTACGGCGTTTTTCCATTACTAGGTATCGACTCGCCTCGACTCTACTCGCCTTTTTTGGTTTTCCATTATGAAAAAAAGTCCCCAGGTACTTTTTTTTAGTATCAACTCAGCGAGCTGAGGCGACACCAAAATGTGACGTGAAAACCTGGTGGTTGGAGAGAATCGTCATCAATGCGTTATCATTGCTAGCGACGGACGGGAGGTCCTGAACAAACCCGCCATTTTAAAATAGTTTAGCCTGCGGTGTTTGTTTTTTTTGCTGCCTCCAGCGTCTTTTGAAACTAAATGTGGCTTCTGGCAAACAGACACATGTTGAGAATCAAAAACAACACACCTCCGATGTTCTGTCTGTGTGTGTGTGTGTGTGTGTGTGTCGCGTTAGGTCACGGCAGTTTCCTGCCACGCAGGTAATTTGTCTCATATCATAAATCATAGCTGTGACTTGGTTTTGATTTGAAACATAAACTTGTGTATAAAGGTAGGGAAATCCCTTCACAAATATTGTTTGTTTTTATTTTAGATGGCTCAAAGCAGCTGAGGTTCGATGACGTGGTAGCTCAGTCCAGTCCACAGAACTGTACCGTGTACTGTGGAGGAATCCAGTTAGGACTATCAGGCAAGTGTCATGTTCTCTAAAGATGCATTGTCACAGCTCTTGTCACACTGTAGGAGTAGTAGTAATAGTAGTCTTATTACTTACCATACACTTTCCTCAAATAGCCTAAGAACTAACCACGTTAACATTTTTTTTCTTCCAGAACACCTAATGCGACAGACCTTCTCACCGTTTGGTCAAATAATGGAAATCAGAGTTTTCCCAGAGAAAGGATACTCTTTCATCAGGTAGTGCCTCCGTCCATTGCAGCATTTGGCCTCTAGATGTCAACAAAATCAAACTGCATGACTCGACGACAGGCCAGTCAGCACCCGCTGTAGTTTCAGTGGCCCTTTCTGTTATGTTTGTCTTCACCTCAACACAGTTAGCTCAAAGCTTTACTACTGTGTATTTTCTGAATTGCTTGCTTGCTGCTAAGCTGCTGTTTTCCTTTTAAGGTTTTCCTCCCACGACAGTGCGGCCCATGCCATTGTTTCAGTAAATGGCACAGCCGTTGAAGGACACATAGTGAAGTGCTTCTGGGGCAAAGAATCTCCTGATATGGCAAAGAAACCACAGCAGGTAGGGAAACATCACCACCAAGGAAACAGGAAACTGATAAGATTAAAACATATTTATTTTTATGGGCATTTTTATAACTCTATTAGATATGACAGTAGAAGGATGACAGGAAATGTGCTAAGTGATAGGAAGAATGACATGCAACAAGACGTGTTTTCACTTTTTTCCTCTCTGTTGGCATAATTCAGGTTGAGTACAGTCAATGGGGCCAGTGGAACCAAGTCTATGGGAATCCGCAGCAGCAGCAGCAGCAGCAGCAGCAGCAGCAGCAGCAGCAGCAGCAGTATGGGCAGTATGTGACCAATGGGTGGCAAGTTCCCTCCTACAGCATGTACGGCCAGACGTGGAACCAGCAAGGATTTGGAGTAGAGTGAGTATTACTAGAATGTATTGAATTTATACATACACCTTTTGTATGACTATGTCACAGGCCAGAAGACTCCATCTGCCTCTAAATGGTGATGGATGGTGCCTTGGCCACACTCTACAGTTTTTCTAAGATAAAAAAGAAGATATTTTCCTCCATTCTGGGGAGCCTTTATTTATTTTACAACATGGTTGATCTTTGTATGCACTGACAACAGGCCTACTAACTGGGTATTTGTGGCATCTTTGCAGGCAGTCCCAGTCAACAGCCTGGGTGGAAGGCTTTGGATCTCAGTCAGCCCAGGCTGCAGCTCCACCCGGTCCTGTCATGTCCAACATGGCCAACTTCAGCATGGCTGGCTACCAAACGCAGTGAGCTAGCACCAACCTAAGTGTAGTACCATGAGGGTTTTGTCAACCCTTTTAGACCACACAGCACTCTTCACTCTTTCATCTGGACAGCTGCTGTGGTAGAAGAAGGGCAGGGGCCATATTCAAAAAGCCTTTGTAGCTAATAGTTGCTTCTAAACAACCAGTTTGACAAGTATGTTTTAAATGACTGTCCATTTCACTCAGAACTTTTAAAAAGCTTATTTGATGATAATTTAGTTTGGTTATGGAAAAGTGTGCTTATGCATCTGTCAATAAAGCCAAACAACTGTCTTTGTCTAAGTAGATGTTAAATGACACGCCAACTTTTTGAATGTTTGGTCCCATGGAAACCATACCTAGTATGTGACAAAGAGGATTTACTGCTATCTAAACAGAGACCATTTCATGCCTCATATCATACACTGAATAAGTTGACCAATGGGCCAAACCATCAACAAGTTGAGTCCTACAGAAACTAATTGTTACCCTCCCATATTCAAAACGTGAGCAAAAATTTATCAGACAGAAACAGAAATATAACAGCCACGCTATTTTAGTGGAGTTAAAAGCACATTTACTATAAGCCATCTTATTACTCCAGCAGCTCACTGGAACAAAACTACAGCAATATCCGATCTCAGTTTGCCAATTTGTTAAATATTTCAGTGTTTGTTACAGACTTGTCAAGATGTTTATTTACCTGTCATACTGGGGTCATTTTATACAACAGAATATAAAACACAACTTGGGTCTTCATGCATTGATTAAGTTCATTTTTATTATATAGGTCAGTTAGTAAAATGGCATGGAGCGATGACAGTGGCTGTGTTCGAGATTACATACTTGCGTACTGCCTACTTGATCAGTCGGCTGGCTGTGTGCAATTCCGAACACAGCCAGTGTTGCACCGATTGAGCAGGTATGATTGGTCATCATGAATTTGTGCTACACACTGCATTGAGCCACAATAATGAACCAAACTACTAAAAGCTGTTTGGACTTAGGTTTACACTTCACACGGAAAGTATTCATGGCGCTTCACTTCTTCCACATTTTGTTTTGATCAGTAGAAACAGAATGACCTGAGCCCAATTTTGAGCTTGACCGCAAAGGCTGTGAATACTGGTTACTTTGTTTTTTTAGGTTTAATAAATTTGCAAAAACTCAATTTCTTTTTTAAAGTTGTCATTATGGGGTATTATGTGTAGAATTTTGAGGAAAAAAATAAATTTAATTCATTTTGAAATAAAGCTGTAACATAATAAAATGTGGAAAAAGTGAAGCGCTGTGAATACTTTCCGTATGCGGTAGCTCCTAGCTAGAAATGTAGTCCTATTTTGATATATTAATGAAAAATGCTTTGTGAATAGAGGCCCTGGAACAGTAGTTCACCTTTCTAGTATCTGTGAAGCAACTATTTGTATAAACAACTGTGGCTTTAAAACAGATATAAGTGGGATGTGGTATTTCTTGGGTAAATTTTGTGTACAAAGAAAAATGTCACACAACTCTAAATGGGGAAAACAATTATTTGGTGTTTCCTATTTTGTACAGGAGTGATCAGCATGTTCTTTGCAGACTTCTGATGGATTTTAGGTTACACCTTAGATTGGACTAATTTATAATCATGTGTCTCAAAGTTAAGACTATAGCACATGCTCACTATATAAAGAAAATATTGTAAAAACAGCTTAACCCTCAATCTTTGTAAAGGTAACCAACTCTGTGTACTGATTCTGGGGGCTGGTTTCCTGGAAAGATATTGAATCTTTAATATTTTCTTGAAAACCTCAGTTAATTTATAGTAACTTCTTTCTAATGGTTGTGAGAGTTTTTGCTAAGAAACTTACTTAATATAGCACCAAAACCAGCCCCTAATGATATTGCATCATGTTTTACATAATAAAAAATGCTGTTATTTAGTCCCTTATTTGTCTAAAGACAAACTGTCTAATGTTTTAGGCTTTCTATAAATTGCAATGGTTTTATTTTATGAAAGTGAAAGGTTTCCTAAATATGTTATTAATTTGTCAGTGCAGCGGGCACCTTTCTGCCTCTTAGTGTATTCAGACTTTTCTCAGTATTTGCAGAATATTTCCATATATTCCAGGTAAATTATTTAATAAAAATAACTGGAAAATTGTGACAAGAGGATTTTCACAAAGACGTCCTGCCATTTGGATTGTATTTGCGCATGTGCCATTCTGTACAGTATATTACACTCACTCTCCTTTTCCTGTCCTACTAGCCGGCAAACTTGATAATGTTATTGTTTTTTTAGACCTGGGGGATGATTTTGTGTACAAACAGGCTCATTTTGGCTGAGAGTGTAAATATAAACCTTGATCACAAACCTTTATGAAACTCAAGAAATAATGTACATACTTTAGGTAGAAATGCCCTTGTTAAATTTCAGTAATATGATTTATGAATAAGCCTTAATTGATGTGTCAGTAAATTCAAACTTTGTGTTATTTACAGAGGCTACATTACAAATCTAAATTCTTTTCCATTGTGGATTTTTCCTTTTCCCAATATTAAGTTTGTGTGCCATTTTTAGACCATAGCAGGAAGCAGGTGATGTTTCAGCTTGAACTGCATGCTTATGACATGTAAAACATTTGTTGCTTAAAATATTGAATGTAACAACATTTCGCTTTCATGACAATAATACAAATAAGTTGCACAATAGAAGTGATGTTTAATAATAAAGGATGAAATCAAGTTTTCATTTAAATGGGAAAACTAAATAAGTGACTTCAAATAAAGAAACATTTGAACCTGGTCGTTCAGTATTTATTTATTAGACACTAATAAAGAAATTCTGACAGCAAAGCATAAATTCACTGTAACATGTCACACTTGCTCTTTTTACATCATGAGCTCAGGAGGTGTACAAAGGTGATACATAATGCATTATGTATTCCATATAAACATAATTAGGAAATTATTTCATAAATCTCTCTAAACTGCAAGGGGCTGATAGCGTTGAGCAACTGTAATAGAACCTGAACATTCAGAAACATCAAATGACTAAAGCAAAGCAAACATTGCTTAGTCAGGTGTTAGGTGGCATATGCACTGTATAATATTGATTATATTCCATAACTTTATTTTTTCTTACCTATTGTTTAAATACATGTATAATACTAGTCTCATCTACAACATACTTTGTTGTCTATCATATCTGAGCTTAAACCAGTTATTATATAAGCTCTTGTGTCACCTAGAAGGCAAGGAATTTTAAAAACATTTATACAGTACTTACATATTTCTATGAAATGAGTGGCTGTAACTAAGTTATAAGCAGCTGAAAGTGTTGAATATTGCCATGTCATAGTGTCAGTAGCTTATTGTTGATCTGACTGCCTAACTGCTTTTCACCCATAAAGAATCCTTGGATTGAACAGACTTTGAACATTGGAAAGTAGCGAAGCACAAAACATTGTTGACGTGTGTCAGCTGACTTCCAGCTTTCTCAGAGGTTGCTCACATATGATAGTCGTATGTGGAGGTGGTGTGAACTGATAGTTTCCTTGATGACATCTCAGCCTTTGTCCCTCTGTCCACACAAACCAGGACGCTCCCATCGGAGGCAGCGTCATCACTCTGGACAGGGGTGATAAAACATTTTTTAATCATAAGAATAGAATTAAGAAAGTCAAGTCTCATAATCTTAAGTACAAAATATTGGAAATTTTCCTCATAATATATTACAGCCCCTTTTGCATTTTCAACAACACAGTTGTTAAAATGTGTTTAATATACTTTTCAGTGTACTCCATGAGCGGGTACTCCCTAATATATGTAAGAAATAAAGCATTTCATGCATATAATAAAGTTTATAGAAAATCTTAACCTATTTCCATACTCACCTCATTATTGGCTACAGTTAGTTTCCTTGCCGCTTTCTCTTGTAATCCCAGTTTTTCCATAATCAACTCAATCCTGGATGTAATGCCTGCCACAGAGCTGTCAAGGTGAAGAACCTGTCTGGACAGTCTTCATGGAGAGAGAAAGGTAATTAAGTTTCTGGTTAATGTCCATTGTCATGAAATTCATTCCTTTCTGTTTAAAGACAAGAAAAGGTAAGACATTTCATAGGTAAAATGTAAAAATTCTTTCCACCTTAGAAACTGTTCCCGATCAACAAAGGTATGACTGGAGTGGTTCTGTTGCTCATCGGATGTTACAGAAGGCTTCTCCAGTACTTCTTTCCCATAAGTCGTTCCAAGATCGTTAAGTTCAGCGCAAAGAGCGTCCTGACAAACAAATAATAATAAATGTAATAAGACAGCTTCTGACAAACATCTCTTAGTGCTTGTTGAGCTAAATAAGAAGCAGACACAAACCCTTTTTTCTTCCAGCTCGATTTTCATCCTCGCTTGTTCATCTTTGTCTAGAATTTGGTTGCCATCATGGTCAAACCGTGAGAAGGCTGCAGAAATTTCATGATCAGCATGTCCCATCCTATGAGATCATCGGAGCGGTAAGGTTATGTTAAACACTAGAGTTAGCTTATGCTTTTCTTTTTGACATTCTGTCACTTACTCTTTCAAGGTTTCTCTGAAGTCCTTGAATTCAATTTCTCTAGATCCAGATTGTAGCACCTTCTGAACATCTGTTATTTTCTCCTTTTTAAGTTTCAACTTCATAAATGTCTTCATATAGCTCTGAATTACAAAGAAAAAGAACATTTTGTTTGTAACTTGAAAATCTTCATCCATAGACGTATCTATTTTTTACATGAATCAGATTGCATTTACCTGTTTGATGATGTCAGTAAACTGAAGCTCATCTTTTTGGGATGAGAGCTCCTCCTTAACCTCAGAATACGTGTCATTTATGATGGCCAGAAACATGTTCTGAGGGACAGATACATAAAAAGATAATGAGAATATCATCTTTATCCACAAGCATCTTGTACAGCAGAATGACTTACCAGTAGAACAAAGAAAACAAAGAACACATAGGTGACAAAGTAGATCGGCCCAAGAACTCTGTTAGCGCTGTCGATGGCATCGAAATCAAAGTCTCCAAGAATAATTCTGAACTGTGTGAAGCTGCAGAAAGAAAATAGGATTGATTAATTCATTCTTCCTCCATCATTCTATTTAAATATTCCCAGCTGAGCCGCTCTTTGGAACACCCCTTACATGCACTTGACAAAGGTGCTGAAAGATTCAACCTGTGTCCCAAAGAGCAAATATCCAAGTTGAGCATAGGCGAAGAACACGATGAAGAACATGATGGCAAAGCCCAAGATATCTTTAGCACATCGACCCAGTGTGGAGGACAGCTGAGTCATGGTCTTGTTAAAACTGATGTACTTGAAAACCTAAAGGACAAGGAGAAAAAAAAACACAGTCTTTGGGATGACACTAGAGCCCAATCATCATCATGCTTATCAGAATCTCATCTAATTCTTCAGCCTTTGGGGTTTCATTATCTTGCCCAGGACAAGGAACTGCCGATCTTCCAATTAGTGGATGACCCGCGCTACTGAGCCACGGCGCAGTAATGCGTTTAGGTGAAAGATGTCGGTACTTTACCTTGATCCACGCAAAGAACAAGTTCACTGCATTCATGTTGTTGAACTGTGTTTGCCAGAAGGCCAGAAATTCAAAGTCAGCGTAGATACCGGGTTGTTCCAGCAGTTTGCCAAGCAGCTTGTCCACTTTGACAGTTCGGAAAATATTGAATACAATGGCAACGATGGCGAGCTGGGAAGGAAAATTATTTTACTTCTTTGCTGCAACGCACAATAAGGGAAAAGGACATGTTTGAATCAAAAAAGAAGGACATTGTCTTACCATTATGACAACAACATCCAGTATGTTCCAGATGCTTTTGAAATAGGAGAGCCTGTGTATTCGCAGCTCAAGAATCTCCTCCACAACGTAATACATAATGAATAAACAGAATACCATCTCACAGCCGAGGATAAAGTAATCCCAGTTGGTGACGTAGCGGATCAGTTTGACTGTTCTTATCTGATAGGAAGGGATTGCTCCGCCAGTTGCTGGGAATTCAACAACCAACCTAAAAGATCAGATGAAATGTCCGTCAACCAGTGCATGTGTATCAATCAATGGGTCAAGTTGCGGTTGTCAATAGTGCTCTTTACCTGATGACACAGAACATGTTAATGTTTGCGTTGTAAGTGGAGAAGTCGATGAATGCTACTCTGGTTCCTCGGTCAAGCCACAGGTTGTCCACCAGTTCCTGCAGGATGATGGCGCTCTCCTCTTTGGTGCGACTCAGGTCTTGGTAGTATCCCGCTCCACTGTATGTGGCCAGCAATCCCCAGTAAGAAGAACCTTTGATATCTTTCTCTGTGTGATAGGTCCAGCTGCAGAAGAAGAAGACATATAATACTCCAATCTAACTGCATACCCAAAGTTAGCCTGTAAGGAAAACAGTGAGCGGCTTACGCGGTGCCATTGATGAGGCCGAAGCTAACGTCATCCTCCTTCTTTTCAGTGTAAACATCGAAACATCCCGTGATCTCATCTTTAAAGTCTTTGTGGACCTTGCAGGAGTTGTTCATGATCTTAATCTGCCTCATTCTAGGGACTCCCAGCAGCAGGTTCTCGTAGTAGATGAAGGACTGGTCTCCGCTGTCCAGGGACTGGTTATTGTACCATTTAGTCCAGTAGAGGCTGTCCACCATTGGGCCCTGGGTGTACTGTTAATAGATACAAATAAAAAGAGAGTGGATGCAGTTTGGGTTGCACACAACTCATTTCTCAGTGATTTCTCATTGTGGCAAAGAAATTAATATGGAGATAGACTCACAGTCCAGAAGTCAGCCATGGAGCCTATGGACTGAAACATAACCCCACTTGCACCAGCTGTATTCACAAACAGGTCCGTCATGGCTTTAGTGTAGTAATAGGTGCTTGAGCTGGTCATACCGTATGTCACTGAAAGACAACATTATTACATTGTTAATAGCCAATAATTGATTTCTATCTGGCTTTGCTCAGGCTTAGCTCTAAATGTCGCTCCATTCAGCAGTCCAAGATAAGACAACTCAGAAGCAGACACGCAAGGCCTTATTGAAGAGTTGTTGTTTGGCTGTGTTTATGTCACTACAGTCAAACAGATCCAGATTAGAGGCCGTAATTAGTTTGAAGAGAGAACACGCTGGCCTGACGCAAATAGCCTCTTCAAACAATGTCAATCTAACCGAGACAAAGCAACAATGGCTCGGCCAAATGCTCTTATCGCTAAAAGGCAAGAACCCATGTCCCTTTCACTCCCCGTGCTCAGCTGGACAATGGATCGTAGGCAGAGGGATGGGGCGGGCATTTGTAGTAGACATTAAGGCAGGGGCTTTTGATAGTAAATCAACAGTCCAAAGTGCCCTATACAGAACACCCTGTCAAAGGGTGAGCACTCAAGGGAACAGCATTGCTTCAAAAACAAATAGTTGACTGAAATAAACTAAAGTAGACATAAGGTACAGAAATACAGGAACACCAAACAGCATTTAGTGTTAGAGATGTGAATTCTCTATTCCATCGCAGATGAACCATTAATAAAAAAAAAAAACTGTATTTAAAAGTAGTTTTCATGCTTGCATGTCAGTTCAAAGGTTCATAATATATTCAAAATTCAGGAAAGTAGGTGTAAAGTTAAGCTTAAATCCAATTTCACAACTTTTCTTCAAAATATCTACATTTTTCATCCTCTGCCGACCTCATGCATATTTTATCATGCCCAAAGCTTACAGTTTTTTGGACTAAAATGTTCAATACTCTTTAAATGGCTTTTGATTTTGTGGCAGATCCACATCCCCCCTCTCTGCCCTTTTTGGTATTTCATCTAACAATACCCTATCAGCTAAGGCACGACACTCCATGGCCTTCTACACCATACTGGCCAGGTGACTGATTCTTCTTCTTCAAGATTCCCATGATCGTTGGATCAAGGATGTTTTACATAATCTAAAGTTGGAGAAGCTGAGGTTCTCCCTCAAGGGCTCTCTGAAGAGCTTTGATCAAATTTGGAACCCTTTATAGATTGAATTATTACTTTATGTTATCATTATTATTATTACTTCAACTTCAACAACCCTTTCATCACAGAGTTTTTAGACATCATTCCTGAGGAGTCAGATATCAGAATTTTTTCTGACTTTTGTTGTTATAACTCAACACCCCAGTTCTGTTTGCTTTATGTCATTCTGCTGTCTCATTGCGGATGTTTTGTATTAAATAATAATAAATAAAATTAAATATATTGGAAGAAAAAAAAACATACTCAAATAAGGTACAAATACCTGAGAAATGTAAAAAAGAAGAAGAAATATATCTACATTTTTCGAGTACAAAACACTTTACCATGCTATAATGTACTTCATCCATTCATTTGACCCGGGTACTGATCATGGTTTTCAACTTGAATTTTGAGACTACCACAAGTGTCAGGAATAGACATCCATATTGTAAAAGTAACATTTTTGATAGAATCGGATACTAGAATACTTACAGAGGGATATATCCACCAGGAACACCAGATAGACTATTAACTCTCGTAGTGTGGTTCGGACAAACAGTTCTCTGTTGTTTGAGGTGTTTTCAGTCAGTGTTGTGCCCCACAAGCCTACAGACAAATTACAGTGTGTTTCATGTCATTATGATACAAAATGATGTACTGCATTGTCAAGACTGCTTTTTAAAGACCTTTCATGCAGAGTGGGTATCGACTTTGACTCTGGGTTGGCCTAAATTGATTAGCCAATGAGCAGGTCCACATATATTTTAGGTTAAAAGAATATTGAGGCATAGCAGTTGATTTTACAGACCCAGACCCAGACTGGACCAGTACCAAACAAATCCCCAGTGAGATAGGGCGAGTCTAGGTGTCATCCATACTTATTAAACTAGCTTTACAAATGGTTGTTAGAGCAGAAATACTGTTGTAAGCTCAGCTGAGTGGGTTCCTTCCTACCTTTGATAAAAGAGCAGCAGCCTCTTTGTTTCTTCCCCAGGCTTTGGTCAGTGGATGGCGGTACCTCTGGGAATGGGCCGGGGATGTCCGGTTTGTACATGCTGTCCATGGAGCCCTGGAAGAGGGGCTGGGGGTTGTAGACGGTGCTGACAGCTCGGGGCAGGGGCAGAGGGGAGCCACAGTAGCCCTGGTTCACCCAGGCGCCGTTGCTTACGCTGTTCAACTCCACCTGCCCGGTCAGGTGGCTATCGGCCCGGTTGTTCCGACACTTCATACTGTTAGACACCTGTGTGTCTCTGTCTGGACTCTGTTAGTGTTTAAGTCAGAGAGGAAAGTGAAGTCGAGCAGTGCAGGCAGCTTCTGAACACCTGCTGAAGGGATGATTATAAAGAGTGGATGACATAAGCTTTGTTGAGGGAGGAGCTGTTGGTCCCTTGTTGGAGCTTTTGTAGTATTGAGATTGAGATCCAGTGGAATAAAATGGTGGGTGTTGTACTAACACAACATTGACGTTATCTGTTTTACACCTCAGCAAGGTGGCCTTGATTTATTTATTTATTTATTTTTTTCATGTTAGCAATGGACAATGCATTGGGTAGATGGTATTATAGTATTCAAAATAACCAGAAAATATAATGACAACCCTCCTTCAAACTGGCAGTGAAGATTTGTTAAATGTAAGGTCTTTCATTCTATAGTTCTGTAAAATAGAACACCACATACCACACCTTTAACATGCTGGAAATGTCTTATAAAAGACAACATCCAGCTATGTTGGAGGCTGAATAATTCCGCAGCTAAAAGACAATTGAATATGTTTTGCCCCGTCAGTTCCTTCCATGCTGAGCACATTGTTGTCACAATTGATTAACAACTCATCCAATAACGTGCCCTTTTTGAGGAAATCAATTAATTGCAAGTTGATTATATTTTCTGTCACCAACTGTTTGCGGCTTGTGACTGAATTAATGAGGAGTGTAATTGCAGTGTCACTGAGGATCTCAGCCTCATTACCATTATGCACTTTTGACTCTGCCATCTATTCATTTGTAACACACCAACTGTCAGAAAGCATTTAGTAAGTATGCAGACATTCGCCCTGGCATATGAATCATTATGACCATCTGTATCAGTGTTTGGCACCTGATTTTTCATTTAACACTTACACACGTGTACGTGGTCTATATAAAATATAGAATATCAGTTCAGCAGATAAAATAAGAAATACTTAAGATATGTTTAATTTTTGCTTTCTATAATTTGTAATATGATATCTATGGACACATTCATCTATGCATGTATTTATGTAATTGTTCATTTGTGTGAAAGCATTTAATCAAACAGAGCCAAACAGGAATATGACATTTAAAAACAACACATAATTCCAAATATTACAACTCAAATAGGGCTAATGAAGTGTGTATAAGGTATTAGCAGTTGGACAGTACAGTTATTACACTGCTGTAGATGTCTTGTACTTAATGCAGATATAGTTTGGGTCCAGCTATGGCCGTTCATGCTTCAGCGGCTGTGGACAGAGCGATTACCCACAGCCATTACCCCACAATAGAGTTTAATTTCTGCTTCCCCTCTGAAGCCATGGCAGGATCTGGTACACAGGCTTCCTTAACCTGCTGTGGCTTGTGCCACCATTCAAACCTTTTTTTTTTTTTCTTCAAATCTGTAACAATCACTTTTCAGTGGCTAATGAGTGCCATTTAAATCTGTAGTGTGGCTCCAACAATAGAGAGTTGTGGAGCCACACAGTTACGGATACATTGGTCTGTACTGTAGCAGAATACTTGTAAAATGTGTTCTTTTTTTAGCGAACATTTGAGAAAAGATTAGTTGAATGCTTGTACTTGATTTTGGTTCCACATTGACGTACTAGTGTGTTATCTTGGAGCACAGGAGGCCAGAACAAAAGGAGGATTGATTCCCCGGGGAGCGGAGCGAGGCAGTGCAGCAGACGTGCCCTGCCATTGCTCCTACTGAGAACTTGACACACACAAAACAAAGGATGTGCTGTAAATTAGTTGTTTTAAGAGATTAAGAGGGTTAAAATACAAGAGCTTTCTAATAATAAGAGTATGCTTTTAGTCAAATGTACTTAGGATTTTGAGATTGTTAGGGTTATATTTTGCAATTAAACATGTTTTTGATGATGCAAAAGAAAATGTATGTAAGGAATCAGCTTTGTATAGTTAAGAATTGCATAAAACATCTTAGGTGTATGCAGATTATACCGTATTAAGCCCATTACATACGTATAAATCATTCCATATTTTACTATCATAAGCTTATGACTGGGATAGAAGATAACAAAGAACAAGAGAAATTTGTTTTATACAAAATAGTTTATTTTTTTTAAATTTTTGATCAAAAACTATAATTCAACAAAATAGAGGTCTGCATGTGAAAAATAACCTCTGCTTTTCAACTCTACAAACACGTACTTACACTTTGACAAAATAGTTACATATTGACTTGGACTATGCAACGAAGACCACAATGACTTTCTCAGAATTCATTGAACATTGCACAACATTTTAGGGCCGTATCAAAAATAACTGATAGAAAAAAAAATACACCATTGCCGTTATCTTCAGTACAATCTAGTGGTCATTATGATGACACAACACTTCTGTCATCGCTACTATACTTTGAACAAAAAAAATGCTCAACATTGCTGGGTTTCCTAGCAAAAATAAAAACGACTTCAAAGTGAAATAGAAGTCTTTTTGTAGTCATACAAAAACTTGATAAGTACAAAAATAAAAATAATGCAATACAAATGTATTTACTGTCTCCTGGATTAAAGGAGAAATATTCACATTGTCACTCACATCCAACAATATGACTGATTATCTACCAATTGGCAGCAGTTTATCCGTGGACCTGATGGCCATCGAACTGATACGAGAAGGACGAGTGGATGTAGTCCTGTTCAGTGGGAGAGTCGTACCTCATGAGGCAGGGGTAGTTTTCAGGCTGCACACAGTCAAACTGCAGGTCCAGCCACTGCCTGTGAGGAGCGTTGTGTTTCCTGGCGTCTGTCAGGATCCGGTTGAGGGCCATGATGTAGCTGAGAGCCATCTGAAGGGTTTCATACTTGGACAGTTTTTTGTCCTGGCCCCACTGGGGGACCACTTTACGTAAGCGATCAAAGGCAGTGTTCAAGCCCTGCATCCTCTTCCTCTCTCTGGCATTGGCAGCCATCCGTCGCCTCGTGGCAGTCTCATATTTCTCCGGGCTCTTGGAGTCTGGTTCTGAGGACTCGGATCCAGAGTCAGTGCAGCTGGGTCGCCGAGACTTCATCATGTTTGGTTGAAGAATCAAACCGGTATACGTCCTTAGGTCAGAAAGCCTCAGCTACCAGTCAACAGCTTTATTAGGGAAGTTTCCAGTTCAGCTTCAGGGTTCCTCAGAGGTCTCCTTAGTGTTACAGCCTGGCTGATGTCCAAGATGTGTGTGTGCCCTTTGTATCAGATATGTGTAACTCCAGATAGTGGACAGCCTAAAGAGTCCAAGGTGTCTGTGATCCTGGAGACAGTGAGGGAGCAGCTTTTATAAGATGGAGCTGATGAACAGGTGGCAGCAGGTGGAGTCCCTGCCTCCCCCCCCATCTTTAATATTGCATATAGAGAAACACAGCCATGTAGACTCATAAACATCCACACCCACTCTCAGCACACACAGGCATATACATGTATATACGCACACGCACACACACACACACACACACACACACACACACACACACACAAAAACCTTAATGAAATTCCAATTATCTTGGGCTGGGCTATCGGGCTGTGGCTTCACTCAGAGCCATGTGTCACAAACACCAAAACTCTGCCATCTGGTAGCACAACTCACCACATCTGATGCTGCAAACTAACTTTTAAAGGGCTAAAATTGTGGATATTTCCCTGTTAAACTTACATTCCCACCAACTATGTAAAATCACAAAATCTAGCAATTAACCTAGTATTAGTGATTGAACTCTTAATAAAGCTCTGATTTAAACAGGATATTGATAAAATATGTAATATAATTACAGTGAATTCAATAAAACTACAAATGTTTCTAAAAGCCCCAATTCATTTTTATCTAAATAAAAAAATCCCAATACTGTACTTTCATTTTACTTATTGTATATGCAAACGTGTCTCACTACATTGTGCTGTATTTTTTTATAGAATAAAACAAAGTGTGACTCAATCATTGTTATATTTAGCTGCCATGTGTCTTTATTTATACATTTTATAATATATCTTAGGAAGCAGCTTGGCCATAAATCCATTCGGTTTTATTAAATTACATAAGACACCAAGACGTTCCCTTTCACTGGTCTCCGTGTGATAATAACCATAATCTGAGATTAGCCTGAGGCAACAGAAGTGGAAGTGTGGTCTGTAACCTGAGGGATTTTAACAGCACATCGGGGGATTATGACTCTCAAACAATATGTGCCAAGATGGTGTAAAGATTACTGCACCATCTGAGATTTGGAAAGCACTTTGTGAACAGGTGAAATACGGAATTCTCCGTGAGTACATTAGTGAAATGGTGTTAAAAAGTGCTGGGGTTTTAATGAATCACAGTATGTGGGATGCATTAATGTTCCTTATGTAGGCTACTTGGGACCACATATGAAATAAATAATTGATCTGTTTGGTGGTCCGAGAAAAAATGAGACAGACAGAATAATTTGTCTGTCTGTGCTTCCCATCTGCCAGCATTTTATTCTGTAATTCAGGAGGATGGATCTGACCAGGTTCCTCCATTACAAACACTCTTGACTGTCAAAACACACACACACACACACACACACACACACACACACACACACACACACACACACACACACACACACACACACACACACACACACACACACACACACACACACACACACACACACACATCTTTTTACCCTACTTCAAATTCTACAACAATCTTTCAGTTGGGCTTTGAATCACATTAAATGTGTGTTTACATGAAAGATATGCAAAGGTTTTGATTCATTACTTGTAAAGTACAATACTTCAGTACTTCGAGTGTATTATTTTGTTCCACTTAATACTTCTACTCGACTTGTTATGTGTCAGCTGTAGATTCTGTTGTATTGCAGATTAAGATTTTTACATACACAATAAAGAGCTTGTAGTTGCTCTAAAATTCCCAGCAATATACTTAGTTTATATTAGTTACAAAATGGAGATATTGTTTACACAATGCAAAAATATTACTAATAATGTGAACATTTTGCATTGTAAAAAGGAGCCATACTGCATAATGAGTACAGTACTTTTAATACTTGTATGTATTTTAAGTAATAACGTTAGTTCAGTACTTGTAACTTAAGTGAAATGTGAATGCAAGACTTACAATGTAGCATTCTTACACAATGGTATTGGTACTTCTACGTAAAGGATCTGAATGCAGCCTGATTTTTTGGTGTCATCCTTTGTCAGCTCCTGTTACTGTGCACTGAAACTCAAGGCTTGGGTGTAGAGACAGGTTATGAATGATTAATCACTGTCAGAGGTCTCGAATAATGCCCATCTCTGGTATTGGGTCATGGACACAAGCTGATGCTGTCTGGTCATTTTGGGATGGACTGGTTAGCTGTGCAATTAGGCATATAATCCCATCTACCAGTTGGTTCATTGATTACAGATTGATGTAGTTTGCCAGCTGCTGCTTGTCTTGTCTGAGGGCCTCGTCTCAGACGTGGCCCGGCCCTTCCGTGTCTTCCACCCTTGTTCTTTTTTTGTTTTTTGTTTCCCACAACCCCTCACGATTGGCTTGTCTGGGCACCGATGGCTGAGCCATGCTCTCTGTCAAAAGCCATATGTCACAACTGAGGGGTGACCCGTCTGCTCTGACAGAAACATGTACCCTCATAAATCCAGCTCTCCTTATGGAGAAAGGGAGATTAAGACACAAAGCGTATGTTTCAGTACAGGAGAAAGTGTAAGAAAGGATTCCCTCTGCATGTATCTCATTATCATTACAGGATTAAATTTAAAGGAGCAGTGGGAATAAGATCATACTTAAGGAGGTTAGAGAAACATATGACAAGTGTGCAACTACTTTTGGTTTTCAACGTGTTGAATTTGATTGCTGGCTTTGTAACGAACATGACTGTTATGATTGTGTTCATACTACAGTAATCAAGTTAAGTACAAATGCAGTCCATTACACTTAGAAAACTGCATTTGAAACATCATGGCAATATTCAGTACAAGTGAGCTATAAGTATTAAATTACTAACAAAAAATAGAAAATACAAAACACTGGATTTTATGAGCCCAAAGATATTTACTACTTAGGAACACTACAGCACCCAGTTAACAAGTAGGCCTGGCAGCTGGTCAGATGAGGCTCGGAGTATAATTAGGTCACGTAAGGTGAATGTAATTTTATGCCTATTTGAACTCTCTTCCCATCTAATTGGACTGATTAGCAATGCTTAATTGGCTTCTAAGCTTTCCTTTTAGTTTTGAATTTGTCATTGGTTTAAGCTAATATGGCTCGGATTACAGCATATAGTCAAAACGAGCTCTCAGTAATAACAGCAGACATTTACATTCTAACTCACATTAATGTCAAGGCAAACTACCCGTTAACCTATTTTAATACATTCTGCATAAATTTCTGAAAAAGGGGAAAGAAATGAGACACTCTGAACTTCATGTTTTGCAAAGGAGCACTAACAATAGAGCAGAATGATTTCAGGTGCTGTCTAAGCAGCATGCAGCATTATAACCACCTGTTCCAGTAAACACATCACTCATTTGAATAAATATAACTTTATTCTGAAAACAAAACTATTTTACAATGTGCAACTTCAGTTGAATATGTGCTGTTCTTCAATATGTTTTCAAACCAACTCAAATGTATCTTAATCCAAGTTCCTTATTAACCTCTGTAGGGTACATTTGACTTGTTGGTGTTAAAGCAAAGCCAAGGGTCAAAACATTCCTCACGTAACACATCTCAAAATGCAGATACAATTCGGATACATCTTTGTCAATAAAAGATGAATTTAATCACCTGAAAGCAACTATTAACCATGAATGAGAAACACCTACCATATTAGCATTATGACTGTGCAGACACAGTGTGTTTGTTAAGTAGTACAAGACTGCATCTTGTTGGCATGCATGCACATGAAAAAACATTGAACCAGTGATGAATGTCAAGAAATGATGTAGATAAATGTAGAAAGAATCCCATGTGGCTGGGGCAATTTAAATAAACTGCTCTTAATGGCACATTCAAATGTCCTTTCATATACCCTAAACTAGCTCTGGTTATTAATAAACAATAACTTAAAACAGCTTTTTATATAAACTTTAACAGAATCTATTACTACAGATAAATGTATATATATATATATACATATATACATGTATATACATATATATACACATATATACATATATGTATGTATATATATATTCATATATACATATATATATACACACACACATATATACATATATATACGTATACATATATATACGTACATATATATATATATATATATATATATATATACACACATATATACATATATATGTATATATATATATACATATATATATACGTATATATATATATATATATATATATACACGTATATATATATATATATATATATATATATATATATATATATACGTATATATATATATATATATATATATATATGAGTATAAGCAGTACTTATACAACTTTGAGAATAGGACTACCAATTAAGAACAGATGTTTTCACCAACATTTTGCAACACCCTCACGACTGTAACCAAATTTGAAAAAGTGAGTCATTCAAACCTGTCAGAGGACACTATTCAACTCCAATGATGGCTCATGAGCTAAGACTTTGCAAATCGTTTTTTTTCTGTCATATGACTTGAGTGAATAGGAATGGTGACAAACTCACTATCAGTGTGATAGCTTTAAAGGTCCCATGACATGGTGCTATTTGGATGCTTTTATATAGACCTTAGTGGTCCCTAATACTGTATCTGAAGTCTCTTTCCCGAAATTCAGCCTTGATGCAGAATTACAGCCACTAGATCCAGTCCCACAATGAGCTTTCCTTAGTATGTGCCATTTCTGAGTCTGTAGCTTTTGAGGAGGAGAGAGGGGGAGGGGGGGCAAGTGGAGGCTGGGGGTGTGGCCTTGACCAGCTGCCACTTTGCTCGTTTGAAAGCCATGATGTCTCTCTCTCATGGGTGGGCCAAATTCTCTGAGTGGGCAAAGCAGAGAAAGGGGAGGTAACGTTACCCCTTATGACCTCATAAGGGACCTCATAGGCAGGCTGGGGGGACGCATTTTAATGTTAAAAAACCTCATAAAGTGAAATTTTCATGCCATGGGACCTTTAAACACAATAACTCTTCAAATGCATCACACATCTGCCGTTTCACAGCTCCTCACTCTCCAGCATGACCTCAGGAGGGGAGCTGGAGAACAGGATGGGGTTGGTCTCCGACGTGGGGAAAGCTGACTTGATGTCGAGGCCCTGGCCCGTCAGAGCTGCGTAGCGGCTGCCTGTGCGCGCAGCCTTTTTCATGGGTGCAGGGATGCTCTGATGCCACTGTGCTGAAGGCGCAGCAGATAGCTAGTATTACTACTTAGAGTGACAAGCTAAAACAAACGTGCCACATTTCTTAACAAAGCTAATAGTTACATAGCTGTACAGAATATTCACCATAAATATCAAGCCTGCAGGTGCAGGATACAATTCCAGCCTCGTTTTTAGCTGACACTGTGTACCAGCCAGCATCGTCCTTTGTTGTTGGATGGATAAGGAGACACACATATCCTGTTGCATCCTGGGTCATGCTGAAATGAACAGATCATGGAGAATTCATTCATTTGAAACTTTTAAGTTGCAATACATGGTAGTGAAACAGCTATACAGAGAGGCTAAGAACTCCTACCGACCTGATTCTGTCCTTTGTTTTAGGAATGGTGTCATTGTCTTTCTTCCAGAAGATGACTGGAGGGGGCATACCCACCACCCGACACTCCAGCCTGACTGGAGTCCCCTCAGGAATACCCATGTTCTGCAGCTTCTCCACAAACTGGGGAGGGTGCTTCATCTCTTTCTCTAAAGTGGACACGATTTGGATTACTAGAACTTTCAAACAAGCCATGGGGCATCACGCTAAGTATTCAACTGTTTTGCATATGAGTAATTCATTCCTTTCTATTAATTGTATCCAGTCCTTACCCACAACATTCAACTCTAGACTAAAGGAGCTCTGCCCTGCTTTGTTGCTTGCAATGCACGTGTATGTGCCGGCGTCATTCTGTGTCAGAGGATCAATGACCAGAGAATGGATGCCATTCTCCCGCACCAACATCTTGTGGTAAAGGTCTGGATAGATTGGCCTTCCGCTGACCAACCACATCAGCTCTGGGTTGGGGAGGCCGCTCACCTGGCAGAACACAAACGTTGAAAGTAAGGTATGGGAAAAACTGCAATATGTCCGTATCAAATGCCAGGACCTGCTGCCTACCTTACAGTCTAGTCTACACAGTCTTCCCTCGTGAGCCATCATGTCCCCCGGAGCTTGGAGGAAGTGAGGCCGAAAAAAACGCTCTTCCGTTTGTTCACTTTCAACTTCCTGTATGCGGGCTCGCACCCTGTAAAAGTGAGCAGAGCATATTATGGGGCACAAACGCACATTTTAGCTTTAATCAATGACATCTTTTTCATAGTGTATGTTAGCCTTTTAGTATAGTCTAGTGCAGAGCCTGTTTGGAATGATTCCTTGGCCTTTGGTATTATGCTTGCAGCTTTCTTAAAAACCGCACATCCACTTGACACCTTCTTTGAGTCCTGAGCAATACACCTGCCATGATACGGTGGCGTCTCCTAGCAATGCTAGGGCATACGCATCATTTGCTAACAACTAGCTATTTGGGACCAGGCTATTTTTGGCAAGCGTTCATTCTGATGCTTGAAATGTTTGAGTTGGCTACAATATCACATCTCCGATCGCTCTTTCTTCCTCTGTTCTTTTAAGTACTGTAGCAAGTGACGGAGAGCGAGCTGTACCAAGCATGCTGTTCGGCGATGTAACAGTTATTAGTGGTTGCTTCTCAATAATAATCTGTGTGTACACAGTGGGTCTGTCTGTCTTTTGGTCCTTCGATTTTCTTGACAACCCTTCATCCGACCAACTTCACACTTTGGGGATGTATAGCTGAGGACCCAGTGAAGTTCAGCATTGAGTACGAGCTCTTGAGATGTATATATTTAGATATTTATTAGCAGCACTACAGACAAAGACGCCTTCTATTTTAGTTAGATACACATGATCACAAAACAGCATTATTGTTAGGGAGGAAAATCAATAATTAGCTGGTTCCTTATGCTGCAGAGGGATTCTTCTTACCTCTGCAGCTCACACTGCACACTCAGTCCTGCTCACCTCTGAGAGTGAATAGGTGTCTTTCGGGGCGGTCCTGTTTGGACTATCAAGTGACCCGAGCAGCTGATGCGTCCCTGATGGTCATTAAACATCAAATATTAGATTTTGCAGCTGGAAAAAGGCGTTGACAGCAACAACAGGAAGTGTGAAGTATCACCTGTGGATTAGCTGCCATGACGGTGTAGTTGCCATCGTCGTCATTTGTCGTGGACTCTATATGTAGAGCACAGGTCCCATCCCCCTCTCTTATCTTCCTGTAATGGATGTTCTTCCTCAGGACCTGCTTGCCATCCTTGAACCAGTAAACCTGATGAGAGATATCGATGTAGAGGATAAATGTGGCAGATCATGCTCTCATTTATGCAGCACAGTTGTTGACTTCTTACCTTTGGAAAAGGGATTCCCACTACTTTACATGAGAAAGTGACGGGCACGCCTTCCATGGCTCTGAAGTTCTTCAGTTTCTTGTCAAATATGGGTGCGATACATCTTCCTGTAGGGACGTCATCGTGCTGCACCTCATCATCCGACTCCTCCACCGGCGTACGCTCCAAACGGAATTCGATCTCACTCATTAGTCTCTGCTCAAAATTGGACACTTTGTACTCCTAGGAAAATAAGAGAACAACCACATAAAATAAATAGCCACAGTCAACACAACATCTGTCTTGTACACCGACACTTAAGGTCCCATGGCATGTAAATTTCACTTTATTTTTATTTTAATTTATTTTTTAACATTAATATGAGTTCCCCCAGCCTGCCTATTGTCCCCCAGTGGCTAGAAATGGCAATAGGTGTAAACCGAGCCCTGGGTATCCTGCTCTGCCTTTGAGAAAATAAAAGCTCAGATGAGCCGATCTGGAATATTGCTCCTTATGAGGACATAAGGGGTAAGGTTACCTCCCCTTTCTCTGGTTTGCCAGAGAGAGAGACATCATGGCTTTCAAACGAGCACAGTGGCAGTTAGTCAAGGCCACAACCCCAGCCTCCACCTTGCCCCCCCTCTCTCCTCCTCAAAAGCTACAGACTCAGAAATAGCACACACTAAGGAAAGCTAATTGTGGGACTGGCTCTAGTGGCTGTAATTCTGCACCAAGGCTGAATTTTGGAAAAGAGACTTCAGATACAGTATTGGGGGACCACTGAGGTCTATATAAAAGCATCCAAAGAGCACCATGTCATGGGGCCTTTAACACACTGAGATAAGCAACAAATGCTCTTGGAGAGGTATGTAATACTCAGAAACACGAGACAACGTGCATCTATTTATCATGTAGCAACCGTGGTATTAAAGTAACAAACTATGCCTCGAGTCTCTAAACAAAGAGGTACAGATTGTGACTTTAAACCACTCACTGATGAGGACCATGCAGTGGCATCTGTCTGAGGGTATCATTCCCGGTTGGTAAAACATTGTGCTCAGACAACCAAACAAAATAAGGCTAAGGTAAAACAGAGAACAGAGGAAGATGACCTGCCAAGTTGAAAGACAAAACTAACTGGAGAATCTTAACACATGTAAAATACAAGGACAATATTCAGTGTATTTTTTTTTTTCAGAAGTGTTGCGAAAAAGAAGTACTATGTCATGTTGGTCTTTTGGGAAAATCTGAAATGCAAACAGAAGAAAGGGGCTGCAAGCTTCAGTAGGGAAAATGTCAAATAAGTTAACCGAAAACACTAAACCACAGTACAGTTGTTACATTGCATTAGCTTAATGAATGCAAGCTACATATTAGTAAACAAGCTTAAGTTGCTTGATTAGAGAAATTAATTAACCACGGTATTTGGACAATAACGTTTTGTAATCTCGGTCTGAAACATTTTAATGACTTCGAGCAAAGCAGTGCTTGGAACGGGAAGATCCTTGTACCTCATCATAGTTAATGACAGTAGCAGGAATGTTTGGTCCAAGGGGTCTGCTCACTGTTTCCCCCTCATTACTCAGCTTCTATGAGAGGATAGGGATGGATGATGAACACCAACGAAGACACACATACTGTACACACAAACGTATACTCATGGAATAATGCACAAGCTAATTGTTAATGGCGTGTGTATGTTGTTAAGCTATATGAACACACAGCAATGACCAACTAGGGGTGGAAGGTTGGCTGATGCTCGGCTGATTCAAAGCGAGTTCCTCCTTGCCTCGGCGTCAGTCGGGACTGGCTTTATGTCCCTTTATCATTTTACATTTTTAAAAAAATATCTACTTGTATATTCATCTCAAAATGAGTACATTAATAAAAACCTGGAGACAAGTGAGAACATCATCATTGGTTAACATACAGTAAACTTGGTTAGTTAAAGATTTGTGATCACATACCTACATGTCAACAAACGCATCATTTATTGACATTTATATTCACACACTGGTCTAATATCTAACTGAGCAGGGATGCAATGGAGGCTCAAATCCACTTCATCTTTAAAGAATCCAGCAGACCCACCTTTCGGTTGAGCTTAATCTTGTGAAAATGTTTTTATGCAAGTAGTAGTTTGCATTATTATATCTATTCACCACTACATCACTGCGATTAAAGCAGTCACAAAATGAGAAAACAAGGACAGCTGGAGACTACTTAGTACCTGTTGATGTGCAAACTGTGCAGTATCGTCTTTACAGCGAAGCTTTTTTTCAATGTCTTGGAGGAGAATTTCTTTGCTTCCGCGAACGTCTTCAGATGACGGGAGGCGCACCTTTGGTACGTTCTTTTTTAGCCTGAACAAACAAAAATGGAAAAAAATTATTAGAGCATGTGACAGTTCAGTAATCTCATGAGCATTGTAGTCCGTCGGAGTGGGCGTACCTTAAAGGAGCTCCCTTGGGCAGGCCCATTGCGTTGGTGGGCTGACTCGGGGTCAGGGACGGCAGGACAGAGCTTAGGAACGCCACCGGGTTTTGAATGGGGCTGGGCGTGGAGCTGCTGGAGGTGGGAGAGGAGGCCTGGGGAGGCGACTGGGCTCGAATGGCGCACATGCTGTTCAGGAATGGCGCAGACACCGGTGTGGGAGAGGACACGAGGGAAGGAGGGCTGGTTGGAGACTGGAGCACCCTTGTTGGGAAGATCCTGGGTGGCGGGGAGAATGGTGGGAGAGTAGGAGAGCTGGCTGCAGAGGAGTGGAGCTCAGCGGCCAATTCTTGGAGCAGAGGGACTGGTGATTCGGTTGGGGAAGGACTCATGACTGGCGAGAAGGCCTGCGCAGCTATGAACTCTTTAGGCCGGGCGTAGTTGAAGGTGTGTGAGGTGGCGGTGAGGTTCATGAGGGAGGCGTGGGTGCTTCTCAGTAGAGGAGCAGGAGACGTGATCTGCTGTGAGACTGAGGTTGGATCTGCAAGGGCTGTGCTAAGCTTTGGTGCAGGTGGAGAGTAAAATTGGGGTGTAGGTGCAGTTCTGGCTAGAGCTGCAGGGGACAGGTTGAGATGGGAGGCATGGATGGTATTCATCTGGGTTACAGGAGCTTTACTGAGAGGAGGAGCTGTTTTCAGCTGTGGGGCAGGTGGAGGGGAGGTCACCAGGGAGGAAGTCTTTAGCTGAGGAATTGAAGGAGGCGAGCTCAAAGGAGAAGTGTTGAGACGAGGTGAAAAGGCGGTGGTGAGAGCTGGAGCAGAGCTCAGAGATGGAGCAGGGGGAGTGGTGGTCATTGGGGGTGCAGAAGGGGCCGTTTGCCGCAGGGTCGCCGTGGTGTTCAGGTAGGGCTGGAACGGTGGGGCATGGGGTTCACGTTGTATTCTGGGTGACCACAGCGGACCTTCATTGGTACTTTGGACCTCAGGCTGGATCTGGGGCTGGAATTGGGGCTGGGGTTGGTGCTGTGGCTGGGGCTGGGGCTGCGGCTGGGGTTGAGGATGTGGCTGGGGCTGGGGCTGGGTGTGGGTTTGGTTCTGAGGCTCAGGGTCCTGCTGCTGCTCCATGAGGACCTGGTTGTGCAGAAGCTGGAGCTGGGCTGGGTCCCTGTTGATCAAAGCAAAACTAAAGTTAAAGCCAAACCAAAAAATGACACTATACATGGTGAAAATGAGAGCGGCTCGGAGCTCTGCTCTCATAAATTAAGTAAACCCCAGTAGGAAGGAGCCAAAGTCAGCATGAAGAAGACTCTGCCCTTTTATGGGCTACCTACAAGTAGCCTGTAAACAAAACACTGTCTAAGCTCTAGATCCTTTCAGCTTTCATTCTAAACAAGACACCCTCTTTAATTAATCATCACATTGCCGCAAACTCAGATTGATTAAAAACATACAGGACAAATGGTCATATTTATTTGTGCTTTAAGCCTAACACATACAAACAGCTCATTAAACCATACAAGATTTCATTTACAGTGTTGTCTGAAATATTAGATGAACATAAAACACATAAAAGGTACACTTACAAATAGAAAATGCCATCCTTTGTTTTAGAAAGCCGGAAGGTCCACATTTCAAGTCAGCATCGCATTCATTTATGAATTGCAAATGATCACAGCTGCTTGAGCCAGAGTAGGAGGAACCTCCCACCTCTCAATACGGCCACCGTTTAGATAACCCTTCTACAATCTCTCTTTTTCTCATACGACACTGTTGCAGACTATTCTGACAGCCTTGTTATCAATTGTGACATTTCTGAGACTCATCTGCTTATTCTGGTTTTTGCATTTGCTCTACTCACAGTTTAGGTTTAGCCAGTACTGGTGGTGGTTCTTTGTTGACTGACATGCTGGGGTCTTCATCAAACTGACTGGATGCGTCACTTTGTACATCCTCTTCATCCTCAGGTAGTTTGAAGTGCACACGCAAGCCAACTCTGGAGCCTATGCGTGAGACTTTGTGGTTTGTCTGGGCGCCTGTCTTTAGGCAGGAGTTAGGAGGGGGATCAGGGAGAGGCACCACAATAAGACTCCCATTCTGATGGTTTGGGGTGCCCTTAACGTTTGGGCTTGTGTCGGGTGATGCCACTGAAGGTGTGGAAACTTCCTGGTCTGCTGAAGTCACAACCACAAGTTGAGAAGTGAAGGGTTTTAGATATGAGAGCACGTGTCCGCCGCTCTGTGGTTCTGGACGTGCTCCACTGGATCCAGGAAAGTTCTGGTGGAGGTAGAGAGGATCTAAGTTCGGGGAGCTGGTGCTGCGAGAGTTGAGGCAGGAGCTGCTGCTGCTCAGGCTGGAGGGTTCCAGACTGGGTAAACTGGTGCGGAGAGGGTCTGGACGCAACATGCTGGAGCCATTGGGGTCCAGACGGAGGGTGCTGGTGTTCAAGGGGTCCAAGCGTAAGGTGCTAGAGACGAGTGGCTCTAGGCGAATGGTGCTGGAGTGGGGCTTGATGCTGCTGGTCACAGTAACTCCCGGTTGGGGGTTTACAGTGGGAGCTGATGAAGGTTCTTGGATTTGATTGGACTCCACTGTCAAACTGCTGAAAGGCCTCACATGGTTGCTGTTGCTGCCATTACCTGATGAGAATCAAAGAGATAGATATCAATATTTTCCACAATGTTTTCACTAGAATACATGGTGAAAGTGAATCAGTAGCGTTACCTTTGACCCTCAGTGTAGCAGCGCTGGACACGGTTCCATACTTGTTTCTTGCTGTGCAAGTAAACATCCCCGAATCTTCAGGAAAGACCTCAGCAATGACCAGAGTGCATATTTCCTCTAGAGGTAAAAACAAATTGAGACTCAAATGATGAAGTTGGTTTGGTATGACTGCGTCATATTAACTTCTCAACTTAATATACAGAGGAAAGATACACGACTTGTGTTTCAGATGCAGCAGTAAAGGTTTCTTCGAGTCACTGGGGCTGAGAGTCTATCTGCAGCAAAGGCAGGTTGAAGTGATCTGCCATTGTGGTTTGATACAGGATGAGAGACTACCTTATATGGTCCAGAGTCAGGGAAAAGCAGCTCTGGCTTATGTACAGAAGAAGAGCAGAAGCCTTTGCCAAGGACTATAAACACTTCAGCAGATGAATATGTACACACGACAGCATGTAGCATGTGTTTTTGACTGATGCTTCTTTATAATGTTTCTGATTCAGCTAAAGATCTGGGGCTTTAAAACAGTCAGACAATCAGGTGCTGCAACATAACTTGTATTTGTCATTTTTTTAAATTTCCTTTCAGAAATATATTAAGTAAATGACGCTGAATTTCACATTTCAACACTTTGTTTTCTAAAATGATACCATTTACAGTATTTAAAGAGTATACATTTATGCACATACATAACCTGAAAATCTTTTACAGCGACATCAACATTTTTCAGCTTTTTTGGGTTTAATAAAAGTTCCCACATTTGAACAAGAGTTGATTAAAATTGGATTTTTTTTTTTTTAAGTTAAAGGATTTTATGTTTTTCGGTCTCAGGAAATATTCTCAGTGGACATACTACAGTACACTAACAGCCTTTTGAAGCAAATGGTAAATGTTAAAAACTCTAAACTCTAAAGTATACAATTAAGTCTTAGAATCTTCATTAATTCATTTTTCTAACAACTCATATTCTTTATGAACCAAGGCATTTCAAATCTGGCTGCAGCACATATACTTAAGACACAACGCTCTCAAAAAAAATAAATACATAAAGCCCATTTGCACTTTCAATAACACCACAGAGGTGGATCAGCAGCAGAGCTTACTTTTCTGCAGGATCCTGAAATCAGGAGAGTCCTCTAAGATTTTTCCCTCTCTGGACCACTCCACTTGAGGTGATGGCACCCCTTTCACTCGGCACTCTAGCACCACCAGCTGGCCTTCTGACACAAGGAGGTCTTGCAGGCTCTGGTGGGACAAGACAGAGAGTGTGAGAGTGTGAGAGTGTGTGAATGTGTGTGTGTGTGTGTGTGTGTGTGTGTGTGTGTGCATAATCGACAGCAGCAGTATACATCCTTTTGAAAATGACTATACCTTTGTGAATACAGGGGCAGCCATGATAGGTTGGCCGTTCAACCCTTGTGGATAGTCGGGATAGTTGTGGTTGGAGATTTGACTCTGAAGATACAAAACACACAGGGGACATGTTAATTAAGCCTAACCCCCCAAAAAAACTAACGTTGAACAACAATTATAGAGGAAGGCCGTGTTTAGGCTCATCTACCTCAGGTTGGGGTGTTTGTGCTGACAGGACAGGCAGCGCAGAGGAGACCACTGAGTTTAGAGGCAGCGATGTAGCTATGGCTGCAGCTGTCTGCACCGGCAGCAGTGTGGATGTGACAGATGCTGACACCTCCTGGGCTTCTGAAAGTTCTGTATCGCCTGGTGACAATGTAGGAAACACCTGCACAGGTGACACTGTTGCCTCCTCCAGAGCAAGGGGTGCTGTGGATCCCACGGATGTTTGAGAGGGCTCAGGGGCTGGAAGTATGGTGGCTAATGTCCGCGCAGGTAGAAGAGGATCTGAGATTATTTGGTTAGTCGGTGCAGAGGAGAGCTGCTCTGCTGGCTCCTCAGTGGCTGCTGCAGGAAGGGATGACACAGAGTCTTCCTCTTCTGCAGAGACAGTTTGGCTCGATGTTGGAGGTAAAGATTTCCTCTGCAACCTTTGAAAATCACAGAAGGAAGAAAGTAATTTATTGTCGCGATAAGGTAGCTTAAGATGCATACAAGTTCTTTTTGGACGTGGCTCTTAATGACAATACTGTAGAAACTCACTGGGCTACATGTTCAATGTGCTGTTCCCCATCAGAATCCGAAGAGGAGGCACCTGTCGGTCAGATTAAAAAAAAGGGCACACACTCTATGACTAACAGTGTTTCCCTGAACTGTAAAAGTGTCAATAACAAAGAAACATAAGAATCACCTTCGACATAGATCTCAGCTGACGTGGAGTCAGTGCCATAGAAATTTGATGCGAAGCAAGAGTAGCGTCCAGTATCTTCCTCAAAGGCCTCTGCGATGATCAGGGAGTGCAGCTCGCCGTTGGTGATGATCTGAATGTCAGGGCTGTTCTCCAGCTCCTTGCCCTCACAAAACCACCTATGATTAAACATATGTACATCAAAGTGCTCAGGACACCTTAGCATCGTAATCTTCTTCCAGGGCTTGTATTTTCTAAAATTATATTTTCAATGACTTTCTGTTATTAATTAAAGCATGTTCGATATGCAAATATGTTGGAGAAAATCACCTTTGTGTAAATGATTACATTATATTAGCTTTAAAAGGTACAATATGGAGTTTTTGACCACTAGCACTATGGTGTGATATCTTTGTGAGTGAGTCTCTCGTGTACACGTTTGTGGGCGGCAGCAAAAAGAATTCTAAGCAAACATGGATGTAAACAATGCATAATTTAACATTTGGCAAAGGGATATACATTTTTTAAGACCTTAAGGTTACACACAGTGTGTTAATGGAACTGTCATTGAAGGCCAAACTTTATAATTCACACAATTTCATATTTGTCACTTGTCTGTAACATTTCTTAATGTTTTATTTTCAGCAAGTAATCTACTTCTATTTCCACTTTAGTGATAGTTAAGTCACATAACAGTACTATTATTTGAGTAGGATATTCCAAGACTCTCCTGCCCATGCTTTATTATTTAAAACCCAATCTTTACACGGTTGTCTTTTTCCTTCTATTAACCTTCTGACACCCTTTCTATGAGGCAGGTACCAAGTGATGTCTTTCCCATTTTCCTAATAGTGCCTCTGGCTTGGTGCCATTCAGTAGAGTTCTGCAGGCCAAGAGAAAAATGTTTTTAGACACGAAGCCATGTCAGTGTGCCAGTTTGGAGGCCGCTTCAATGCACTCTTGATGTTATGAAGATGAGGAGCACACAACAATTGAACAATTGATGAACTTTACTACCAAATCAAAAGTTTTGTTGTTGCCTCTATTTTTGAAGGGAAAAATGGCGAGATGAAATGCATCAAGGTCCCGTTACATTAGGTCAGAGCCCTATAGCCAATAATCAATATTGTAATCTATAATTTTATGCTGTCAAATTTACAAATAAATGGGCGTAAATCATATTAAACGTGATAAATAACAAGAAAAACATCCACCCTGGCTAATATTACATACCAGACTTTGGTCGCATCCAGAACATTAGAGTTGCAGTTGTCAACAGTCTATTTATTCATTGTAGAACTCTATGTCAAAGCACATCTCTCTCTCTCTCTCTCTCTCTCTCTATATATATATATATATATATATATATATATATATATATATATATATATATATATATATATATATATATATATATATATATATATATATATATATTACACACATACATATATATATAGTAATCCTATATTTTTTTTTCTGTCCTGCCAAGCAACATGTGCAGCCGCATCTACGTCAAAGCACATCTATTTTGAGCAGATGAGGTCTTGATGCTTTATAAAAATCCAACCAATAAACATACAGGGATGAAGTGATGTGTTACTCTCTGGCAGGACGTCATCATACAATCATAAATCTCACTACTGCTTTCACCAGGCTCATGGAACACATAACACTTTTTTCAAATAAACATGCAGCTAATTACACTATTAGCTGAATATGTCCCCAACTCCAGACTTCAAAAAGTCTTCTAAAAAGCAGTTTACACAAAAACTCATTCCTCAGAACACAAACTAAGCACCCCATTGCTTCTCAACTATTTAAGGAAAGGAATTTATTTAAGCTTTTGGTATTTTAAAACAAAATCCTGGTGTAGTTTCCAGTGAAAGCACAAAGCTACACTGAAGATCTGTAGCCGATACACTCGCTGGAATGTGCTGTCAATGTTCTGCCTGATACAAGGCTATGTCATTTCTAATGAGTAAGGGTCTAAATTGAAAGCATGAGTAGTAGAGGAGGTGGCTGATCTGTGAGGCAAAGACCCCGCTCCCTGCACCTGTCAGGGTTGTTTTACCTTTGGACTTCAGAGTCAGAGAGGAGATTCCCTCTGGAGCCTGGGAGCTCGGACTGGCTGACCCAATCAAATACTCATAATACTAAACATAGACTCAGTATACACACAATGCTATAACCTGACCCACCCAGAGACACTACACCACTGCAAACTGATGGGAAAGATAAACCTGACAACTCCATTTTGACTCCTAAAGGCATACTCACTAACCCAGTAGCTGCAGGAGAAACAAGCACAAACATGCCATTAAAGTCAATGAAAAGTCTTATGTTAATAATACTGAATATTCTTTAAGTAGAAATCACTGAAAACAGAACTCAAATCTTCAGACTTGTCCACTTGTACACTGAGACCAAACAAACAAACCATATAAAGATATGGTGAAGCAATAACGGTATGAATCATCTTACCCAACTCTTCATGCTTCTGTCAACAGCTCAGTAGGTTCCATTATCAGATGTGACTACGACTCTCAGTGCCAGTCCAGTCTAAAAATGGCAGGGAGCTACATTCTTCATGGACACGTTTATGTTAGTGGCTCAACAATGTTCAGTAGGACCAACAAGCCCATGCCCCCTAAAGTCTGAAACCTCAGCTTCTCTTAGATTTAAAGCTGTGCTGTCCTGGGTGTCCAGCCGGAGTTTTAAAACATATCTAACAAAAGTGTCATAAAGAAAGCTAAACTGCTGCAAATTGTGTTAGTCCTCACAACGTATTCTGCTTTACTCTGATACCAAAGGCAGTTAACCGAATGCAATGAGAGGTGGAAATTCCTCTCCTACTTCGGCACATTTCGACTGTAAATGGCCGCCCTCATTACAATCTGATGATATTCTCCTTAAGAATGATAGAAAGCCAAATGTGATTATCATTTGTCCCTGACATAACCCTGACTGACACACACACACACACACACACACACACACACACACACACACACACACACACACACACACACACACACACACACACACACACACACACACACACACACACACACACACACACACACACACACACACACAGCTGTTGGCTATCGTCACATGTCACTTCTGTCTGACTCCCCCAAGAAAGAAAAAACATTTATCTTAACTCACACTTCTCAAACACTGTAATTATATTCTAACTGTAATTGATTGTCTGAGGCCCAGGCACAGACATGGCTCCATCTTTAACACAATGTAATACAATAGATACTAAATGATACTGATACATGTTTGAGTCTGAATACGAATATTTGAGGGTTAAAATTTATACTGTATATGTGAACATAAATGCATAAGAAACACACACACACCTTATTTCTAGATGCCTTCATTTGGTTATTTAAGAATACAGATGAAGATAGATGCTAAGTGGGACATTTTACAGTTAAAACATAAAGTCATCTGTTCTGGTAGGCAGACTGACAGTAACACTGTCATTACCTCAAACATATCTTTGGCACTTTTGGCACAATTTCTTGTTACATATTAGCAGACATAGGTGGCAATACCAGTAAATAGATGGAGTCTATAATGGAAGGTAATATTGGGCTCTGGTATACACCCTGTATTTCTGTTGAGGGCAATACTGTTCTAAAATGCTTTCATCTTCATATATACATACAGTATATGACACATAATTTAAAGTGCATATTCTGTGTCAAGCATTAAAGGTCCCATGGCATGACAATTTCACTTCATGAGGTTTTAACATTAATATGAGTTCCTCCAGCCTGCCTATGGTCCCCCAGTGGCTAGAAATGGCGATAGGTGTAAACTGAGCCCCGGGTATCCTGCTCTGCCTTTGAGAAAATGAAAGCTCAGATGGGTCGATCTGGAAACTTGCCCCTTATGAGGTCATTAAGGGCAAGGTCACCTCCCTTTTCTCTGCTTTGCTCGCCAAGAGAATTTAGCCCACCCATGATAGAGAGACATTTTGGCTTTCAAACAAGCAAAGCCTCCCCAGCCTCCACCTTGCTCCCCCTCTCCTCCCCAAAAGCTACAGACTCAGAAATGGCACATACTAAGAAAAGCTAATTGTAAGACTGGCTCTAGTGGCTGTAATTCTGCACCAAGGCAGAATTTTGGGAAAGAGACTTCAGATACAGTATTGGGGGACCACTAAGGTCTATATAAAAGCATCCAAAGAGCATCATGTCATGGGACCTTTAAATGTATAAGTAGCCATACTGTAAGTACATAAGTACTCCATTACAAATTAAAGTCCTGTGTTGAAAATGTCCCTTAAGTAAAAGTGTGAGTGATCAGAGCAATATTATAAGCAAAATGTGCCTACAGTGTGAAAAATTGAAGTATTAAAAAAAATAGCATTGTGAGTGTTAAACTATTAGATATTATATGATTGGATAAAAATTAGTGATGTATTAATGTGTTTTTGTTTTACTATTGAAGTTATTTGTCTAGTTAGTAGACTTGTTATATACTGCTGGACAAATATTCATTAAATATTCATTATATAAATCTTTATATGTAAAGTAACTAGTAGCTAAAGCTGTAAAATACATGCACTGGAGTAAGCAGCACAATAATTCTCTCTGAAATGTTGTGAAGTAAAGTACAAAGAAACATAAAATGGAAATATATAAAGTACAAATACCCCTAATTTGTAATGAATTACAGAACTTGAGTAAATTTACTTTTACTACTTACTTACTAGTTACAGTCCGTCGCTGAGTAAAACATATGTTATGTCACCATTCCTTGCTGGGATTCCTTACTAAAATCTTCCCCAAACATAACGGAAATCCGAATGGATCCAGATCTTTAAGTACACTGTGAAATCCACACTGACCACTTCACAGCACATTGGCTTTTCTGCATTTTCTGCAAGTATTCATTTTTTTCAGTGAGACTCATTTTGAAAGAGCATGGAAGCAGAAAGTCTTGCTGTACCTTCTGCAAACTAAGAAATAAACAAAGATCAGCACATGTTGCCTTACCGGACTTCAGGCACGGGGAGTCCTCTTACAATGCAGTCCAACTGGACCTTGCTGCCCTCTGGAACCTCCCTGCTTTTCAGTTTCTGGATGAAACAAGGAGGCTCACACGCAGGCTCTGCTGGGTATGGAGTGTCTGTCAGAGCACAGCTTTCAGCCTCCTCCTCCACCTCCACCTCCACCTCTTGGGAAACACAGTCATACTGCTGCTCAGTAATCCTGCTGTCCTGAAACCCCACATGCCCAATCCCAGAGTCCAGCTGGGCCTGTGGTTGGTGGCTAACTGCAGGGCTGGGTCTCTCCTTCTCCACCTCCACAGGCATGGTAGAGCGCTCCCTGTTGTCTGGGCCGAGGGGATAAGCTGTCCCATCGTTCTGGCTCTTGTTCTGGTTCCTTGTCCTGTGGGATTTGCACCCTCTCGGGCGTACCCGTTTGGAGCTGTTGGCCTTGAAGAGAGCGGAGAGCTCCTCAATGAAGTCTGCTGCCTTGTTGAGGAACTCCTTCTTGGACTGGGTCTCCGGACCATACGGGGCATTCCTCGCCGACCTGTCAAAGTCGTTGAATCCCTCACTGGAGTCTCTTGTGTTTTCCTGCCGTGAGGATGCTTTGTCCATCTTTTCGTCTGATGCGAGTGGTGTTGTGTGTGTTGCTAGCAGTTCTTGGAGTTCAGGGGCTGGCTGGCTGAAGGGCACTGTGGCGGGGCTGGCAAAAAGAGCAGGAGAGGGGTTAGCAAAGGGAACAAATGGGGGTTTGGAGGAAGAGACTGAGGAGATGTTGGAGGGGGTTGATGGTTTGACAGAGGCCATGACCTCTGCCCTCTCTTCCCGAGGCTCATGTCCAATGGCCTGGCGGGCCAGGTTCACACTCTTATCCAGCTCCTCTTGGCTGAGGAAGGCTGAAAGGTCTGGGAATTGGGGATCATTGTGGCCCACAGAGTCCTCAGCCTTGCCTTTGAGTGACCTGTAGATCTGAAGGCGTGAGGAAGAAGCGTCCGAGCGGCTCATCTCGCTGTGGCGCTGCTGGGCTCTGGCCTCTGCCAGGTAGCTCTCTCTTAAGAACTGAGACAGTGACGACGGCTGGTCAATGTTGTTCTCCTGCATGCTGTGGAAATATCCCCAAAATATTCAATTACATTACATTACATATAGTATTTATATGAAAAAAAGACTTCTCACTATAGTGCTGACTATTTTCCATCACATAGGATTTTAGAATGATTTCACAGTAAGCAGTAGAACAGAAACAATTACTCAATTAACCAATTAGTAGTGTAACAGAAAATGAATAGCAACAATAATTTCATTTTGAATGGTCAATGACATTTTCTCCCGCAACAATGTACCTTCTTCTCCTATGTTTTTTGTGATTGGGAACTAAATATCTTTGCACTATGTTTTGGACTGTCAAACAAGACGTCCACGTCTGATATTTTACAGTACAAACAATTTGTCAATTTATTGATAAACTAATCAGCAGGTTAATCCCTGTTCATTAGTTACAGCCCCTGCAAGAAGTTATATGAAGTATATGCAACTACAGTATAATGAAAGTTGCTTATATTTATATATATTGATCCCTTCACATATTGGACAGATATATGATACATACAGTAAGGAGCTAATAAAAACATACTGATATGCACCTTAAATATAACTCACATTAATATGACACTTGTAAAATATCTGAAAAGATAGAACATTCAGAGTACAGAGACTGTAGTTTAATGAAGGGGATATGTGGTAAAAATAGTTTTTATTTTTTTTTTATTTCAGCCTAATTTCAGCCATCCTCTAGCCTCGACAGGTTCTCAGGTTCATGCACTGACGGGATACAGGCAGGCTTCCAACTCAGGCCAACACTTAAATGACGTTTAGTCTTTGCACAATTTTGACACTAGGCATGAGCAAGTTATTGAATACAGACAGACGATAGGGCACACATATGCTACTGACACTCAAATCAGTGCAATTAAGAGGCAGCAATGCCCTTCCAGCAGACCTGAAGCTGCAGCTGTTGTGTACATGAATCCTTTGCAAACAGACTCCAAGCCCACAGAGTCATATCTAATAATAGCAAAGGGTCAGTTTACATGAAGAAAATCAACACAAAAAAAAACAGTTCCCCTGATTCTGTGTGCCCTTGTAATCATGATTTTGATCAGCCACAATAATCATTATTCTGACACAAACAGAGCCATAATCATCAAAAAAAGGACACTGCTGAGTGAGAGAACAAACATTCACGGCCTGCACAGATAACACCCAGGCAGGTTATGATAATTCAATTTAACATTTAAACCAAAATAGATCGGAGATTTTCCTGAGTCTAAATGTCTACAGGATGAGGCAGATGTCAGTCAACAGCACACTGAACAACAATTAAATTAGGGGGTGGTGTGTTTTACCTTCAGAATAAACCCAGCTGGCCCCTGTGAAGGACTGGTAAAGCCTCAGAGTGCACCTGTGCTCAAAGAGGGAGATTCCGGTCTTCCGGCGGCTGCCACCTGGGGAAATCTCGGACACAGGCAGCTGCCCAGCTTTCCCGGTTTTAATGTACACAGTTCACCTTGGAGTTTACGGGAAAATATGGAGCCGAGTAGCTAGGGGAACATGTCACCAGTACAAGTAGCCACATTTGTCAGTGGGGTAGTCGCAGGTTATTTTGGGGAGGCCCATGTGTCTGCATGGGGTCCCAGCTCATTGGCCAGGAAGGGGGGGGGGATTCCTCCTCCAGTGGTCCATCGGAGACCTCCATCCTACATTCAGAATTAGAAGCCCCTTGTTGAGCCACTAGGACATTAATGTTAACACAGCAGATCAACAGCAATGATCTGTTTTCAAAGCACTGTGTTACACTGTGGTGATAAAACATACTGCAGTAGTGTGTAGCATTTCATTGGTTATAGAAGAAAAAAAGATTTAATCGAAATAGATCATTGGAAGTGGAAGTTTATTCACAGTTGTTTAGTTCTTTTAACATGGATAAGAGAAAGAGTGATATGTCAGCAAGTAACATAGTAAATCCAGTGTTTGGCATCTGATTTTATTCTGCTTCTTGTCATAATGCCTACTTTAAAGATTTTCAAGACCCAGATTTAAAATCTTGAATAGTGAAAGACAAAATCACCTTTGTGTCCCAAGAATAATGAAATTAGTTTATTTGAAAGACAATGAGAACCCTTTTCAAGACCCACAGAGGGAAACGAAAAGCAAGCCTGAGCATCTAGTTACACTTAAAACAGTGTAAGACGTGTATCAAATACTCTATTCAAGTGAATTTTTTTTGTTAACAAAAATGCATCTGTGAAAAAAGCTAGTGTATACTGACCAATATGCAATCACCAAAAACTATTTACATCATTATCAGGATATACATGTTAGGAACATTTAATGCACGGTTACGCCAGACTGGGGCCAAACAATATTGGCATATCATTCTTTCTGTAAAATCCATGAAGCATCAGTTTTGATATATTTACAGTTTAAGGATGATTTGGGTTGGAAGTTGTCAAACTAAAAGGGAAATAAGGAAATTGTCAAACACTATTCTGTGGTTGTTTTAAGCTTTTTTGGCAAACAGTGTAATGTCCAACATGGTAATCCCTGCCAATCCTACATGCAAGGCTAAAACAGACAAGGGACATTTAAAGTTAGAATTCGACTCAAGCCTAACAAACAGCTCAAAATGTGCTAGTATATAATAAAAAAAATAAAATAAAAAAAAAATAAAAATGAAATGGCTCAGTGACTCAGAGGGTATACAACAATAACATCAGGCTAAATCCAATGTAGTTTATAAAAAAAAAATAAGAAAAGAAATTGCAAATCCTCTTTGGCGTAACAGGAAAATACAATCCGGTTTACCAACACAGTAAAGGCAAGATGAAGAAGAGAATCATAGTTGAGGTCAATGCCTTTTCTCCTCCTGTTCCAATTTCTTTCCACACTCATTTGTGTTGAGTGACTGGTTTACAGACAGTGGGTGAAACTAAGGGAGTTGTAGTAATAGCACATGGACAGTATTAATAGCAGCAATAGAAAGTCTTGATTAGCCCAGTCTATAAAAAAAGACACTTCTATGTTAAAGGTTAGGAATGAAATACCCATCATCAACCTATCCCTCATCAGGATATCTGATCAGAAGGCACCATGAAGGCACTCTTCAAATGAGGAGAACATTAAGAAACCCATCTCAGAGCACACAGCAGCATGAAGCCGGATGCATCGTAGTCACACAGGAAAGCACCATAATGGAAGTCTGTGTTTTTTTCAGTGCTGTAAGATCTAACAACCCTTTTGTTGTTCACAGTGATTTGTCACTGAGTCGAGAGAGATGAAACTGACACACTGTCAACACTGTACCTAGTGCAGTGAGCCAACTCGTGAGAAAGATGTAGGAGGCACGGTGATAGTTCTGCAACAAATCTGGTGACGACGGCTCTGCTTTCAGGAGTCATCGCTGGCCCGTTTGCGAGACTGGTCACCTCTAGAAAACAAAAACACATCACATCGGTGATTTAAAGTGAAGTGCGCTAACCAAAAGATGCGTTTCTATTCAGATTGTGGCTATCTGAGACAGACGCCTGAGTAAACAGACCGCGGAAATCCGTTCATGGAGAGCTCCATCTGTAACTTCTGGTCACGAGCGGCGTAGTCAGGAAGCAGAGACTCCACAGCAGGAGGGTTGATCTGGGGAATAAAGCCAGAGAAGAGATCCGGGGCTAACTGGGCCCAGTCTGAAAGAGGAAACCAAGTGAAACAGAAGAACACATGTAGTGCAGCTTATTCTGAAGGTGGTGGATATAAACCAATATGCCTGTATTGTGTGCTGTAGTCAAGGCAAAAAGATTACATTAGCTTGCAGCAGATTATAGCAGCACTTACAGTAAAGGCAGAGTCCATCCATCATTCTTCGCCTGTTTTTCAGCCTTTAGTATAAAGCAGTGATGTGGGTTACCACAGTAAACTAATCATTAAGGTTATGAACGCCTATTTTAGCCGAAAACGTCACCTGTGCCAAGTTTGGAAGCTAAGCAATGTAACTGCTGTAGACGCCCCCTTTGGCAGTGTAAGACCAGCAACTCCTGTGTTTGCCGAGGGGAAATTACAGTTTTTACGTCAATGGAGTGTGGAGAATTTGTCAGTGCGTGTCGGAAAGGGCTGTCTGACGGCATGGGAAAGTAGTGAAAATATTCTAAATATAGCATATTAAAAAACGTTTTAGGTGGCCTTTTATTTTTAGGTGGCTAAAAAAAAAAAAAAATTGCTGGTACCCCTTTCCACAGCAGTACATATTGATCTACTCAAAGCTACCAGACTTGACAAAAACACAGTTTACCTCGCAGGACACGAGAGATGGTAACGCTGCTCTCGTTTGATTAGATGGTTTGTAGTCTCGCATTGCCAGACCTTCCTCCACAACGCAGCGGAGGAGAGTCTGGCAATTTCGCACAGCATTCCAGGACGGGAGAAAAACTTTTAAACCAATCCCAATCGCCATGGGTGGCGTTGAGCGCCGTTCAAAATAGCCTCGGGAAGGAACTTGTTTTGGTGGAACGTGTACATTCAAAAGTTGTTTTAGTCGTGCAACAGAAATCTCAGATAGTTTAGCTAGCGGTCTCAATTACCCTGCAGAGATCTGAGGAGCAGTTAGTCCTCATAAATCCACCCGAGTTTAAAATGCCAACACAAAGAGAGCCCTGGGTAACGGATCTATCCATCCATCACGGAGCAATCATGGAAGTGGAACGTTGTGGATATAGACTAGTTAAGTTTGTGTTACTGTTTGACTTTGGTGAACCATAGTTTGTGTTATTGTGCGACTTTCAGATCCGACCTAATGGGTCATCTACAATGGTACAATGCTTGATTTCCTGTCTGCTTCATTATACGTGGGGCCGTGCCAACTGGCACCCAAGTTACTGTTCTGTACTGTAGCGAAGACCTTAGTGAGGTCATGTGGGGAAACGTTTTTAGAAGAATGTGAATATTCGGATAACAATACTTAAAAGGTTCACAATAAAAACCTATACAAATAATGGACTGGCCCTTAAAATGACAATAAAACTGACAATACAATCCTCAACAACAATGAAAATAGCTCACCTGGACGGAGGCTGTAGAGGCCTTTAACCACACTGGCCATTGTAGATGGCTGCACTTGAAACGGCATGGAATAAGCTTTGATAAGAAGAGCTGAACAAGAGAAGAATACAATTAAAAAGAAAAATATTTTAGAAGTTGCTTGTGTTAGAAAGGAATGGAGTCTTCTCTGGGTGCAGTTCAGCACATCCTGAATCCAAAATCCTGTGCTTTCCAGGCTAAGAGACAAACATCTGCCCTTGATAGAACCAAGTGTAGGGGACAGCTTTTATTCTCAATTTTCCAAATGTCATGACAGACATCAGTCAAATTAAGGGATATACTCACGCATCAGTGTGTTCACATGTATTTCTGCGACGTGATCGGCGAACAGCTTCATCAGATCCTCTCTTAGGTCTCTGTTCAGCTTCGACTCGATGTAGAACTTGTTCTGAAAACATCCAACATGAAAAACAATTAATAGGAGGGTGACACCGTAGCACAGGGCTTATACTTGTTTGCATGTGATGCTCTAGAATTTCACCTAATATTCAAAGTTCTTTGTTATATTTAACAAAAACGATGCCTACCAAGTACATAAATACAGGAACTATACATTGAAGAGAAGCAATGTATTGCGTCAGCGCAACATTAAAGTTCTCAATGAAGTCCTCGGGTGGTCTGGCCTGGAAAACAACAACAAAAGTGTTAATTGTATGGCTTCTGTATCCTGTAGCCTATATAATAATTCCCTTGTTATTTGGATTTGCTTACGTGTAGATGGGTGGAAACCTGTTCCAGATGATTTGTTATTTTTAATGTCAAATCATTGTAGAGCAGCTCTGAGTGCTGCTGACAAACACACTTGTAGACGTAACTAGGAAAACAAAGCAAAGCATTTTAGTCATTTCATTCTCAGTTAACTAAAATGATCAGTGATGCACATGACAACCTCATGGGGCTCATCAAGGCAACAGACATCACAAACTATAGGAAAATCTGGCCAGCTCAGGTGTGTGCTTACCTATATTGTCTTACCTGTATATCTGTGCATAAGAAACAGAGATGTGGTCCGTGGGATTCTGAATCAGAAGACGGTCAATTGCCTTCTCCAGGTTTGGCCAGTGGTTTTTCCGGTAGTCTTCTACAGCCATGGCATTTACAACTGGGTGAAAAGAGAACTGGTCAGGTTTAAAATGCTTCCAGGCACCTTATTCTGGCCTAACAGACCAACTGACGACTGTCTGCTGCCAGGAGCATCAGTCTGCACATATCAGTAACATTGCAGCAGGCCGAGCTGCTGAGTGACTACAGGATATCAGGCCCTGCTATCACAGAACTCTTTTATGTGAACTTACGGAACTTGGAAGTAACGTTAGAATCGAGGGTGAGATTTCCCTCAACAGCGGGTGGCGGAGCCGTGCAGTCAGTCTCGCTGACTTCGCTGCTCTCACTGCCTGAATCCGAGTCCATTAACTTTGACCCCCCGGTGCTGCCGGACCACAGTTGTCCTCGTCCCGTCCCCGTTTCTCCACCCGGCACCGGTGGACCGGCAGATTGCGAGACCGTTGTTACAACCGACAACTGGCTCCTCAAATAGGTGCGGACTTTACTACTACTACTACTACTGCTGCTGCTGCTGCTGCTGCTCGCACAATAGTTGTGGTTATGGTCGTCTTTTATGTCCAGACTGTCATCTTCCATGGCTTCCATTTTCACAACCGCTTCTGTGAACTGAAGCCTGGCGTCACTACATAAACATTTCAGATAACAATAAGGGATAAAGTCAAAAACTGTCAGGCGTCTTTGGTGGTGTCCATCTCGTTTTTGCTGTTAACTGAGTTTTACGACACGTCGTATAACCGGACAGCTGAGAGAAATCAGAGAAATGTAGTTCCAAAGACTTAAGCTGAATAAAGAAAGTTCCTAGGCCTCAAGTATGGTGACGTAAGTCAACTAGACCGTGTACAAGTGTTTAAAGACTAAATATAATGAACAGATTTTTAACAGATTGACATTACAGCTAAATTAGGTAGAAACCAATTGTACCATACTAGGCATGCGCAGACTGACGTTTAGCAATGGTATGCCACACTTAGCTAGTAACCCCTCGTCGACCCATTCTCTTAATACATCAATGTCGACAACCTAGTAACGTTAAATCCCTACAAACTGCACTGTATTGCTGTTATAAAGACACGTTTATCAGAATAAAAAACGTTGAAATGTAACTCAGTCGTTGTTTCTCGTAGAAATCCTCACACCATCCAAGAAGAGGAACTGTAAGGTGAGCCACGGACGCTAGATGGCGCACTATTCATGTCTGCGACAAAGGCAACAACACGTTAAACATATTGAACACCTAGCTACCTCATGTGTATGAAATAACAGAAAATAGTCAGTGTGTTTCATTCTTTTTTTTTTTTACTGAGAACACTAGAAGAGATAACAAGGATGTAAAAAAATCTTATTTCCTTAAACCGTAAACAAAACATTACCTTGTAATTGGTGAATTTGTTGGCGTAGACCTATATCCTACAAACTGGCTCAAATATGTTTATTTACCAAAACGTAATCTTAACAGGCAGAAGACTCCACTGTATAATCAAACAGTTTTAACGTTATGTTCTATGAAAAGTGACATGGGCAAGGAAATTGCTTTTATAAGAAGGGAAAGAGTGCCATTTTTCAATGTGAACTCTGAATATCTTCCTTAGGCTTAATATTACAACTTAGTATAACTTTGTACAGATATAAACTATCATCTAGTCTTTGATGAGTATGTCTCACATCAGAGTATAAAAATAAGGCTTGAGCATATAAAGTAGCTGCCACATGTCAAAAGGAACACCTTTTCAATTGTTATATTTTTCCAAGATTTAAATGACAGGTTAGACATACAAAGCTTATGACAACATAGGAGCGTGTTGATAAAGTGTTCTTTGGTCTGAAATTAAATAGTACTGTTCTTTTTTTCTAGCTTTTACCTTCATTAAAGGGCAGAGCTGAACATTTATATTGCAAGGTAGACAATGTGTTCAAGTAAACCATCTGAAGATTTATGTATGTGTCTGAAACTCATAGTACCCACTATTTAGCAGGCAGTCGGCTTACATATGTACACGTTTCTCAATGGTAACATGAACTGACTTAAACATCATTAAACCACAGCTGACTTCACACTAGGGACTGAGAAAATTGAAGTGTTTGCTTATATCTGGAATTTCTCAAAATGTGAATAAAAATGAGATGAGCACATCGAAAGACATCCTTAAAAAAAAAAAAAAAAAACAGTATACTTTAGCATGTGGTATACAGTATGAGGTTTCAGACCCAATGCATGTGATCAAACTGGGCACACACAAAGAAACTTGCTGCATATTCACAAAAAGTTGTCACGCAATTTTAACTTTATGAAAAATAATAGGTCAATGAGTCAGAGTCAAAAATATACGAAACACATATATAAAAAAAGATAATTAGTGCTTTGTCGACTGGGTATTTTACATTTAAAGGTGTGTGGTGCTCTGAGTTTTTTCAGAAGTATTGTCTGTCTCGACCACACTTGGCGTGGCCTCATTGGCTAAAGTGTGTTGTATTGTGTCTCTTAGGCATGTCTCTTCATCTGCTGCTAATGTGTCGGCTTCCTCTGGCTCGCTGTCTTCTTCCACCCCATCTGCACTGCATTCAGACTCGTCACTGTCACTTCCACAGGAGCTCGACGTCTCGTCTTCAGAGTCAGAGTAGACCTCGGCCCCATGGAAGATATAGTGATTTGGTGCTTGAAACAGGTACTGGCCTGCTGTGGGAAACAATACAAACAATTTACAGTACTGGAGTCAATGTCTGGAGGATAATTAAAATGAATAAATGATACAATAAATAAATAATAAAATATATGGACTAACATGCATTTTCCTGCTGCATGAGGAAAAAAAATTGTTGAGAAAAGCTCTAATTAATGAGATGAATGGATTAGCACGTGCTTAAACACACCTATGTCTCATTTACAAATACAGCAAAATAGAAAATATATTCATATTGTATACAAATAATATATATAAATAAATAAACAGTGTTGTTCTCTGTACCATAGTCTAAAGCTTACTCTCAAGGCGTTTGCTGATTGGACTTCTGTTGATTCGACTCATCCAGCATTGTCTACGAAATTCAAGGTTGGAGGTTTGGCTCTTTACTCCAGGGGCCTCCTCTTTTGGTGCATCTTCTGCTGCTAACTCTGAGGGCTCAGCCGTCTCTTCACTGGGACACTGAGCATTTGGACAAGGCTCTGGAGGTGTAACGTTATTACCAGCAGTGTCTGTGACATTCAGACGTTCTGTCTCCTCTGAAGGCTTAGTTACGGAGTCTGTACTGGGCTGCTTCTGCTCCTCCTGAGCTACATCGCTGGAAGCAGGCAAGGCCTCACTTGGTGGCTGTTCTGGTAACCGAGGGGGTTTCTCTGTGGTCTCTGTGAGTCTTACAGTGTTGTAGCAGAGCTGCTCAAAGTCCCCACCCAACCGATGGCAGAGTTCATTGACAATGACATCACAGTCCCCAAGTAGCTCCACATCAAAGTTGAGGTGAGGCAGCTGCTCCCTATTGATCAAGACCTGAGGCACTTCATGAGGAATGGAGTCTGGATGGGATGAAGAGAAAACAGTTATGTTTTGTACGTTAGGGTTAATTGCAGGCACAATAGGAAAGAAACCCATTAATCTGAACAAAACATACTTGGGATGAGGGCAACTGGTCGGACTTTAAGTGAAGAGCCAATGACAATCAAGAGGTCCACCTCATCTTTATCCTGCTTCATGGCTCTGTGGAACATTTCTGGAAGATTCTCTCCAAAGAAGACGATGTCAGGTTTCATGATTGCCAGGGGAATATCTGGACACCGAGGACAATGAGGGACAACCTACAGGATGGATTGATGTTATAAGCATTAAAATGAAATTGTTAAAAGGGAGTGCCATGCCAAATGTTATCTTTATTTAATTTAAGGGTTGCAGGTCTATAATATCCACATTACCCGCCAATGTCCTCAAAGTAGACAGCTGTACCACCCTTTTATTAGTTATTTCCATCGACTGTACTGTTGAACAGTTGTATTGATACATGGTACAAAGTCTTTGGGGGGAGAGGTGTACTGTATGTTTAATTTAATTCTCTCTGTTTGGGGGTCTCATTACAGTCAGTTTGTGCTGGAGCTGAAAACCACAAACATTTTTAAAACATATTCATGAGACAAAAACCCCACCCAAATTGTAAAATATACAATGATATTTCAAAAAGTTCTTTATTTCTAATTTGGAAGAACCAACACACTACAAGCTTCATTTACAACATGTTAATGAGAATGGACAAATCGCTTAAGACACCTTTTCTCTATAATTAATACAACACCAGCACTAAGAACATTGACTGCCTATTTAATGACATTGATTGATTCTTCAACTCACAATGCTTTACCTTGAGTATGTCTGGACAATACTGATGACACTTTTATAGATTTACAATATGCTGTAATTGCACAAGTAACAACTCACTACAAACACTACTGAAGTGATTCCCAAATGTCATGCTACTCCTAAAAGGGCAATAAATGACTTGATGAGCATCAATTTTCTTGCCCCACTCCTGGAATGGTACTGCTACAGTTTTGGAATGTGTACGGCAGTACACAAGATCTCTTACACAGCAAATGTACTCATATCCGTTTCCTTGGGCTCTGCAAGATGATTCAATAGAAGTTGCTTGCTGAATGTGTTCATTCTACAACAATGAAACGGTGGATGGCGAGGTTTGTGCATTTCCATTCCCACTGTTGCAGGTGTTTGTAGTGTACGCAATAGTGTATTTAAATGTGTTATCTTGGAAATACCTGGTTGAAGATGTCTTCCCTTATAGCTTCACAATCCACTTTGTGTTTACAGACGAGACAGGAAGCAGTTGCAAACGACCCTGAAATAAAAAAGTTATTGACTTTCACCATCACCATGGACAGAAGTAAATGAAAATTACAAACAAGACCCACCCATTAGCTGTTATCACTTACCATGACACTGGATAATCCGCTGAACTCCAGCCACTTGTTCTAATGTATCAATGTTTTGTGTGTAATTGCGCAGCAGTTTGCCCTGCTTATCCATCATGGATATGAATTTGTGACAGGGTGACGGCTGGAACTGGCCAGGGTAGATCTCCTGTAACAAAGATAATGCATTCAACACTTGTGGACTAACTCGAAAGCTTGCTATAATCATGAATATCACAAGTTCTGTATCCTCTTTAAATATATACACCAAAGACATTTTCTGTGCACAAGGGTCTTATGCACTATATTACCACATTACAAACATCTGCCCTTCTACATGCAATGGGCATGCATCTCATCTATGTGCTCAAGGGTATGTGATGTCAAAAATATGATGCACACACTAAAGTATATGTCACTTCTCAGTTATGTTCTCCTCACTTGTATTCACTGTGTGACCAAAACCCTGTAAGGTAATATGGGTATGCAGAGCCTAGTGTGTGGAAGCTTCTGTATCTACGCATTACCATCTCTGTAGAACCTTGCAAAAGCTTTACGTGAGCATGTTAAAGTGAGTTATGTATTGTTATCAACTTCGATTTGCAGAAAAGCAAATGGACAATGAACAAACCTTAGCAAACTTGAAAAAGGGTCTTGGGTCCCGTCTGAAGTATTCAATGTCAAACATAGCTTGAGGGTCTGGAAGATCAGGAAAGTCTACAGCAAGCCGTGCATAAATTCCATCTCTGGAGCGAAAATCTGGTATTCCACATGAAACTGACACCTGCAAAACAAAAAAAGCATACAGGCATTTTGGCTTACTAGCATGGACACTGATACTATGTATTCACTTAAACACCAATTCAAACAGCATCATTGTATAATATTACTGTAAATGCATACCCCAGCACCAGTCAGCACAAGGATCCTTTTACTTTCATGTAGTAGCCTGACCACATCTTCTAAGGTGTTAATATCTTTCCGTTTCTTTCTTTTTGGAGGTTCTGAGATGTTGATGATAATCTGCCACAATGTCATGTCGTCTAAATCTGGTGGGAGCACAGTCTCAGGCAGCAAATCCCTCAGAATGGTCCTCGGATCGGTCTCTCTGATGTGTTGCTGGATGAAACTGTAGGAACCTGGCCGAGAATACAACATCTCAGTCAGTATTGTATTTAGTCTGTAGCATAGGTTTTGTAGGCTGGGACGTCTCTGCAGCACCACAATACTTCATTCCGAATGGTTTGACATAGAACTGGGCAATATATCGATCTTATATCAATATCGTCTTAGATTTTGGATATCATAATATAGCATAAGTGGTGTCTTTTCCTGGTTTGATAGGCTGCATTACAGTAAAGTTATAATTTTCTGAACTTACCAGACTGTTCTATTATTTGTCTTTGCCCACTTAGTCTTTATAGCCACATTACTAGTGATTATCAAAAATCTCATCGTTGCACTATTGATATTGAGGTATTTATATACAAATATTGTTATATTCTCCATATCGCCCAGCCCTAGTTTGACACATCTTTTGCCCCCCGAGCCTACCTAGCTAGCTGCCTTAACTAGTTACCTATTTGCGGTTGAGGGGTCCAGTCGCTGGAGCTTGCATGTGAGGATCTGTCGTCATCCTCCTCGTTGATGTGGTCCGGCGTGACAGCCAGACCGTAGGAGGGACGATCGTCATGTCCAATGAAATCTGAGCACAGAGAAGTTTTTGAAATGAACAAATAATACTAGAGACAAGTGGCTTACCTCTAATGACATGTATTATCATTTACAACCAATATCCGACAACCTCATTGTGGTGTGGTTTACCTTAGTGAATGTTAGTGGAAAAGAGATGTTAAAGCGGCTACCAAATGTTCAGTGGCTATCAAAGTTGAAGCTTGTGCCGTGAAGTCAAATGCCGACAAGATGTGTCACAGATAGTGATTTCTTTCATTTTAAGCGTAATTAAACAAAAGTAGAAGGCGCCGTCATGAAAAGCAATGCTTCACATTTCTCAACACCAACACATATTTACTGTGTTTAACGTCAGCTAGCTTAACTTATCTTCTGTTTCAAACTCGCCGGTTAGCTAAGTTGGTAAAAAAGCACTGCCCACTTTGTCGCGTAAATATTTAAAGCTTTGTTCAATGTCCGTCTCTATACATACCAGCACTCTCCTCAGTTGTCCCTAGTTTAGCGCTGTCGTCTAGTTTCACTACTGGTTTGTGCGGCTCGGAGACCAGCAGTCCCAGTCCATTGTTGTCTCCTCCCAGCGCTGTTGTTGGGGCCTGCTCTACCGCCATCACCGGCTTTGCTTCCTTCTCCGCTGGCTGCGCACAATTCACCCCCGACTCCCAGCTCTCTGCAGCCCCAGAGACGCATGAGAATGTTTCTGCTTTAGCGACTTTGAATCCGTGGTTAGTTACCGGATTAATTTTTGACCTTTTCGCGGCAGGTTCTTCCATATCGGAAGCGGCTGAAAAGGCCGTTCCGAGACTAGTCTCATCGTCCGCCATTTTCAGCCCGCAGAGCCGCTGAGCAGATCCTTCCTCTCGGACAGCTGTCTCATTTGCATAGCGCACGTGACTCATTCTCCACCAGTAGTCACGGCTGGAACGTCCTCTTTTTTACGTCGATGACGTAAAACCATAACAAAATATTGCTGCCTTCAAACACTGTCAGAGGAATTTTGGGCAAAGATAAGCACTCACGACTGAGTGACTAACCACAAGATGTGTAAAACGCAGACGTCAGCGTATCAATAATAGCACGTGAGCCATGTCAATACAAATCTTTTATAACTTTTATATTATATATGTACAGTATATGTTTACATTTTAATTACAACCTCAGTTACATGCCTCCTGCAAACGTATACTTTTCATTTAGCCACGTATACGATATGTAGCCAAGTTATCCAGAATGTTATTTTATCATAGAGTTATATATTACATTTATATACTGAAGGCTACCTTGGTCGTTTCCATGCCCCCAGAAATGCTCGAAATTTCGAGCTGAGTGTGGAGCTTTAGTTTAGACACCTGAATGCAGCATACGTCATATGGTGGTGAAAAGGGAACGCTGAATTTTCACCTAAACTCAGGAGAGATCTCGCTCTCCCTTGACATTTTGAACCATTTGGCAGTTTCTCCATTAATTACCCAAAGCTAGCTGACAAAATAAGAACAAGATACATAATATTGTCAGTGAGTGACCCACAGCAGCAGTGAGGGAGAGCCCACCAGCAACCCTTGAACCGAGCATCTGTGATCTAGGATAGCATAAGCTGCTTCGTGACAAGAAACTACACATTGCTTACAAGATTTATGGAGGCTATTTTAAACTGCAAACCTGAGGACTTGGATGATTACTACGGGTTATTGGGATGTGATGAATTGTCGTCGGTAAGTTCTCGCCAGTGGGTTTAAGGATCCACCTATTTGGATGAAATGAAATGATGGTTGTCTAGATCTACAAACCAAAACACACTGGTTTAAGAACTCGCCAACAATCAGCGACCTGTTAGTTGTTCAGCCAAAAGATGAGTGAAGTATTTATGCTCCAGAGGTTAGTCTGAACCAACAAGACCTGTTGCTTCAGCAAAAGATGTCAGAGGAACTACTCGTGCGTCATTCGTGTCTGAGTAGGTTTATGCCACTGTATTTGTACTTAATTCATTTTTTAGAACAAGGGAACATGATGGGAACATCAGAAGTACCGTTCCAGTAACGTATACAATAACACGTTACGTTAAAAATGTCTAAATTAAATTGCCCGTAGCAACAAGAACTTGCGTCACAGGCGGTAATGATGCGTTTGAAGGCCTCAAAATAAACGGATCAATATCATTTTCAAGATAACATTAAAAAGACCAGGTTCAGAAAAATCACTGGGTATATTTCCCTTTTAAATATTCATGATATTGAATTTGTTTTGTGGCTTCACAGAAATGTCTGTACATTTTATTGTTTGTTTTTTAAAACAGTAATGTTTCTTGAAAATAAAATAAGTGACTGATTCCTGATTTTTAAATATTTAAAATGGCAAAGAGACATTATGTTTATTTAACCTTTTTCCTTGCAGACGGAACAGATTCTTAATGAATACAAGATCCGAGCCTTGGCATGTCACCCAGACAAACACCTAGACAATCCACAAGCAGGTAGATATATGTGACCTATTGTTGACTAAATTAATTTTCAAATGCCAACAGATAAAGGAACTACATTTATATTTCATTATATAAAGCCAGAGCTGTGATATGAACTCAAGGTGAACCCAACGTTTTTATTTGTATTACCTTTTTTAATGATTACTTATCCCACAAACAGTTAATGCTTCTTTTGGATGTCTTGACTTCAAAGCAAAGTCTGTTAATGAAGAGCTGCATACGACTGCATGCAAAGAAGAGGTTATTTATTTCTCCTGATTTGGTAAGCATAATGTTTCATCTTACACCCTGATGTTTTCTTTCTTTCTTTCTAACAGTGGCAGATTTCCAAAAGCTCCAGGAAGCCAAAGAGGTTTTATGCAATGAAACCAAAAGAAAAAACTATGATCTCTGGAGAAGAAGTGGGGTAACCATTCCATTTCATGACTGGCAAGCCTTGAATGACTCTGTAAAAATGGTATGTAATGTGTTGACTTTGGTATGGATTTGAAGAAAAAAAATATTGTGTTAATCTGTTTAAAAGCCAGGTAATATATTTGGTCATCTGTTTGCAGTCAATGCACTGGGCTGTGAGAAATAAGAAAGAACCAATGTTGGAGGCCTCAAATGCAGAAATCCCTGTCACTTCCCAAGCAGAGGACCTTCATTCTGAGCAGGAAGCACCGAGGATCCCTTCATATGATGCCATGCCATCCGCAAGTAAGTGAATTTCAAAATCTTCTCAAAGTAATGGAAAGTAGACCAAGTTTATTTTAATGTATGTTGCTACTAAAGTGCAAAACACATACAAACTTGGAAGTGGCCAACTCCAGCATAAAAACTCTGGTTTCCAAAAGTGCCTCTAGAATCCTTATTTGTAGCTTTTGTAGCACACCTGCTATGCAGCTGACGTACCTTAGGTCACACCAGAAAGGCCCATGTTACTCAGACAACCTCTCTAATGCACTGAAGTTTGAGAATTGGAAGAAAAACCTATATATATTATTATTTTTTTTTTTCAAACTGGCTTTTGGGACTGCTGTTAGTTTTTATTCATGTCATCTAGTTTTCAGCATCAGTCCAGAGGGCCACCCGTTTACATGCTGCTTTTCTGTTTTGGGTGAGCCTGGTATCCCAACAGACAAAATCAGTCCCTGACAAATGTCTGGAAAAACACCAAGCAGATGCAAAAATTGCAAATCTGCATTTTTATACTATAACTCTTCATTTGTTTTTTTTCATTCTTTTTAATTACTTTTCCTGGCCATGACAAAAGCTGGCCACTGACAAAATACACTATAATGTTGCCTTTAGACACATTTGCTAAGTTAGAAGTCAGTTGTAACATTAGTGACAAGCAGGATCATTTTCTTTTTCCTAATGTATTGTTATTGTTCTTACATTGGTTAAATGATACATCTTTTCTTCATAAAAAACCCAATCATCATATAATGTGTATTACATTCTAAAATGTACTCAAATGATCATTCAACATTGCATTACTGTATTACATCAGCAGGTCTAAACCATTCAGTATTTACTATGTATAACCCAGGAGTATGTATTCTCACATTAATAACTGACTGTTCTCGTCATTGCTTAGGTGATTACTGCCATCGACGTTTCCGTTGGGCCGCCGACACCCCATCCACTCTGCTGCAGAAGTTTAGAAATTATGAAATATAAATCTATTCACAGTTTCCTTTTGTTTTAATGTGTGTGTTTTGTGTCTTGTTGATGTCCTTATCCAGTCGGGACCGTGTTCATTGCGGTGTTAATGTTTGTGAATATGGTCTGGCTGTAACTTATCTTCATTAAAATTGTGAGCTCTAAATGTGTCTGCTGCAAGCGTCAAATACTTTGCCAAACAAAACATATGAGATTATGTGAATAATTAATTTTGTTTTGCTCGTCTGTTAATTATGTTCACAAACACACAATGGAGAAATTATACTGAATTAATTCTGTAATTTGTATTTTTGTGTATAATGTTGGAATATAAAACTGAAGCATCTTGTGTGCATTATTTTGCTCGTGTAATATTTCATGCCATTTAGGCCATTTTAAGCAAGAGTGTTTTTTACTTTCCAAAAATAATTTTTAAACATGGAGTCAAAGCTGTAATGTAAATGTAAAACATCTTAAATGGATGAAGATTGGCTCCATACTTCAAATGTTACTCAGTTGCTTATCTTTTTCCTCCAGGTCTTCAAATATTAAATACAAAATAAGGAATAAATGAGATAAGATAAGTTAAGGACTTGATCAAAAACTGTAAACAACAATGAAAGCAAATACAAGAACAAAATATGTACAAATAAGTTATATTGATAAAAAAATATATAGATCTGCATATTGATCATGGACAACTGATGTTTTCTCACAGAACCTAGCTTATCTGCATTTGAAGGTTAAAATAACACCATCTAAGTGCTGTGCTGTACCTGCAACCAAAATATTACTTCAGTGAAAGTAGATAAATATTACCAGAAAAATGCCTTCAAGGTATTCAAGGTACCTGAACTCATTATGAAGAGGAAATTTGAACTGCATCGTATAATGTTTGGTATAGTTTAATCAATAATAAGGTACCATATTTTACAAAGGGATCCTGTAAAGTATGTCAAAGGCACACCGGTGTAATATCCTACATTAAATGATTTCAAGTGGCCCATGCTAGGGTGTATATAGAGTCCTAAAATCTGATCTGAAGGTAGTCAAGAAGCCAGAATTGAAAACACCTGTGGTGCAGAGCCAGCTGTCAAATAAATGTAGGATGAAGTAAAAAGAAGGCCTACATTTGCTCTCTGAATGGTCATCGAACAGAAGTAGCCTAGGCTATAAAGTAGCAAAAAATTAAATAGGTTATTTAAGTAGTAGGCTACTTGAAAAGTAAGAAGCCTACCTGAAAATGAAGTTCAGTAGCCTATGCTACTTGAATAAATGTGCATAGTTACCCTTCTATCCACCACTGCTCTAAAGAGATCACATAGGAACACTGTGCTTGTATGTAGCAATCAAGGAAGTATTGACCGTCCGTGAATGCACCCCAGCCTACTATACTGCGATGCGGTGTTTCACCCACCAGATGTCGCTATGCTTCCTGATGACGTCACATTTGACGAAATTAAAAGCCCGTTGAGAATGGCTCTTTTCGCCGGGTGCGGTGGCGCGCGCCTGTAATCCAAGTTACCGGGAGGCTGAGGCTGGCGGATCGTTTGAGCTCAGGAGCTCTGAGCTGCAGCGGACTATGCCGATCGGGTGTCCGCACTAAGTTCGGTATCGATATGGTGCTCCTGGGGGAGCCCGGGACCACCAGGTCGTCTAAGGAGGGGTGCACCGGCCCAGGCCGGACACGGAGCAGGCCAAAGCCCCCGTGCCGCTCAGTAGTGGGATCGCGCCTGTGAATAGACGCTGTAGTGCAGCCTGAGTAATACAGCGGGACCCAGTCTTTTTACACTCCTTCTACTGTTTAACACACAGCTGGGATAACACACACGCTCAACAACTATGTTACACTATGTTACAGCAGCTTCTTCACTGCGGATTTATTTCCTTGTTGCCATGAAAACCTTCAGAAACCAGCTGTGTTGCTTCGTCCTCCACCGCCTCCACCTGGACGAGAGGAGCTATGACTAATCGCAGTCACAACACCGCAGATACAGCAAACTAACAGGGTTTTATTCCAATCATTCAGTGACTTTCTTCTCTTTTCAAATCCCACATCCCAAATATGTACCCAATAATTCTTCCAGGTTTAATCATCAGATAGCAGATAATAACAGTGTCTTTTTTCTATCTTGTTGTTAGGTTGATGCTGTCATGGAGTGAGTCTTATATCAGCATCTTGTGAAAACGACCGTTGGCTTTTTATAACATGGACTCTCATTTTACAATGAGCCATCAAGGTTGCGCAGGAAGTCATTAAAGGGTTCTTCCACTAAAACAATTCATCAAGTTAGGTATGCGCGATGTTGACTGCTGCCAAACTAGTCTGGCTCTCTATCCTGTCATGTATTTCTAGATGACGTCTGCTGCTGCTTCATACATGCAACCACAACCCAGAGGATCTCATTAAAGCCCTGGAATCAAGCTCACCGTTCATTTCTAACCACACACCTCATTAAATGTAACCGATTTTTACATTTGGTCTCAATATTCTCACTTTGATTCTTCCATGCATATTTTTCATCAATCCATAAACCAAGATACTTAAATAACCTACTCTAACTTTAAGTAGCCTACATCTGGATGGTACTACATAACATGGGTTTAAATGAGGATGACGTTTAGAAAATTATTCAAATTAAATTATTAATATTTTCACTGTTGTGATGGCGGATTGTATTTACTAGCTGACTATGTTGGACCCTGTGTCATTTCGGAGGGTTTCAGTGTTACAGTAAATGAAAAAAAAGAATAAACACATTATTATTGAATTATATTATTAAACTGTAGCTTATTCAAATTATTAATTAATTAAAGTTTTGTAAATTTCTGGGAAATAAGCATGTGACTGTTAGGTAGCCGAATCGATGAGCAGAATCGGGGGATCAGGGGAATAAGGGGTTCAAGGCCCTGGAGGAAGAGGAGGCGATCCCGGGGAACAAGCAGTGTTGCGACTGCGGGGAGTCCGGCCCTGATGGACCCCCTTCAACCTGGGCATCACGCTCTGCATGCATCACATGCTCAGGAATACACACACACACACACACACACACACACACACACACACACACACACGCACACACACACACGCACACACACACACACAGTCTTATTTCATAGAACAATTGCCCACACACTGACAAAATAAAGTGTGGTAATTAATTGTTTGTCACTAGAAAAGAGAAAGGGAAATGGAAACGTGAGTGGAAGAAAACCGGAGAATGAATTGGTGTGATGATGTCATAGCTCCTCTCGTCCAGGTGGAGGCGGTGGAGGACAAAGCAACACAGCTGGTTTCTGATGGTTTTCATGGCAACAAGGAAATAAATCCGCAGTGAAGAAGCTGCTGTAACATAGTGTAACATAGTTGTTGAGCGTGTGTGTTATCCCAGCTGTGTGTTAAACAGTAGAAGGAGTGTAAAAAGACTGGGTCCCGCTGTATTACTCAGGCTGCACTACAGCGTCTATTCACAGGCGCGATCCCACTACTGAGCGGCACGGGGGCTTTGGCCTGCTCCGTGTCCGGCCTGGGCCGGTGCACCCCTCCTTAGACGACCTGGTGGTCCCGGGCTCCCCCAGGAGCACCCTATCGATACCGAACTTAGTGCGGACACCCGATCGGCATAGTCCGCTGCAGCTCAGAGATCCTGAGCTCAAACGATCCGCCAGCCTCAGCCTCCCGGTAACTTGGATTACAGGCGCGCGCCACCGCACCCGGCGAGACGTCATCTCATTCATAGAGGTTTTGGATTTATGAATGTGACGTCATCAGGGAGCACGCTCCAGCGGCATCTAGTGACGACAATAAAACGTGCAGCTGCAGAGTTAGAGGCTGATCTGTACAACTCCCTCACTGATAAAAGTTCACGTTAGGTCTACATCAGTAATGCTTGTAAACACAGGAGGAACTCCATACGCTGTGCTCTGATAGGCTAGTTGTGGAAAATGACCACTTCATCTCAGAAAATATTAATATCTGCAATCTATTCGCAATAGACAACTATAGTCCATCTCTATTTTTATATTTCTCTTCAGGGACATAACCGTGTACAAAACACTGATAATTTCAAATGTTTAACCCTACAAGTGAGGCCTGTTCTGACAGTCAATAACAAGACAATATGTAGAACATATTTCACTGAAGTAACCATGGTGACATAGAAGATCACTGCATGCTGTTATGCCTGATAAGCTTCCATACTCCTCAAATAAAGATAGAAGGTGAGGAAAAGACTGAGGGGTTTTCTAAAAAGACCAAAACATTGTCCTCAAATAAAGAGACGTGATGCTGTGTATTAGAATGCATATCAGTGACCCCGTAATCAAATGGCTTGAGCCAGCGGCTCTAGAGAGAGACAAAATAATGCAGGACTCCAGGGGCAGCCTTGGCATGAGGATCTAGAGACTGGAAATAAAGAGGAGGAGGTGCGTCTGGTTAAGACTCGGGCTGAGGGATTAGAATACAAAACTTTAATCATACCAATGAAATTGTTACCAAAGCCCATCAACTCTAAGACTGACCATAAAAATGGCCCCTCAAGTCTGTTAAAGGCTTTCATTGTGTCAACAGGCAGAAGCGTCATTGGGGTCTAAGATTTTCTCTCAAACATTTTTTTTTTCACTCCGATCATTTATTTTCTTGCATGTAATAAAGAAACAAATCTAGCTCCATAGTTGTACAGATCAGCCTCTAACTCTGCAGCTGCACGTTTTATTGTCGTCACTAGATGCCGCTGGAGCGTGCTCCCTGATGACGTCACATTCATAAATCCAAAACCTCTATGAATGAGATGACGTCTGGCCGGGTGCGGTGGCGCGCGCCTGTAATCCAAGTTACCGGGAGGCTGAGGCTGGCGGATCGTTTGAGCTCAGGAGCTCTGAGCTGTAGCGGACTATGCCGATCGGGTGTCCGCACTAAGTTCGGTATCGATATGGTGCTCCTGGGGAGCCCGGGACCACCAGGTCGTCTAAGGAGGTGCACCGGCCCAGGCCGGACACGGAGCAGGCCAAAGCCCCCGTGCCGCTCAGTAGTGGGATCGCGCCTGTGAATAGACGCTGTAGTGCAGCCTGAGTAATACAGCGGGACCCAGTCTTTTTACACTCCTTCTACTGTTTAACACACAGCTGGGATAACACACACGCTCAACAACTATGTTACACTATGTTACAGCAGCTTCTTCACTGCGGATTGATTTCCTTGTTGCCATGAAAACCATCAGAAACCAGCTGTGTTGCTTTGTCCTCCACCGCCTCCACCTGGACGAGAGGAGCTATGACATCATCACACCAATTCATTCTCCGGTTTTCTTCCACTCACGTTTCCATTTCCCTTTCTCTTTTCTCTTGTCTCATTCTACGGACAAAGCAACTAAATAAACCAGATAATCTTGTTATTATTACTTCACTATCTATCTGACAGCTTGGCTATAGGCTCCAAGGTACTTTATATACAAACTATAGAATATAGTCAGTTATTTAAAAATATATAGGATTCATTCATTTGATCATTCATCAAGTTTTTGTTAAACACATAGTGTGTATCAAATGATCTTATATTTCTTTTTTTCTGAATTGTCTGACAAGTAATTATAAAATGTTACTAATTAGAACTGATAGTTTGTAAGTGTATGTCAACCATATACTGTAAACTAATATATCAACATAATGGATGTGATAAATATTGCACATATTCTCCATGATTAATTAGATGATGATTAACACAACTAGCCTATCAGAGGCAATGGGGGGTTGCCAGTTCCAACCCATATGGCAGTAAATTTCAGCCAATCTCCAAGTCTTTAAGATGTGAGGTAATGCGGCCAAAGTGTAGTTGGCACTGTTTGTTAGAAACATTGGCAAGAAGAACGTCATGGGGTGACAAAAGCTCTGTCATAGCACTTTCTAAGGTACGCCAGCAAACACACACATCTGGGTTCAACCAAGTGAGGAGGACCAGAAATAATGTTTGAAGTTGGGAACTGAGAGGCCACCATCCTCTCTCCTCCTCTTGTAGAGTAGACATCTTAAGTCCCGGCTGTTTGCCTTTCCAAATAAATTTAGATACTGCTGATTGTAATTTACGGCAGTAGCCAGCAGGAGGAGAGAGAGGTAGCATAGAGCTCACAAAATTTATCCTGGGTAGAACATTAATTTTAATTACTGAGATACAGGCTTGAGTCAACATGGGGAGACCCATCCATTTTTCCATGTCTTTCAAAACGTTGTTCAGGGCAACAAAATAGTTAACGATCTGGTTTAAGCAGGGCAAGACCTCAATGTCTAAATATTTAAACTGCTTAACAATGGGGATGTTATCAGAGATTTTGACCAGTTGATGTTAAAGCCTGATAAGCTTCCATACTCCTCGAATAAAGATAGAAGGTGAGGAAAAGACTGAGGGGTTTTATAAAAAGACCAAAACATTGTCCTCAAATAAAGAGACGTGATGCTGTGTATTAGAATGCATATCAGTGACCCTGTAATCAAATGGCTTGAGCCAGCGGCTCTAGAGAGAGACAAAATAATGCAGGACTCCAGGGGCAGCCTTGGCATGAGGATCTAGAGACTGGAAATAAAGAGGAGGAGGTGCGTCTGGTTAAGACTCGGGCTGAGGGATTAGAATACAAAACTTTAATCATACCAATGAAAGTGTTACCAAAGCCCATCACCTCTACCTGCAGCTGCACGTTTTATTGTCGTCACTAGATGCCGCTGGAGCGTGCTCCCTGATGACGTCACATTCATAAATCCCAAAACCTCTATGAATGAGGTGAAATTCACCTGGAGCAACGTCAGTAGATCCTTACAGTCTAGAATTGATCTATGGCTCATATCTCCTTCTTGTATGCAGTTTGTATCAGAATCCTCACATAGTTATGCTCCATTCTCCGATCATAAATTAATTCCAATCCATCTAGCAGGAACAAAACAACAAAATGGTAATAGGACTATACGTGGTTATTGGAAATTGAATAATAATTTATTAAAAGATGATGAGTTTTGTGATTTAGTAAAAAAGCAGCCAATAGTATATTTAGTAATAATGAAGGGAATTGCATACAAAAATGGGAATATTTAAAATTTAAAATCAGAGAAATAGCAATTAAAAGAAGTAAAGTAATAAAAAAAAAATACCACAGCCAAAGAAACACATCTCATGGATACGTTAAACATGTTAATGACTAAGGATAATCTCTCAGAGGAAGAAGAAATAACATTGAAGAAATTAGAGGAGGAAGTGGATCATATGCATATTGAAATGGCTAAAGGGGCATTTATAAGGTCTCGAGCAAAATGGTTGGAACAAGGGGAAAAGAATTTAAGTTATCTTTTTGCTTTAGAGAAGCAAAATTGCAAGAGAAATAATTTGACTACTCTTAAAATTAACGATAATATCACCTCTAACTCTTTAGAAATTTCAAAATATGTTGGTACATTTTATAGCAATATATATATATAAGTGAAATATTCAACTTGGTGAATGTGATAAATTCATTGAGTCAATTAAAGCATGTACACCAACTATATCTGAACAATTTAAAATGGATAGCGAACGTCCCATTACTAAAATGGAGATTTCAGAGGCTGTCAGTTCAATGAAAAAAGGGAAATCTCCTGGTAATGATGGGCTTTCAGTTGAATTTTATTTACATTTTTGGGAAATTATTGAAAACCCTTTATTTGATCTATTTAAAGAATGCACTCTAAAAAAGGAAATGTCCACAAGTATGAAGCAAGGCTTAATATGTCTTCTCCCTAAACCTGAAAAAGATCCCTTATTGATAGAAAACTGGAGACCTCTTAAATATTGACTATAAAATTGTATCATTGATTTTTGCCAAACGGTTAAAAAGGTCTTCATGAGATAATAAATGAAACACAGACAGATTTTATGTCTAATCGTCACATTAGCTCCAATATAAGACTTGTTCTAGACCTACTGGACTATTCTGATAACATCAGTACTGATGCACTAACAGTATTTCTTGATTTCTATAAAGCATTTGATACGGTAGAACACTGCTTTTTACTCAAAGCACTTAAGATTTTTGATTTTGGACCAAATTTTATATCTGTTGTGAAATGTTTTACAAAAATATTGACAGTTCTGTGATATTATATCCAAACACCACAAAAAGATGTCCTGTAATGAGATCTGTTCGCCAAGGCTGTCCTATTTCTCCGTTCTTGTTCCTGCTGGTGGTTGAATTATTGTCATTACATATTCAACATAATCCTATTATTAAAGGTTTGTCTATTTTTGGTAAGGAAATTAGAGTAACTCAACTAGCGGATGATCCAGCTCTCTTTTGAGTGACCAACATCAGATTGAATATGCGATATCCCTGATTGACCAATTATCAGCTGCTTCGGTTTAACACTTAACAAATTTAAATGTGAAATTTGATGTCTGTATCAGACTGAAGAGGAAAAAATGTTTTATATACCTGTTAAAAAATGTATAAAATATTTAGTTATTCATATCTGCAATGGCTATATGGAATGTCAGCATCTTAATTTTTCATCCAAATTGAAGAAGACTAAAACAATACTGAACTTATGGCTTCAAAGAGACATTTCTATTTTAGGAAGGATTCTCTTGACTAAAGCAGAAGAGATGCCCTCTCTCTCAATGTCCATGATTCAACTTGTAAAGACATAAATACTATGTTTACAAATTTTGTATGGAAAAACAGACACCACCATTTAAAAAGCAGTGCTCTCTGGCTCTAAGAATGAAGGTGGATTTGAACTTCTGGACTTTTCGGACTTGAATTACACCTTCAAGGTGAAATGGTTGATGGGATGTTTAAGAGCACCAGAGTCTTTGTGGTACTTTATTCCCAATAACGTGTTTCATAATGTAGGAGGTCTTACATTTTTGTTGAATTGTAACTACAATATTACAAGATTGCCGTTAAAACTATCCCATTTTTATCAAAAAGCTCTATTGGCATGGAAGCTATGTCATTCTCATAACTTTTCTCCTCACAAAGCTATCTTGTGGAATAATGAGTGCATTACTAAGAGGAACAAGTCAATGTTTTTGCAACAATGGATTGATAGAGGTATTATCTTCATAAAGGATCTTTTTGATTGTAATGGCCAATTATTAAACTTTGAATCCTTTCTCAGAGAGAAGGCATTCCCGATAACGTTTAAAGAATATAACTTCAAATCTATCCCTAACGGCATATTAGAGTTAATGATTACAAATACATCCAAAAATGCTTCTCATCTTCATTCACCTTAAGTGAATGTAGCCTTGGCCAGGTGGGGTTGATGTCATCAGGTGGTACCCATCGTTCATTGGGTGTTTCGACCCTTAACCACAACACCCTCCCGATGGTGGGTCGGCAGTGGTGGCCAAGTCACTGCCCATCTTCCTCCTGGCTTCCAGCTCAACTCCTCCCTCCTGTTCCATAACCAGCAAGAGGCTCTTTCCGCTGCCTCTCCCATCCTGCGAGCTGCTGCCTTTTTCTCCTTCCCTGTTATTCCAATGGCTGTGAGCATTCTCCACACTGACTGAGCGGAAATCCTCTACAACCAACCTCGACCGGGAACAGCCATGCCTGCCACCCTTTCCCCTGCAATCATGCAGAAGGTCTTGGTATTTGGAGCTCTTCCTTTCAAAGGCCTGTTCACACCCCTCCTCCCATGGGACTGTGAGTTCTATAAGGATGACCTTTTTTTCCCCTTCAGACCACAGTACCACATCCGGCCTCAGGGTTGTTTGGACAACCTGAGGGAACTGCAGCCTTCCTCCCAGGTCAACCTTCATTTCCCATGATTGGGCCTTTTGTAGCAGACTGGTTCTAGTTTTAGCTGTGGTTGGTGGCTTTTCCCCCTCCCTAATAAACTGGATAGATGTTGTTTTCCTAAATGTTTGGCATTTCTTTTTCCTCTCCTGCTCTAAAGTGTTAGCAAGTGTCATGAGCACTTTGTCATGGCGCCATCTATACCTTCCTTGGGTGAGTGCTTTTTTACACCCGGACAGGATGTGTGCCATGGTGCCCCTCTCCCCACAGAGCCTGCACAATGGGTCCTCTCTCATGCCCCATTTGTGCAGGTTTGTTGGGGTTGGGAGTGCGTCATACACAGATCTCAGCAGGAAGGAGATGCGGAATGGCTCCAGTTTCCATAGTTCCGCCCAGGTGACCTTCCTCTCGGGAAGATCCCACCTGGTCCAGGCTCCTTGGCAGGCCAATTCCACTGCCCTTGACCTTCGTCTTTCCTCTTCCAGTTTTCGTACCTCTTCTTGAATCATGGCTCTTCTATCACTCTTTCCTGTCTTCCTCCACTGTTGGAACTGGGAGGTTCCAAGACCCTGTCTTCCTGTGCATGGTGATCCGATGACATCACGCAGCCTCAACATGCTCTCAGCCTGTGCAACAGATGAATCAGCTGCCCACTTGCGTCCTGATCTTGTGATGACGCCTGCATGTCTGACTTGTTCATCCTGGGAGTCTCTGTACGTCATTACGACTCTGCATTTTGCAACTTTAAATTCCTCTACCACGGATGACAGGGGAAGTTGAAGCTGTCCTGATCTTATATAAAGTCCTACTGCAGTGAAGCTTGGAGGGATTCCCAACCACTTTCGAAGATACTTATTGATCTTTCTTTCCATTCCTTCAACGCATGTCATCGGGACCTCATACACAGTCAGCAGCCACATGAGCCTTGGCAACAGTCCGTGTTGATAGAGCCAAGCTTTAAACTTCCCAGGAAGGCCTGATTTTTCAATCCTCCTCAGCCATTCCTCCAACTGCTTTTCCATACTGGCTATGTTGTTCCTGTCCGAAAGTGAGTTATCGTACCACCTTCCTAGACATTTGATTGGATTCTCCTCTATTGATGGAATCACTTCCTCTTGCACATGCAGCTTGAATCTGTTGGTCAACTTCCCATTTCTGATCACCATACTTCTGGATTTCTTTGGCTTAAACTTCATTCTGGCCCACGTTGCCATGTGGTCCAGAGCAGTTAGCACCCACCTTGCCTCCACATGGGTAGTGGTTGTCACGGTGAGGTCGTCCATGTAACCTCTTATTGCGTGTTGTCGGATGCCTGACTCCATTCTTGGTCCCCGGGCTTCCTTCTCCGCAGCTGTTATTAGGAGGTTCATTCCCATGACAAAAAGAATGGGGGAAATTGTGCAGCCAGTTACGATTCCCTTTTCCAGGCTTTGCCACTGAGTTGTAAAATGTGCCGTCTTAAAACGTAGCTGGATTCCTCTAAAGTAACTGGTAATCATTCCCTTGATATGCTGAGGGATGTGATAGTGGTCTAATGCTGCATGGATGAGAACGTGAGGGATTGATCCATAGGCATTGGCCAAATCCAACCAGACTACAGTCAGGTTGCCTTTGCTGGATTTAGCCTCACGGATCATCTGACTCAGAACTCCGGTGTGTTCCAGGCAACCAGAGAAGCCTGGAATTCCACCTTTCTGGATAGCAGTGTTAATGTATCCATTCTCTGTCATGTACGAGGTCATCCTCTTGGCCAGTACCGAAAAAAAGATTTTTCCTTCCACACTTAGCAGCGAGATTGTTCTGAATTGGTCAATGGTTGAGGAGTTCTCCTCCTTTGACACAAGACAGCCCTCCGCCTTCTTCCAGCATGATGGAATAATGCCCTTTCTATAGATCCTCCTGAACAACTTCCACAACTTCCGAAGGAGCATTGGGCATTTCTTATACACCTTGTAGGGTATACCACTTGGGCCAGGAGCAGATCCTGTTCTGGCCTTCTTCACCGCCTCTTGGACTTCCTTCCAGGATGGTTCACTGATGTTGAGCTCTTTTTCTGGAGTCTTTGTACTCTTGATGCTTGGGTTGGCATCCAGGGCCTGGTTTCTGGAAGCATCATTATGGGTCTTCCTCAGGAACGCCTCCACATCTCCTCTTGGGCTGGTCAGTCTTCCAGATTTTGCTTCACCCAGCAATGTTCTGGTGAATTGGAAGGGGTCTTTGGTGAACTGGGATCTTTTATTCTCCCTATCCTTCCTCTTCTTCAAAGTTCTTTCTGCTCTTCGGAGTCTGCAGAGGCGATTCCGGAGTTGACTCGTCAGATCCTTGATTCCTTCCCTTTCATCAACAGGGCCTCTTTTGAATTGCTTGGTGAGAGTCTTGATTTCTCCCCTCAGACAATGAATTTCCCTTTCTCTTCTACTTGGCTGGTATGCAGGCTTGATGTTGACTTTCATCTCCTTAACTCCAAACCGCTCACTTGCCAGGTTATAGGTTATAAAAAACAAAATGAAGTTTCTGATTTTAATTTTACTCTTTATATAAACGGTATGGATGTTATGAGCAGGAATTGTACCAATAAGCACATTAGAAAATGTTTTCTAAATTTAAAGAAGATAACACCACAACACCTCGTGGGAAACTTTTTTGGAACCCTCACTTTAATGACATTAACTGGCATAGGGCGGGGCTTGTTCCTTTTAGATATTGCATCTCGAACAAAGTAAGAGAAGTACATTTGAACATATTGCACAATATTTACCCTACAAACTGTTTCTCAAAATTCATGCCAGTCGACAAGTTTTGCAGTTTTTGTAAGTCTGAACAAGAATCGTTAATTCATCTTTTTTATGGTTGTTCATTTAGTATCCCATTCTGGAAAAGTTTAGAAAATTATATAATGTCTAAAACAACACATAGAATTATGCTGGAAGGGAAACACATTATTACATTGTTTGATTATAAAGATAGAAATATATGTAATATTGTTAATCTTTTTATTTTATTGAGGAAGTTTCACATTCATAAATCTAAGTTTTCCGATTCAAAACCCTGTTTTAAATTTTTCCAAATTGAATTTGACACTTATCTTGAGTCTCTTAGTTTAATAACTAATAAAAAAGCTAGATTCATCTTTGATATATACCCCAATCTATTTAATTAAGTACCTCTGTTTTCATATTTTATACGTCTTTGCAAATCTGTCACATTCCTATATATTTATTTTATTTTTTTATTATTGTTTTCTTTTTATACTTTTCTTTTTACTATTACTACGATGTCTATCCCATGCTTTTATCTATCCTGTACTACTTTTATTACTATTGTTTTTTTTAATTTATATAAGTTGTAATCTCTTCCCATAAGCACTTATGTTGAACTGAGTTGTCTGAATGTTTGTAATGTTATTTGTTAATAAAAAAAAAATGAATGAGGTGCTGGATGTGCATCCCACTAATCTCCATCAACTGCAAGATGCTATCCTATCAATATGGGCCAACATTTCTAAAGAATGCTTTCAGCACCTTGTTGAATCAATGCCACGTAGAATTAAGGCAGTTCTGAAGGCGAAAGGGGGTCAAACAGTATTAGTATGGTGGTCCTAATAATCCTATAGGTGAGTGTATCTCAGATGGATAAATGTTGTACCTTTTACTTCACTATCTATCTGACAGCTTGGCTATAGGCTCCAAGGTACTTTATATACAAACTATAGAATATAGTCAGTTATTTAAAAATATATAGGATTTATTCATTTGATCATTCATCAAGTTGTTGTTAAACACAGTGTGTATCAAATGATCTTATATTTCTTCTTTCTGAATTGTCTGACAAGTGATTATGAAATGTTACTAATTAGAACTGATAGTTTGTGAGTGTATGTCAACCATAAACTGTAAAATGATATATCAACATAATGGATGTGATAAATATTGCACACATGCTCCATGATTAATTAGATGATGATTAACACAACTAGCCTATCAGAGCACAGCGTATGGAGTTCCTCCTGTGTTTACAAGCATTACTGATGTAGACCTAACTTGGACTTTTATCAGTGAGGGAGTTTTATATGGAGCTAGATTTGTTTCTTAATATATATGAGAAAATAAATGATCTGAGAAAAATACATATTTGAGAGACCAATATCATTTCATACCAATATCAAAAAATAATAATATTTGAGACTAAAAAAGTTCCAATATAGATTTGAAATTTTAAAAATTGTTTCTGGCAAAAAATATCTCTCAAATTCTTTTGTAAATCTCAAATATACATTTTTTGCTATCAGTGTGAAAAAGTTTTCTCTCAAAACGTTTTTCTTCTCTCTCTCCAAACCCAAGTCTTTGCTCTCGATGCAGCAGGTAGCAGCGACGTCTGCTGCTGCTTCATACATGCAACCACAACCCAGAGGATCTCATTAAAGCCCTGGAATCAAGCTCACCGTTCATTTCTAACCACACACCTCATTAAATGTAACCGATTTTTACATTTGGTCTCAATATTCTCACTTTGATTCTTCCATGCATATTTTTCATCAATCCATAAACCAAGATACTTAAATAACCTACTCTAACTTTAAGTAGCCTACATCTGGATGGTACTACATAACATGGGTTTAAATGAGGATAAACATATGCATGAATCAACGTTTAGAAAATTATTCAAATTAAATTATTAATATTTTCACTGTTGTGATGGCGGATTGTATTTACTAGCTGACTATGTTGGACCCTGTGTCATTTCGGAGGGTTTCAGTGTTACAGTAAATGAAAAAAAAAGAATAAACACATTATTATTATTGAATTATATTATTAAACTGTAGCTTATTCAAATTCTTTATTAATTAAAGTTTTGGAAATTTCTGGGAAATAAGCATGTGACTGTTAGGTAGCCGAATCGATGAGCAGAATAGGGGATCAGGGGAATAAGGGGTTCAAGGCCCTGGAGGAAGAGGAGGCGATCCTGGGAACAAGCAGTGTTGCGACTGCGGGAGTCCGGCCCTGATGGACCCCCTTCAACCTGGGCATCACGCTCTGCATGCATCACATGCTCAGGAATACACACACACACACACACACGCACACACACACACACACACACACGCACGCACACACACACACACACACACACACACACACACACACACACACACACACACACACACACACACACACACACACACACACACACACACACACACACACACGCAGTCTTATTTCATAGAACAATTGCCCACACACTGACAAAATATAATGTGGTAAATTGTTTGTCACCAAAAATAGGGATTTTTGAGTCAAAGGGCCATCATCAGTACACTTTACGGACAACAATGACCAATCCGAGCAATAACGTATGATCCTGGGGTTTGCATATTGTCCCTGTGTTCTTGTGGGTTTCCTCTGGTGCATGATGTGGTCATCTCACAGTACCTTGGAGCCTATAGCCAAGCTGTCAGATAGATAGTGAAGTAAAAGGTACAACATTTATCCATCTGAGATATAACGGAGTAGAGTATAAGCAGAAACACAGCAACCACAGTGCTGCTCTGTGATGCTGTGTGTCTGTTAGACATGGACACATTATCACAAGATTATCTGGTTTATTTAGTTGCTTTGTCCGCTGAATGAGACAAGAGAAAAGAGAAAGGGAAATGGAAACGTGAGTGGAAGAAAACCGGAGAATGAATTGGTGTGATGATGTCATAGCTCCTCTCGTCCAGGTGGAGGCGGTGGAGGACAAAGCAACACAGCTGGTTTCTGATGGTTTTCATGGCAACAAGGAAATAAATCCGCAGTGAAGAAGCTGCTGTAACATAGTGTAACATAGTTGTTGAGCGTGTGTGTTATCCCAGCTGTGTGTTAAACAGTAGAAGGAGTGTAAAAAGACTGGGTCCCGCTGTATTACTCAGGCTGCACTACAGCGTCTATTCACAGGCGCGATCCCACTACTGAGCGGCACGGGGGCTTTGGCCTGCTCCGTGTCCGGCCTGGGCCGGTGCACCCCTCCTTAGACGACCTGGTGGTCCCGGGCTCCCCCAGGAGCACCATATCGATACCGAACTTAGTGCGGACACCCGATCGGCATAGTCCGCTGCAGCTCAGAGCTCCTGAGCTCAAACGATCCGCCAGCCTCAGCCTCCCGGTAACTTGGATTACAGGCGCGCGCCACCGCACCCGGCGAGACGTCACCTCATTCATAGAGGTTTTGGGATTTACGTCATCAGAATGTGACGTCATCAGGGGGCACGCTCCAGCGGCATCTAGTGACGACAATAAAACGTGCAGCTGCAGTTAGAGGCTGATCTGTACAACTCCCTCACTGATAAAAGTTCAAGTTAGGTCTACATCAGTAATGCTTGTAAACACAGGAGGAACTCCATACGCTGTGCTCTGATAGGCTAGTTGTGGAAAATAACCACTTCATCTCAGAAAATATTAATATCTGCAATCTATTCGCAATAGACAACTATAGTCCATCTCTATTTTTACATTTCTCTTCAGGGACATAACCGTGTACAAAACACTGATAATTTCAAATGTTTAACCCTACAAGTGAGGCCTGTTCTGACAGTCAATAACAAGACAATATGTAGAACATATTTCACTGAAGTAACCATGGTGACATAGGAGATCACTGCATGCTGTTATGGTTTCGTTTTTTTATGTCTGTGTTCTGTTTCCTGTTTTATTTTGAAGTTTGGTTTTTGTCTTGTCCTGTCTTTAGTTTTACTTCCTGTGTCTTCCCGCTCTTGTGACTACCTGATGTTTTCCACCTGATTCCCTGCCCTCTTGCCACCTGCTTCTCGTTACGTCATTACCTTGTTTATTTAAATAAAATAAAAATAAAATTGAATATTTAATGTCTGTGCTACCCTCCTCTCTTGTCAGATCATTCTGGTTCGTCTGCGTGTATGTACCTCGTCCTGCTGCGTCTTCCCGGTCCTGTGGCCTGTATTCCCTGTGAGATTTCCCTGTCTTTGTTTTCTGTCTTTTTCTTGCTTTTTTTTCCCCATGGACCCTTTTTGATTTTGGGATTTTGGATTATTTTTTGGATGGTTGGACTTTGTGTTTACTTGTTGGTTTGTTATTCGTTGGACAATAAATCCATCCTGCCTTTTCCGCCTTACCTGCATTTTGGTCCTTATTTCCCTGCAAACTGTCACAGATCTGACCATCATGGACCAAGCAGGTTATGTTTTTGGTCCTCTCCCAGAATCGGCGAAGACCAGTTCCCAGGAGCCGGCGGGGACCAGTGACCCCGAGCCTCAGCTGACGTTCAGCCTCCAAGGGTCTTTGCTGACCTCGCTCTCAGTGCCGGCATGCGGCTCTCCTGACCCCGGACCGACATGCGGCTCCTGACTCTGAGCCAATGTGCGGCTCCTGATCCCGGCCGGCACGTGGTTCTCCTGACTCTGAGCCGGTTGGCGGTTCCTCAGACGTTGACTTGGATCCTAGTTCCCTGACCCGACGCCCAGCTTCCCTTACCCGATGCCCAGTTCCCTGAACCGGCTTCCAGTCCTCTAACCCTGACCCCCTGCCGGCGCCCAGCTCACCTCACCCCTAGCTGGCGCCCAGCTCACCTCACCCCCAGCTGGCATCCGGCATCCCCCACCCCCAGCTGGCGTCCAGCGTCCCCGACCCCCAGCTGGCGCCCTGCTCCCGTGGCACTGATTCCCAGGATTCCCCTGGCCCCGATTCCAGGAGTTCCCTTGAAAACCTTTCCTCTGAACCCACCTCCCTAGTTTCTTCTGGCCCTAGTTCCTTGGTTCTCCCTGGTCCTGGTTGCCGGGGTCCCTCTGGCCCGGGTTCACGGGGTCCTTGCGTGGTTCCCCCTGGCCCCGGTTCTGAGGGGTCCCCTGGTCCAAATTCCCTGGTTCCCCCTGACCCAGGTTCCAGGGGTACCTCTGGCCCTGGTTTCTGTGTGTCCCCTTGGGGTCCCCCTGGCTCTAGTTCCCATGTTTCCCCTGGTCTGGGTTCCCGGGGTCCCTTTGGTCCAGGTTCCATTCGGGGTTCCCCGGGCCTTGGTTCCTCAGGGATCCCGGCCCAAGTCCCCTAGGTTCCCTTGGTCCCGGTTTTCCAGTGCATCTTTCCATTCCTGTCTCCGTGCCTATTTTTGTACCTATCATCATGCTGTCCCCTTTTCTGTCCCTGTGTTTGTCTTTGTCCTGGTGTTTGTCTCTGTCCCTATCCCTGTCTTCCTCCCTACCCCAGTGTTGGTCCTGTCTAAGCCTGTCCCATCTGTCTTTAAGTCGTCCCATCTAAGTCTGTCCCTAAGCCTGTCCCGTCTGAGTCTTTCCAGCCCCATGTGCCCTCTATTCCTGGTTCCCTATCTCGTGCACACTCGCCCTCTCCTACCCCCTCTCGTGCGCTCTTTTGTGCGCCATCTCATTTCCTGTCTTGTGTCTCTCTCGTGCCCTTCTCTTGTCCCCTCTCGTTCGTCCTCTCGTTCGCTTGTTTTCTTGTTGGATTGTTTTTTGTTGGACAATAAATTCATCCTGCCTACCTGCATTTTGGTCCTTATTTCCCTGCAAACTGTCAGACATGCGTCTTTATTTTCTTGCAAATCTTCAGAAGCCAGTTCTGTTTATGTGTCCCACATCTGGAGGAAAGGAGCACCCAACAATGACTTTTGTCTCTTTTTTTTTTTTTGGACTCTCATTTCTCACATTTACCTTCCTAAATTCCATTTAACCATCTACAGCAACATCCAACTGGGAGTAAACAGTGTATAATCCAATGACATCTCTCTCTGTGTGTGCGGGATGTCTGTCTCATGTCATCATCAGGATTACTAATCTCATTAAATAATTTATAAAACGTGTACTGATTTCTACTTCGAAATGTTACTGTGATGTTTCCTAATTTGTAAAAGTGATTTTAGAGAAGAAGAAAAAAGATATGCTCCGGTTCGATCCCCAGTCAGGGCAGGGCCTTTCTGTGTGTAGTCTGGATGTTCTTCCCATGTTTGCGTGGGTTTAGTGAATAATAGAGAATAACAACAGGGAATAATCCAGTCATGCTGGTTGGCCTTACCTATACCTATAGTGTCATATGTGTCTCATTAACATATCTGAAGATTAATCATGGAGCATATGTGCAATATTTATCACATCCATGTTGATATATTTTACAGTATATGGTTGACATACGCTCATAAACTATCAGTTCTAATTAGTAACATTTTATAATTACTTGTCAGACAATTAAGAAAGAAGAAATATAAGATAATTTGATACACACAGTGGTTTCATCAATTCAATCACTTTTTCACACAGGGCCATGATGGTTTGGATTTTTTTTCACCTTTTATAATAAACACCTTCATTTACAAATTGCATTTTGTGTTTACTTGTGTTGTCCTTGACTATTGTTTAAATTGGTTTGATGTTCCGAAACACTTAAGTGTGACAAACATGCAAAGGAACAGGAAATGAGGAAGGGGGCAAACACTTTTTCACACCACTGTATGTCCCTGAAGAGAAATGTAAAAATAGAGATGGACTATAGACTAGTTGTCTATTGCGAATAGATTGCAGATATTAATGTTTTCTGAGATGAAGTGGTTATTTTCCACAACTAGCCTATCAGAGCACAGCGTATGGAGTTCCTCCTGTGTTTACAAGCATTACTGATGTAGACCTAACTTGAACTTTTATCAGTGAGGGAGTTGTACAGATTGTCGGAACACGATCCAGTCTCTGGGACCCGTCCTGCATCCGACTGCGTACCTCTGCTGCCACGGCCTTGGGCCACAATGCGACTGTATCTTTCTTCCACTTCCCCGCCAGCGGTTCTGTTGTATTTTGTGTTGTATTGTATGAAAGGGGAAAAAATTAAAAACAAAACCAAATGATTGACCTCTGCCAGGAGAGAAATTCCTTCTATGGCTGCAACTTGAATAAAAGTTGCAGCTATAGAAGGAATTTCTTAGTTTGTCTATAATCTGCATTTATTATTTAGAGACTTACATATATTTTTAAATATAAAAAAAAAATCAAAACATTTTATTCCCGATCCGAGCTTTTACTTTGAAAAGTAGAAGCTCGGGGATGGCAGAAGCATTTTTTTTGGTTTGCCTATAATCTGCATTTATTTTATAGACGGACATATATTTGAGTGTTTTAGTCATCAGTATGATAGTCGTTAGTTAAAAAAAAACACCAAATATTAAAAGTATTTTAATCATCAGCTTGAAAGTTGACTCAGGCTTATTTTATGCCAGACGATAGGCCTAGTCTGCATTTATCTTGTCAACACAACCATAACATTCAGAAATGATCAAACTATATTTATGGCAAAATTGTTACTGTAGGCTACATAAATGTCCAGTTTTTAACGTTTTTCAATTGATTGCAACAAACGTGGTCACGAATTTCCCCGTGACTCCATCTGGAAAATTATTCGCGATTTCGTATTTTGACCCTCTGAATTTACCGTTGGACACACCTCCGTATGAGACGAGACCGCATGAGAAGGGACGGATGACATGGGACGCTCCAGGCTGATCTGTGTCGGAACACGATCCGTCCTGCCTGCACGATCCGTTCTGCGCATGCGCACGATGTTCACGCATGGGCATAAATACGTAGCTGAAAACCTTACACTAGTGGTACCACGCATGCGTCGGAACACTTGACGGCCAAGCATCACAACGGACAGCTTTTTTTTTTCTTCATTTTATTAACAAAGAACAATTATATCGCCAGTATGTACATATACAAAAAGTCAATACCAGTGGTGTATATATATATATATATATATATATCTCTCATGAGAGGCTACACGGCTCTCGGCGGGACAGTTCAGTAGTGCAAGGACACAAATGTAGAGTGTAACAAAGGTTTTTTAATAAGGTTCTCGGGAATTAACAAAAATGGTATGCCAAATACAAAACGGTAACTAAGGATACGGCTGATCTTGCAACAGTCCCAACTTAAACAATGTCTCTTCAAACTTCAAATCATAGACCCGATTCCCTCAGGTAAATCTCTTCCTGGAAACAAGTCTTCAGCCTTACTTTTAGCAACGCAGCCCGTGGCCAATCTGTCTGTAAGTATTCCAGTCTTCAGGTAAGTATTCCAGTCTTTCAATCCTTCACATGGTAAGTGCCGCTTCAATCATCTGTAGCTCCTCTGAGAGCACAACTTGAGCTCGTCTCCCCACACTCCCTCGCACCAACTGTGTCTCTGGGCCTTAAAAAGCCCTTCAGCTCATCAGGCCCTGATCGGTCTCAGGTGTGTTGGGATGCCGTGTGCTTGAGGGGTGGAGTTTCCAACTCCACCAGCAGATGGTGCCAAAGCTGTCCGTGACTGCAGCCATCTCAGGGGTACGTAGCGGCCCTCCAGAACGCAGCCTCTCGTGACATCACACAATATATATATATATATATATATATATATATATATATATATATATATATATATATATATATATATATATATATATATATATATATATATATATATATATATATATATATATATATATATATATATATGGCTGCAGCCTGAGCGTCCCATGTCATCCGTCCCTTCTCATGCGGTCTCGTCTCATACGGAGGTGTGTCTAACGGTAAATTCAGAGGGTCAAAATACGAAATCGCGAATAATTTTCCAGATGGAGTCACGGGGAAATTCGTGACCACGTTTGTTGCAATCAATTGAAAAACGTTAAAAACTGGACATTTATGTCCAGTAACAATTTTGCCATAAATATAGTTTGATCATTTCTGAATGTTATGGTTGTGTTGACAAGATAAATGCAGACTAGGCCTATCGTCTGGCATAAAATAAGCCTGCGTCAACTATCAAGCTGATGAATGAAATACTTTTAATATTTGTTGTTTTTTTTAACTAACGACTATCATACTGATGACTAAAACACTCAAATATATGTCCGTCTATAAAATAAATGCAGATTATAGGCAAACAAAAAAAATGCTTCTGCCATCCCCGAGCTTCTACTTTTCAAAATAAAAGCTCGGATCGGGAATAAAATGTTTTGATTTTTTTTTAATATTTAAAAATATATGTAAGTCTCTAAATAATAAATGCAGATTATAGACAAACTAAGAAATTCCTTCTACACTGTAAAAAAAAAAACTGTGAAAAAACGGTAATATTCCGGCAGCTGGGGCGCCAAAAAATTACCGTAAAATAACGGTAAAACCTAATCACGTAAAAATACAGTAATTTTCCATAATGAAATAACGGAATATATCTTTAATCTTACATTAACTTCTATGTAATTATTGGGCTTTTTAATGTTTAAAAAAGGACATATACCCCTTTAAAACAATTAAATTACCTATAAATACAGTCAAACACTGTTATAATACAAATAATCTGTCTTAAAATTGCGGAAAAGTGCCACTATTATTTGAGTTTTATAATATAATATAATGTAAAATCATGTTATTTAATACATCTTCAATGTAATAACGCGCTACCTCACCCACAAAACATTTGATTTTACTTTTAAAAATGTCAAAATACTGTTGTAAAACAGATAATAAGCTTTATATTTACAACAATCTACCCTTAATTTACGATCATATCAAGTCTATTACAAGTTTTTACATGTAAATTTACAAATAAATCCTGTGTATGTAATTCATTTTAATGTGAAAAAAGCATACTTTGCCATAAATACAATTAATTTACCGTAAAAAAAAAAAAACTCTCATTAAACAAATATGTATAAGTATAAATACAGCAATTTACCATTCATTTTAGAATCTATTAAGTATAATATGAGTCTTTATATGTAATTTTACATAAAGATCATGTATATTTATTTAATCTTCAATGTAAAATAAGCATACTTTGCCGTAAAAACAATGGATTTGCCTTTAAAAAGAGAATCAAATACTGTTGTTAAACAAGAATGTGTGAGTACAATTACAGCAATCTACCAAGTGTAATGTTTTTAAATGCAATTTTACATGCAAATCATTTATATTTAATTTATCTTTATTGTTAAAAACGTATCCTCAGCAACGAATTTACCTTTGTTTTAAATGTCCAAATACTGTCAAAGAAATATTGATTATAGCAACAACCTGCTGATAATTTTGTCAAATTTCATAACATTGCTATAATACTGCAAATGTAATGGACAATTTCTAAAATATTGAGCTATAACAGAGCAGTTAAATGACAAATTATAAAATGGAGATTTAGCTTAACAATAACAGCTCTTAGAAACAACCAGGACACACTTACTACTGTTCAACATGTATTTTATTCTGTTGACCAACAGATCAGAATAGAAAACAGTTGTTGCTCTATCAACATACTTGTTTACAAAGCTTAACGTGGCATGGCTACATACTGCTAGCAGTCCAACAATTGCCTGCTTCAGTTCAAGAACAGTTAGGTAGGTTTAGCTAATGTTCACAGTGAAATAAAAACACAAAGAAAGAAATAAAATGTAAAAGTCAGTCTGGTACTTTAAAAACTGGCTAAAATTAATGCTTGCTTCCACTGTTATTGCAGTAACTTAACTGAAGGTACTGAAGAAGCCTATAATTTAAAAGTAGTAACTTTGTCCAGTACTGTGAACCAATTCTATATTTGAAAGATGGTTACAATGTGTACCTAGTATTCATCTGGGTCAAAGTGGTACTATTTGACAACAATTAAAGAACACTAGTGAGACCAACATGAACTGTGCAACTAGGGACATTGGATGGCAATGGTCTCCCTTCTGAAAAGTTTCTTTTTACTCCCTCCATTCATAGTTCGGGAGTTTTGTTATCAGGGAAAGAACCTTTGGACTGACCGGCAGCTGCTTTCTGGTAGCATTCTTCTCCACTTTCAATCCCTTGTCTGGGTTGATCTTGAAAAGGCATCTATCAAATGAAACACATCAAACAATTTCAGTAATGTGGACTCCTGTATTATCTATCTATCCACACATATACTGTACATACACACACACACACACACATATATATATATATATATATATATATATATATATATATATATATATATATATATATATATATATATATATAAAACATTTGGATGTATTATTAAAAGAAAACAGTACAATGTGATAATTCACCTGTCAAATTCATACTAAAAAATAATTTGCCACCATCGGTGTGAGATATGTCTTGTCTACAGTAATATCTTAACGATTGATTTATCAATGAGCAGACATTATCGAGTATGCTATTACACTCACTTTTTTATTTTAGACCCGCCCTTTCCATATATTTCACACACCACAGCGTGAGGCATATTGGCACAATACTGACCACTGTAACTTAAAGTAACATAATATAAAGTGGCTTATTGCTTACTCTACAGTTTCTCAACTGTAGAGTGTGTATTAATATACATGTACATATAAATGTAGAGAAAAGACAAAGGCTGTGACAGCAAGGAAAAGTTGTGAAATCCTGTCCTGTGCAAGGCTCCTTTATTAAATTGCATTAGATTTTAAAGGGGTAACTAAATTTCTGGTCATTCAATATCTGTTTTGATATTTAAAATAGACTTTGGCTTTCTTACCTCTTCAAGAACTCCCATGTTGCTCCTTGGGCTGCTGTGTAAGAGATGTTCAGGCAGTAGTACTTGGCAAACATCAACACAAGGGCATCAGTGAAGGCATTGATGTGGCCTTTCACAATGGTCTGGTCCACAGAAAGCATGAAGTACTCTGCTGCCAAAGGTGAACTTCCTGTTGTAAACATAAAAAAGACAGGGGATCTGCATTTTTGTGACAAACTGTGCTCAAGACCATAACGTCCAGTAAATATTCAATAAGTTTATAAAGTTAAATTAGATTTAACTAAAGCACACGAAACACATGAAAAGACATCCATCACACAACTGGTAGGAGTAGAATCACCAGAGGCCAAACAATACGATATTATCATTACATATACATGGAGTAGGTAATGTTGGAGAAACTAGCAATAGATAGCTACAAACTCCAATGGGTTGGGATGTTTTCCAAAAAGCAATAAAAACAAAAATCTAGGATTTGTTCATTTATATCAACCTTTCGTTAACAAAAAGTACAAGTACAAGCTTTAGAAAACTGAGGCTCACTAGGTGCTGAAGGAAGACAGTATGCACCAGAGACATGAAGAGCTTTGGAGTGTTTGTGCTTTCTGGATAGGTGGGATAGGTGGTCTTATCACAGTTTTTGAACGGGCATTGCACCTCCTCTCTTTTTGAAGCATGAGATTTCAGGTTACACAAAAGATCTTTCAGATCAATCAACTCTTTCTTACAATGAGTAAGTTCACATTTATATGGTCCCTGCAAAGTCTCACTCTGTGACACATAAGATGCCTGTCGATGATGACTGTAAACATGGCATTTAAATGAATTATAATTTCTAAAGTGAGACTTCCAACATGCATACTGGTAATGAGCCTCATTTCTGTGTAACCCTTGATGTTGTACATAGTAACCTTTTAGGGTTTTCACAGACACCTGACAAGTGTAATCTTTGAACATAGCAAAACACTCACCTCTTCTGATTACTTTGTCAGCAAATCTGTTGAGAGAGAAAAAAAGTATTTGAGTGCATAGGCAATTTTAATTTAGAAATCTGCCAAAAAATTTTAAAATGCATTGTAAACTATTTTGTTTAAGTAACATTAGCTAAATAGGTAAAACAGTTAACACTATCTCAACCTAACATTACATTATACTAGTGAGCCAACACTTACTGCTGTAACGTTGTTTCATTTATTTGACACCGTTAACCACGTTAACGTCGAGGTTCAGGCCCCAGGTTACAGAATTAGCACGTCTGCCAAGCTGGAGTCAAAGTTGGTAAATGATTAACAAGCTAACATTTATGCTAACTAAAGTTACCAAGCTTGAATGGGTAACGTTAACGTTAGTTCATACAGTTTATATTTCGGGCTTACGTACCTTGTAGTTCTTGTTTACGTGCAGACTGTCAATGGCATCTTATCCAACCTGAATTTCGCACACGTTGCACTTAAAATTCTCTCTCTTCCAAACTGTCTCAAACGGTAAAACAGACACGGCTCCTCTCTCGCTGCGGACTCGGTCTCTGTCTCCTTCCCGCTGTATCCACCGCGCTTTCTAACGTAACCCTCCCACTCAAACGTTGCCGTTGTTCTTTAAAATTATTGGAAGGTTCGCACATTTAGAGTCACGTGTCACAAAATCTCCCGCTCCTGACTTTGCAGAGATGAAAGTTGTCTTTGAAGTTGACCGCTGTCTGCACCTGGCAGATCTGTTAACGACGTCTACGTTCATGATTTAACCCTTTCAAGTCTTTCGCGCTGTTTCACATATTTCCAAGATACTACAATCCAAGAAGCTGTTTACAATTGCTCATATGGAAAAGCTTCTCCATGTCGTTGGATTTGAAAAAAAGCAGTCTTACTTTTTAATAAGAATTTTGTTTGTGCAAAATATCCCAATTTTACTGTCCAGATTGGAATTTATGAAGGCAGACAGACACATATGAAATAAAAATTCTGAATCACAGAACATTATATAATGCTTTAATGCTGTAACACACAGAGTGGTTATTTTGAAAGTATTACCAATGGTTTATCTTGTGTTGTGACCGCAGACTGACCCAAATCAGATTTTTTTTGCAATTTAGACCAGATTTTATAACAATAAGTCACATAAAATTAAATGTTTTCTAGTTTGAATTTGGGCTGCATATGTAATCATAATGAGATACAGCTAGGCTTTTTTGAAATGTGACCTCAGTCTGACAGTCAAATCAGAATTCATGCGACTTTGATGTCACTCTAGATCAGGAGTCTCAAACTCAGGGGGCTGAAGTGAAACCTGAGCAAATGCTCCAGTTACTGTACTTTTTTTTTAAGAAATTATCAGACAGCTTTAATTTACTATTTATTTTACAGAAACACATGAAAAGGTTCAAAATATATTGATAATGGTATTACAAAAGTAGAATATTGCACTTTCTTAGAGTGGTTTAATGCAGCTGGCCACAAAAGTCATATGTCATGTATTTGCATCCTCTTTCAGGCTGTAGCCAGTTTACACTACAATCTAATATGCGGCACATTTAAAAATAGGACAGTCAATCAAAAAATCTGATCTGGGCAATAATTAAAGCCTGCAGTGTGAATGTAGTTTAACAGTTGTCTTTACTAATGACATATTTTTAACACCACAACATCCATGTCCACATGCCCAAACAACATACTATCAGGGATGCCTTCATATGAAGTCATATTGTCCCATCAGTACTACCTTTCAAGAGTTGATTATGTTTTTTAATGAAAGTAATCATGGAATGTAGGAAAGCAGGAGATGCATATATGTGGAAATAATCTGGAAAATCAAGACCTGTAGACTTGTTTCTGTCAGGTAAAAGTATCACCATTTAATCAGAGCTACATATTTTACATTTTACTTATTTAGCTGAGACTTTTATCCAAAGTGACTTACAACTGTTGTATATGTCAGAGGTCACATCTCTGGAGAAGGTAACCCATTTGGTTCAGGGCACAGTGGTGGATGTATCGCAGTGGGATTTGAAACCAGGTTTCTCACACCAAAGGCATGTGTCTTTACTGAGTTTGTGCACCGTTAGTTGGAGTATACTAAATCACAGTAGCCAGAAATATTTTGTTATAACCAAATACTAGTAAACATATTTAATATTTACTGCAGTGCTTTTATGCTTTTTGTCAGTTTACACACACAATCTATTTTGATTAGCTTGAAAAGAGAATTGTAACATATTGTGTGAAGTGCTTTATTGGATGGCATCTATAAGTCATCTATTTTAACAGAAACAGTGGATTTAGGGTTCGGGTTGCGGCAGACAGGCAGTTATTTGAAATGGAATGAAGCCCAGCCACGGCATTCATGACAGTGGTCGAACACGCCCCCTCCGGTCCAGTTGGTGACAGTAATGTGCGGATGCGCATGTGTATGACTGCGCGGTGCGTTTGTAGTTCACAAGTAGGTAGCTAGTTCTGTGGTCTTCCTGCGCGGCTTTCTGTGACGTTAACGTTACATTTGACTGTTTCAAATGAACAAAACAAATTAAACAATGTCATAAACAAAATATATTCAGAGATTTTACGACGGTAAAACAGCCGCAATCAAGTAAGAAACATTGCTGGAGGAAGAGTATTTTTCACAACGAGGACATTTGTAGCGACGTGAAGGAGGAGGCGCCATTGAAGGACTGGAGCAGCACTGAACACATTTCACGTAAGTGTTTTAATTAACAAAATGATTTCTATTCACTAACCAACATATTCGGTTCTTTAAAGAAAGGCTAGCCAAGATTTACAGAACGGTATACGGTAATAATGCTAAAAGATGCTAAACGAACTACTTCCAAGTTAAGCTAACATTAGCTTATCAAAAGTGACATACACTTGTAACTTTAAGGTTTGTAAGTTCTGCAAAGCATCATTTTCTTGGTTTATTTTTCACGTTAAAATTCATATAATGCAACTTGCAAAACATTAGATTTCACTTTGGACATGTCGAAAGCTATGCTGCTTTTATGACAGTGGGAGCACTTCAAAAGCACTAACAGGAATACAGTTAAACCAGTGCCACAAACACATGGACAGAAATCCTTAAGCTGCATGTTAGCTATCTCATTGTTATGTAAATATGTTGATTATATCTTAATAACTAATCTAATATGCATTTATATCAAATAATGACATAGCAAATTTATATCTTGTTACTGAGGTTTACTATACTTTTGTTCTGTGCTTATATGCAGACTCAAGAAGACCCAGCCAGCCACCTGTTCACCTGAGGTAGAAAGCCCTGTCTTCAGCCCCGTCCTTAGCCCTGTTTTCAGCCCCATCTTCAGCTCCATCTTCAGCCCTGTCAAATAACCATTCCATGTGGCAGCAGCATGTGGGTAGACAAGTTCCAGGCGCCATGGGAAAAAAATGAGGGCCTCTCTTAAACGAGTCATTGCTGCTGGTAAGAGGCCTTCTATAACTTCATCTTGAACAGCTGTTGTAAAGGTTACTTATTTGTTGTGAACAGAGTACAACATTTAATCCTCCATAATTACATTTTTCATCTTGTTGCCCCATAGGAGTCATCTTGGGTTTATCAGATCCAGTTAATATAAAAGGCTGATTAAAATCCAAAATTTTGTAGCTGCTGTTTCTGAATTTTATGAAATGTCATGAAGTCACAACTATACAACTCTGCGAAGGCTTTTATTTTATAACAGTGATGACCTGGGCTGGACGATAGGGCCAATATTTATATCACAATATATTCTGTAATTTAGTCAATGTGATATAATTCCGATATCGATATGAACAATATAAAAGCCTCAGAAAACTTGCCAAGAAAGCCCACAATGGATGTATGTGGCTACAAACGTAACAAACAAAATAATTTGACATGTCTATAAAACTCCTATAAAACTATATAATATTTTAGAAATAAAAACGGTACGGATAAATTAATGTTCACCTTTTATTTGTATGTAGCCTTTATACAATCAAGAAATGTGAAATCACTATCAAACATAAAACTCAATTTGGCAATATTAAAAGCTTTGACTTTAAATGACAACATAGACTGATTATCTGTGATACAGTCTAATTTGTTCCATCACAGTTTCAAAATGAACTGAAAATATTTCCACGCGTAGCTCCTTTAGTAGTTCCGTTTAACATTCTGTTTGGGGGTCGGTGAGGCAGTGCATGAGACAAAATGACTCTGGTGTGAGAGACCTGTGTTCTATTCTCACTGCAAGAAGTGGCACCCGGTGGGGTCTTAGTTTAGGGTTGGGTCTTTGGCTGCTGTAGCCCATTTTTTTTTAAGGTTGTACGTTTAGAGATGGTATTCTGAATACCTTGATTACGGTTACGATTCAATTTCAATAATGGGCTCCAACAATTATTAAAACAAAATAATCAAGGTAAAACAATTGTTGTGCCACACTCAGGTTCGCAATATTCTTTCTTTTTCAGTTGAATTATATCCAAGGAAATCCATTGTTAAAAATACAAGTCTTTTAAAAAGGTTAAATAAATGGATGATGTTTCCAAAGTCGATAAGTAATCGTGATCTCAATATTGACCAAATTATAATTTTTGCCATAATTGAGCAGCCCTTGGTTGTAATGAGTGGTTATTTGAGTTAATGTTGCCTTTCTACCATCTCGAACCAGTCTGCCCATTCTTCTCTGAAATCAATATGATATTTTGTACAATATATGAACACACACTGAATATGTATTCCCTTTTCAGAATGTTGGAGACATACCAGGAGGAAGTGGCTCTGGTGGCAGTGGTCAAGTGCCTTCAGGAATCGCCTTTTTCAAACTCACCACATGTCATTCATACTCAACCATCAGGTTTTTATGTGTTACAGACCTTGGATAGATATACTGAGGATTTTGTTTGCCGTTAATTATGCTTTCCAATTGAGCTACCTTAAAAGCTTAGTAGTTACTTAATGTCATTCAGAGGTTTTGTAGTATAAAGTCAGAAGAGTCCAAAATTTACTTTGGGCTTGCATGCTGTAAACTGGCATATAAATGGATTTATTAAGACTGCCCTATATGTTCAATATATTGTACAGTGTGCTATGAATGGTACAAACCATTTAACAAGATATGTTAACATGTTCTGCTTGGGTTTTGTTTGTATCACATTCCTGTATTTTCCCTGCATTGATTTTCATTTATTTTGAATACCAACTTTATTGTGGACGTAACCAACTGTAAGTAACTCCAGCGCACACTGATATAAAAGCTGGCTTTAGAAAGTCATAATATAAAATTGAATCAAGAAAGTGAGGAAGTCTTAGAATTATACATGGTAGTTCACTGTATGGTATACCACCATTTTGTATTAGCCTTTCATTGCTCTTACAGTCCTATCAAAGCAAAATGGCAACATGCATTGCTTTATGTTGAACCAGTTGGGTTTGAAAGAAAATATCTGAAAATGCTATAAATAATGTAAATAAAATGAGATGTTTTGGTTTTATGGAGGATGTTAGTTGGACTTTTTTAATGGCGGGTGGAAATGTTTAAGCTGACATTTTGACTTAAAAAGGGGCTGTATGATGCTGCATTTCAAGCCCTATATTGTAGTCTTGTGATCCCTGTATGGTAGCTTCCGCTAGCTAGTTTTAGATGTAAACACCAACATTAGTACAGATGCTTTGTACGGTTGGTTCAAAGGCAGCTTATAACAGCTGCTGCTGCAAGCTATCGTTAGCTACAGCTCTGTCCATCAGGAAACTTCATAAATCACGGAGTTAATGCAGAGCAGCCAGGGAACGTCAGAGTGAAAACCAGAAAATATGTATACCTTTTCTTCATAACCGTAAAAGCACTTTCTGTGTGACACACTGAACATGCTCCAACTCAGTTCTGTCGTCCTGTGCTTTCTGGATGGACTGGGCCAACGGGGCAGCGCTGTCCCTGTGTTTTGTGGGTGGGACCTGTGTGCTCAGCCAGCAGCCATATATAGGAAACTGGCTCAGTGTGTCGTCATACAGAGCCCAGAGTAAAGAAAACTGCTGAAAACAATTCTGAACAGTGGGTAATGTGATTTTTTTTTTTGTCTCACAGGGATTTCTTTTAAATATGTTTAGCTCATTATTTGACACTTTGGCCATGTTTAACATGAACATCTGACATTGTAACATCATAGATATGACAGAAAAGCCTAAAAGGTCTCCTTTAACAAATAGTATCAATCAAAAGGGGTTTCTGGACTCTATTCTAACATAACTTAACAGTATATACTACTATACTGTAATATAAAATGTCAATGTTGAAAACAAGCAAATCCATATAAAATGACTGAACAAATATCTTTTACTGTCAATTGTCATTAATTGCACCTACTTTTAGTAATGTTTTACCGTATCAAACCTTAATACTTAGATTTAGCTTTTAAATAACTAAAATATTTGTGAATATATGATACATTCTGATAGTGTTTTTACAGACTTATGTGAAAACAATACATTTTCTTTTTGTATGTGTCATTACAGTGATTGTGGCTGTTTTAAATAACAAAAACTGTATTTTTACAGTTTAATACTGGTTATAGACATTTTTACACTGACTAAAAAGCTATTTTCCAAGGTTTTTGTTTTCAAATTAATGAATATTTCCATAATTTTACGAGGTATTTGTCAATTCACAAGTATTCTATGTAAAATGACAGAAAAATACTTTTGTTGCTGTTAATTGCCATTGATTGTATCTACTTTTAGCAGTGTTTTTACAGTATTAAACTTAAATTTAACAGTTTTATCTTATAAATAAAAAATAATATTTGTGAAAATACAATACATTTTGAACTTATTTTAAAAGTAATTTTATGTGAAAAAACATAAATTTTCTGTAAAATAATGATAATGCTATGCTTATTCACAGTTACAGTTTTTTTATGTTATTTTACATTAGACATTTAAATTCACAGTTTATTTTTGTAATTTATTGGCATTTTTCTGTATCTAAAAAAATACAGAAAAAATCTGTAAAGTTAACAAGAAAAGTATGTAAAATTACAGATTTTTTTTACAGTGTATAGCTGCAACTTTTATTCAAGTTGCAGCCATAGAAGGAATTTCTCTCCTGGCAGAGAATGTCTCCTGACATTTGGTTTTGTTTTTAATTTTTTCCCCTTTCATACAATACAACACAAAATACAACAGAACCGCTGGCGCGGAAGTGGAAGAAAGATACAGTCGCATTGTGGCCCAAGGCCGTGGCAGCAGAGGTACGCAGTCGGATGCAGGACGGGTCCCAGAGACCCGAAGGCCGAGGCCGCGGTAGTAGAAAAATACAACCGATTCTTCCCCGGGTCCCAGAGACCCGACCGCATTCTGACCCGGGTCCGACCCAACCGCATTCTGCCCCGGGTCCGACCCAAACGCATTTTGCCCCGGGTCTCAGAGACCCGACCGCATTCTGCCCCGGGTCTCAGAGACCCGACCGCATTTTGCCCCGGGTCTCAGAGACCCGACCGCATTCTGCCCCGGGTCTCAGAGACCCGACCGCATTCTGCCCCGGGTCTCAGAGACCCGACAGCCGAGGCATCGCCAGTAGAGCTAGGTTAGGTTTTGGTTTGGTTCGAACTAACCTTTAGAGAACCAAAAACTAACGTTCCCTCAACGTTCTGTGTTAGTGGGGCAGTCGAATGCTCTCGCCATGCTGATCAGTAGTTGTAGGCCTATTTGCAGCAATGTCGCAGTGACGTGTGAAAACAATATAGAATATAAAATTAGAAAAAGTCTTGGAAAGAGTGTAACATGTTTATTTTTTGTATTCTGGTTCTTGTTGTGTGCAGATCCTTGTTCCTGCCGTTAGTCGCAGAAACGGCTGCGTCGCTGATGCAGGTTTCATCAAATGTAGACGTTAATATGGAACAACACAACCATAACATTCAGAAATGAGCAAACTATATGTATGGCAAAATTGTTACTTTAACAGTTTTTAACGTTTTTCAATTGATTGCAACAAACGTGGTCACGAATTTCCCCGTGACTCCATCTGGAAAATTATTCGCGATTTCGTATTTTGACCCTCTGAATTTACCGTTGGACACACCTCCGTATGAGACGAGACCGCATGAGACGGGACGGATGACATGGGACGCTCCAGGCTGCAGCCATACCCGTCTCTCTAACTCTGCAGCTGCACGTTTTATTGACGTCACTAGATGCCGCTGGAGCGTGCTCCCTGATGACGTCACATTCATAAATCCCAAAACCTCTATGAATTAAGTGACGTCTCGCCGGGTGCGGTGGCGCGCGCCTGTAATCCAAGTTACCGGGAGGCTGAGGCTGGCGGATCGTTTGAGCTCAGGAGCTCTGAGCTGCAGTGGACTATGCCGATCGGGTGTCCGCACTAAGTTCGGTATCGATATGGTGCTCCTGGGGGAGCCCGGGACCACCAGGTCGTCTAAGGAGGGGTGCACCGGCCCAGGCCGGACACGGAGCAGGCCAAAGCCCCCGTGCCGCTCAGTAGTGGGATCGCGCCTGTGAATAGACGCTGTAGTGCAGCCTGAGTAATACAGCGGGACCCAGTCTTTTACACTCCTTCTACTGTTTAACACACAGCTGGGATAACACACACGCTCAACAACTATGTTACACTATGTTACAGCAGCTTCTTCACTGCGGATTTATTTCCTTGTTGCCATGAAAACCATCAGAAACCAGCTGTGTTGCTTCGTCCTCCACCGCCTCCACCTGGACGAGAGGAGCTATGACATCATCACACCAATTCATTCTCCGGTTTTCTTCCACTCACGTTTCCATTTCCCTTTCTCTTTTCTCTTGTCTCATTCAGCGGACAAAGCAACTAAATAAACCAGATAATCTTGTGATAATGTGTCCATGTCTAACAGACACACAGCATCACAGAGCAGCACTGTGGTTGCTGTGTTTCTGCTTATACTCTACTCCGTTATATCTCAGATGGATAAATGTTGTACCTTTTACTTCACTATCTATCTGACAGCTTGGCTATAGGCTCCAAGGTACTTTATATACAAACTATAGAATATAGTCAGTTATTTAAAAATATATAGGATTCATTCATTTGAAGTTGTTGTTAAACACATAGTGTGTATCAAATGATCTTACTAATAAGAACTGATATTTTGTGAGTGTATGTCAACCATAAACTGTAAAATAATATATCAACATAATGGATGTGATAAATATTGCACATATGCTCCATGATTAATTAGATGATGATTAACACAACTAGCCTATCAGAGCACAGCGTATGGAGTTCCTCCTGTGTTTACAAGCATTACTGATGTAGACCTAACTTGGACTTTTATCAGTGAGGGAGTTTTATATGGAGCTAGATTTGTTTCTTTATCTATATGAGAAAATAAATGATCTGAGTAAATACATATTTGAGAGAAAAGGTTTTCATACCAATATCAAAAAATAATATTTGAGACTAAAAAAAATCAAAAATAGATTTGAAATTTTAAAAATTGTTTCTGCCAAAAACCAATCTCTCTCAAAATTATTTTGTAAACTCTCAAATATATATATTTTTGCTATAAGTGTGAAAAAATGTTCTCTAAAAAAAAAGTGTGTTTCTCCCAAAACGTTTTCTCCAGACCTAAGTCTTTGCTGTCGATGCAGCAGAGCAGGCTGCAGCGGCATCATCCTCTCTGCAGCTGGAAGTCCAGCAAACACAGCATGTTTCTGAGTTTGAGAGAGCTGAAAGGCTGACAGGTCATTCAGAATCAAAGCATTGACAGTAACAGGCACAGTAACATTAAACAAGGCGGAGGTATTGGATGCAACATTGTTCCAGAAGTGACCAACGGGAGAGCACTCCCAAAACATGTGTACATATGTGCCTTGTGCTTGTATTGGGCAGAAAGTGCACAAAGGGCTGTTAATTATTTTCATTTGGTACATTTTCATGGGGGTGAGATATGGCCTATGTATGAAATTGTAGTGAATCTGCTGATGGTCTGGATTGCGTGATACTTCTGGAATGTTAGACCATACACCATGCCAGTCAAGAGCGAGGCCTGGGCAATCGCGTGCCCAGATCTTCTCAATAGGAAGGGAAGAGCGGCCAGATATCACTAAGAGCTGATAAAGCCCAGTTAATAACTTCCGGATAGGATGGATGGGCAAAGGCCTCTGCCGAGGGACACCGTGTGCCTTAAGTGCTGATCTTAATCGTAGGTAAAAGAAAAAAAGAGGAACGTGGTAGATCAAATGCGTTCTGCAAATCAGAGAATGGTAACAAGCTAACCTCGCTAAAAATGTCTTTTAAACAACAAACTCCCCTTTGTTCCCATTGTGGGGCTGTTATCGGTCTCCCAATCAGGAGTGCTGTACTATTGAATAATGGGGGAAGAGTGTGCCAGTTCCAACCCATATGGCAGTAAATTTCAGCCAATCTCCAAGTCTTTAAGATGTGAGGTAATGCGGCCAAAGTGTAGTTGGCACTGTTTGTTAGAAACATTGGCAAGAAGAACGTCATGGGGTGACAAAAGCTCTGTCATAGCACTTTCTAAGGTACGCCAGCAAACACACACATCTCAAGATTCAAGATTCAAGAACTTTATTTGCCATTTGTGTTTTCACACATAGGAACTCTTGTGCGGTTATTACTCAGGAGTCAGGTAGAGTTTAAAAGACACAAAACATTTACATCAAAGGTAAATAAAATTGCACAAAACCATCAAAAAGTACAAATAAAAACAAATAAATTTGCATTCCTAAAAAGTATAATTGCACATTGCCCCTGGCCCCCAAAGACAGCCCCCTATAAAATATTAAAGTGCACAGTTATGATTAAATAAATAAACAAGATGCACAGGTACATTTGCACAGATATGTTATGTCACACAGGCCCTGAGCAAAATAGTTCATTTTGTTTTGGCCAAAAGTCTCCCTGCAGCTGGAAAGAAGCTCTTATAAAACCGTGTTCTCTTTGTGATAATGCTGTCCGCTCGCTTGTGCCTGAGATTATATGTACAATATTTGTGTATGAGCAGGGGGTGAGCTGGATGTGATGTGTCCCTAATAATTCTCTCTGCTCTTTTCTGGCAGCGCTTTGTGTAGATTATGTCCATGGGGGGGAGTTCTGTTCCGATAATCCTCTCTGCAGTCTTTACGACTCTTTGCAGAGCCTTCCTCTCTGTCTGTGTGGTGTTTCCATACCAAACAGTGATGCCTGTGGTGAGGATGCTCTCCATCAGTCCTTTGTAGACGTGGGTGAGAGGGCGACAGTGCAGACCAGCTTTTCTGAGCAGCCTGATGAAATACAATCTCTACTGGGCTTTCTTCACTGTGGCAACAGTGTTCACAGTCCAGTTCAGATCCGATGTTACTTGTAGTCCCAGGAATTTGTAACTGTCAGCCCTCTCCACCTCAGTCCCCTTGATAATAAGGGGCTGCAAGGGAGGTGGGGTTTTCCTCAAGTCCATAATTACTGCTTTTGTCTTGTCTGCGTTAAGGCATAGGTTGTTCAACTCACCATAGGCACAAATGTCGTTTACCACACTCCTGTAACCTTAACTCGTCCCCCCCCTTAATGAGACCCAGGATGGTAGTATCATCTGCATACTTAATAATGAGGGTGTTATCCTGGGTGGGGACACAGTCGTGTGTGTACAGGGTGAATAGTTTAGGGCTAAGGCAACAGCCTTGTGGTGACCCTGTGCTGGTGATGAGCTCCGCGGACACCCTCTTTCCCATCCTCACCACCTGTGGTCTTTCAGTCAGGAAATCCAGGATCCAGTTACAGGTGGGAGTCGGGACGTCGAGGTCTATCAGCTTCTCAATCAGCCTACCCGGGCGGATGGTATTAAAAGCCGAGCTGTAATCTAAAAACAGCGTTCTGACATATGTTCCTCTACTGTCCAAGTGTGGCAGGATGTGGTGTAAAGCAGTGGCCACTGCGTCATCCACTGAACGATTGGGACGGTAGGCGAACTGGAGGGGGTCAATCGTACCCGGGACCATGTGATTGATGTGCGCGAGAACCAGTTTTTCTAGGCACTTCATGGCTACTGACGTGAGTGCTACTGGCCTAAAGTCATTCATGATAGATGGATTTGATTTTTTTGCAGCTGGTACGATAATGGAGGATTTAAAAATACGGGGGACTACTGCTTGATTTAAAGACAGGTTGAAAATTTCTACGTACACGCCAGTGAGTTGTTCTGCACAGGCCTTCAAGACTCTGGGAGGGACGCCATCTGGTCCAGTGGCCTTGTGGGTGTTTACCTGCCTCAGAGCTTTCCGGACCTGTGTGGGTGTCACCTGAAAGACAGTGTCCGGAGGTTTACATTGGATTTTCGAAGGGGTGTCTGTGTTCATTCTGTCAAACCTGATGTAGAAAAAGTTAAGACTGTCTGAGGGTGACATCCAGGGGGTCTTTGGCTAGTACTGTTTTGTTATAGTTTGTGACAGCTTGGATTCCTTGCCACATACTGCGCGGTATTGTTACCAAAATAAAAACCTTCAATTTTTTTGGAATACGCCCTCTTTGCAGCTCTGATGGATTTCTGTAGCTCATACCGGGCTTTCTTGTACTCCCCTTGATCTTCTGACTTAAAGGCTTCCTGCCTTTTCTTGATCTTCTGCCTTATATTTCCATTAAACCAAGGTTTCTGGTTTGGAAACACACGCACAGTTCTAGAAGGTGCACATGTAGATGTGCACCAACTGATGTAATCACTCACAGTCTCTGTGTATTCGTGGATATCATCTGTTGCCTCCTTAAAAATATTCCAGTCTGTGGCCTCTAAGCAACCCTGCAGGCTAGCCTGTGTGCTGTCAGTCCAGGTGTTAACAGTTTTTATTGTAATTTGCTGTGCCTTCAACCTTTTAATGTATATGGGCTTAAGCCGAATTGCCAGATGGTCAGACTTGCCAAAATGGGGTCTTGGTTCAGCTATAAAGGCATTTCTGATGTTGCTGTAGCAGTGGTCCAGTATCTTATTTTCTCTAGTCGGAAAGGTCACAAACTGATACAGTTTTGGTAAGTTTTTCTTGAGGTTGCAGTGATTTGGGTTCAACCAAGTGAGGAGGACCAGAAATAATGTTTGAAGTTGGGAACTGAGAGGCCACCATCCTCTCTCCTCCTCTTGTAGAGTAGACATCTTAAGTCCCGGCTGTTTGCCTTTCCAAATAAATTTAGATACTGCTGATTGTAATTTACGGCAGTAGCCAGCAGGAGGAGAGAGAGGTAGCATAGAGCTCACAAAATTTATCCTGGGTAGAACATTAATTTTAATTACTGAGATACAGGCTTGAGTCAACATGGGGAGACCCATCCATTTTTCCATGTCTTTCAAAACATTGTTCAGGGCAACAAAATAGTTATCTTTAACGATCTGGTTTAAGCAGGGCAAGACCTCAATGCCTAAATATTTAAACTGCTTAACAATGGGGATGTTATCAGAGATTTTGACCAGTTGATGTTAAAGCCTGATAAGCTTCCATACTCCTCGAATAAAGATAGAAGGTGAGGAAAAGACTGAGGGGTTTTATAAAAACCAAAACATTGTCCTCAAATAAAGAGACGTGATGCTGTGTATTAGAATGCATATCAGTGACCCTGTAATCAAATGGCTTGAGCCAGCGGCTCTAGAGAGAGACAAAATAATGCAGGACTCCAGGGGCAGCCTTGGCATGAGGATCTAGAGACTGGAAATAAAGAGGAGGAGGTGCGTCTGGTTAAGACTCGGGCTGAGGGATTAGAATACAAAACTTTAATCATACCAATGAAAGTGTTACCAAAGCCCATCAACTCTAAGACTGACCATAAAAATGGCCCCTCAAGTCTGTTAAAGGCTTTCATTGTGTCAACAGGCAAAAGCGTCATTGGGGTCTAAGTTTTTCTCTCAAACATTTTTTTTTCACTCCGATCATTTATTTTCTTGCATGTAATAAAGAAACAAATCTAGCTCCATAGTTGTACAGATCAGCCTCTAACTCTGCAGCTGCACGTTTTATTGTCGTCACTAGATGCCGCTGGATCGTGCCCCCTGATGACGTCACATTCGTAAATCCCAAAACCTCTATGAATGAGGTGACGTCTCGCCGGGTGCGGTGGCGCGCGCCTGTAATCCAAGTTACCGGGAGGCTGAGGCTGGCGGATCGTTTGAGCTCAGGAGCTCTGAGCTGCAGCGGACTATGCCGATCTGGTGTCCGTACTAAGTTCGGTATCGATATGGTGCTCCTGGGGGAGCCCGGGACCACCAGGTCGTCTAAGGAGGGGTGCACCGGCCCAGGCCGGACACGGAGCAGGCCAAAGCCCCCGTGCCGCTCAGTAGTGGGATCGCGCCTGTGAATAGACGCTGTAGTGCAGCCTGAGTAATACAGCGGGACCCAGTCTTTTTACACTCCTTCTACTGTTTAACACACAGCTGGGATAACACACACGCTCAACAACTATGTTACACTATGTTACAGCAGCTTCTTCACTGCGGATTTATTTCCTTGTTGCCATGAAAACCATCAGAAACCAGCTGTGTTGCTTCGTCCTCCACCGCCTCCACCTGGACGAGAGGAGCTATGACTAATCGCAGTCACAACACCGCAGATACAGCAAACTAACAGGGTTTTATTCCAATCATTCAGGGACTTTCTTCTCTTTTTTTAACAATTCAAATCCCACATCCCAAATATGTAGGGGAGAGCCGGGACGATTGAAACGCGGGACGGATGAAACGTTCCAGTTTTCTCCAATTGTGATGATGATAGACAGACTTCCTCAGGTCAGACCATAGAGCATGTTAACCTCCTTATATCAGCCAAATATTACCCTGTTATTTCCTTTATCACCGAGTTACAGCCGATAAACACGTTTTGATGGTCAAAAGTAAACTTCATTAGCGGTCACATTTTTTTGATTATTAGCGAGTGTTTTTAATTTAAATGTTTGACTCCGTGCTTATTCGGTAGACCGTTTATTGTTCTCCACAATCCCAGACTTTCATATTGCATGCTTGTTTACATGAGAAGCAAAACAGGCTGTAACGTGTGTCTATGGGGACGGTTGAAACAGCTGTTTCAAACAGCTGTTTCAACCGTCCCCGACCTGGCTGGAACTCCACGGATTTTAAGTAAATGCACAAATATCTGTGTTTATACAATTATTTATGGAGGTGAGACATGGAAAAGCAGTTTTAAAAAGATTAAAATATATTTTAGCCCACCAGGTGTGGGGGGTGTAGTTTCCCCATGTTATCCTATTGAGACTGACGGGCTGTGGGGGTTATTTTGATGTCCAGTGGTCTAACCCAGGTAAAAACCTAGTGAAACGACATTTTCCACAAAAGAAACATGATATAAATGGAAAAACCTACTTTTCTAGCTATGAAAATGGCAGAATCATCCACAGTGCATAATATTTCAATAACCGCTTCATACGCGCTTCATGATGACGGCAATTAGTTATTAACAGACATTCACAAAGACGCACAGCCCTGCAACAATCTATCTAAATTAACACCTTTTGGAAGTACCATCCATGATATATAGTAAAATATTAAAGTTGTGGGAAGTTTATATGGATTAAACTGTATGTTTCATTCGTCCCGTCCAGGAGGGACAGATGAAACATTACGCACGTCCCACCTCTGCCGCAATAACTCCTGAACGGTTTTGTTCAAAGCTGAAAATCCAGCTGTATTTGACAGGTGAGGTGTAGGTTGCTAGTGACTAAATATCAGCTTTCAGTGCGATACGATCGCTTTGTAAATTACATTTAATTAAAAAGTGTTTCAACTGTCCCGGCTCTCCCCTACCCGATAATTCTTCCTGGTTTAATCATCAGATAGCAGATAATAACAGTGTCTTTTTTCTATCTTGTTGTTAGGTTGATGCTGTCATGGAGTGAGTCTTATATCAGCATCTTGTGAAAACGACCGTTGGCTTTTTATAACATGGACTCTCATTTTACAATGAGCCATCAAGGTTGCGCAGGAAGTCATTAAAGGGTTCTTCCACTAAAACAATTCATCAAGTTAGGTATGCGCGATGTTGACTGCTGCCAAACTAGTCTGGCTCTCTATCCTGTCATGTATTTCTAGATGACGTCTGCTGCTGCTTCATACATGCAACCACAACCCAGAGGATCTCATTAAAGCCCTGGAATCAAGCTCACCGTTCATTTCTAACCACACACCTCATTAAATGTAACCGATTTTTACATTTGGTCTCAATATTCTCACTTTGATTCTTCCATGCATATTTTTATCAATCCATAAACCAAGATACTTAAATAACCTACTCTAACTTTAAGTAGCCTACATCTGGATGGTACTACATAACATGGGTTATGTAGTAAAATGAGGATGACGTTTAGAAAATTATTCAAATTAAATTATTAATATTTTCACTGTTGTGATGGCGGATTGTATTTACTAGCTGACTATGTTGGACCCTGTGTCATTTCGGAGGGTTTCAGTGTTACAGTAAATGAAAAAAAAGAATAAACACATTATTATTGAATTATATTATTAAACTGTAGCTTATTCAAATTCTTTATTAATTAAAGTTTTGGAAATTTCTGGGAAATAAGCATGTGACTGTTAGGTAGCCGAATCGATGAGCAGAATCGGGGATCAGGGAATAAGGGGTTCAAGGCCCTGGAGGAAGAGGAGGCGATCCTGGGAACAAGCAGTGTTGCGACTGCGGGGAGTCCGGCCCTGATGGACCCCCTTCAACCTGGGCATCACGCTCTGCATGCATCACATGCTCAGGAATACACACACACACACACACACACACACACACACACACACACACACACACACACACACGCACACACACACACGCACACACACACACAGTCTTATTTCATAGAACAATTGCCCACACACTGACAAAATAAAGTGTGGTAAATTGTTTGTCACTAGCAAAGAGAAAGGAAATGGAAACGTGAGTGGAAGAAAACCGAGAATGAATTGGTGTGATGATGTCATAGCTCCTCTCGTCCAGGTGGAGGCGGTGGAGGACAAAGCAACACAGCTGGTTTCTGATGGTTTTCATGGCAACAAGGAAATAAATCCATGGGTGTATGGCTGCAGCCTGGAGCGTCCCATGTCATCCGTCCCGTCTCATGCGGTCTCGTCTCATACGGAGGTGTGTCCAACGGTAAATTCAGAGGGTCAAAATACGAAATCGCGAATAATTTTCCAGATGGAGTCACGGGGAAATTTGTTACCACGTTTGTTGCAATCAATTGAAAAACGTTAAAAACTGGACATTTATGTCCAGTAACAATTTTGCCATAAATATAGTTTGATCATTTCTGAATGTTATGGTTGTGTTGACAAGATAAATAGCCTACAGACTATCGTCTAGAATAAAATAAGCCTGCTTCAACTATCAACCTAAGGAATAAAATACTTTTAATATTTGGTGTTTTTATGATAACAACGATTATCATACTGATGAATAAAACACTAAAATATATATGTCCGTCTATAAAATAAATGCAGATTATAGGCAAACTAAAAAAAATCCTTCTGCCATCCCGGAGCTTCTACTTTTCAAAATAAAAGCTCGCATCTGGAATAAAATATTTGGATTTTTTTTTTAATATTTAAAAATATATGTCCGTCTCTAAATAATAAATGCAGATTATAGGCAAACTAAGAAATTCCTTCTATGGCCATAGAAGGAATTTCTCTCCCAACAGAGGTCAAGCATTTGGTTTTGGTTTTAATTTTTCCCCCTTTCATACAATACAACACAAAATACAACAGAACCGCTGGCGGGGAAGTGGAAGAAAAATACAGTCGCATTGTGGCCCAAGGCCGTGGCAGCAGAGGTACGCAGTCGGATGCAGGACGGGTCCCAGAGACCCGAAGGCCGATGCCGCGGTAGTAGAAAAATACAACCGCATTCTGCCCCGGGTCCCAGAGACCCGACCGCATTCTGCCCCGGATCCCAGAGACCCGACCGCATTTTGCCCCGGGTCTCAGAGACCCGACCGCATTCTGCACGGGGTCCGACCCGACCGCATTTTGCCCCGGGTCTCAGAGACCCGACAGCATTCTGCCCTGGGTCCGACCCGACCGCATTTTGCCCCGGGTCTCAGAGACCCGACCGCATTCTGCCCGGGGTCCCAGAGACCCGACCGCATTTTGCCCCGGGTCTCAGAGACCCGATAGCATTCTGCCCCGGGTCTCAGAGACCCGACAGCCGAGGCAGTGCCAGTAGAGCTACAGTCGAATGCTCTCGCCATGCTGATCAGTAGGCTAGTTGTATTTGCAGCAATGTCGCAGTGACGTGTCAAAACAATATAGAATAGGCTATAAAATTAAAAAGAGTCTTAGAAAGAGTGTAACATGTTTATTTTTGTATTCTGGTTCTTGTTGTGTGCAGATCCTTGTTCCTGCCGTTAGTCGCAGAAACGGCTGCGTCGCTGATGCAGGTTTCATCAAATGTAGCTACGTTAATATGGAACAACACAACCATAACATTCAGAAATGAGCAAACTATATTTATGGCAAAATTGTTACTTTAACAGTTTTTAACGTTTTTCAATTGATTGCAACAAACGTGGTAACGAATTTATCCGTGACTCCATCTGGAAAATTATTCGCGATTTCGTATTTTGACCCTCTGAATTTACCGTTGGACACACCTCCGTATGAGACGAGACCGCATGAGACGGGACGGATGACATGGGACGCTCCAGGCTGCAGCCATACCCGTCTCAATAAATCCGCAGTGAAGAAGCTGCTGTAACATAGTGTAACATAGTTGTTGAGCGTGTGTGTTATCCCAGCTGTGTGTTAAACAGTAGAAGGAGTGTAAAAAGACTGGGTCCCGCTGTATTACTCAGGCTGCACTACAGCGTCTATTCACAGGCGCGATCCCACTACTGAGCGGCACGGGGGCTTTGGCCTGCTCCGTGTCCGGCCTGGGCCGGTGCACCCTCCTTAGACGACCTGGTGGTCCCGGCTCCCCAGGAGCACCATATCGATACCGAATTTAGTGCGGACACCCGATCGGCATAGTCCGCTGCAGCTCAGAGCTCCTGAGCTCAAACGATCCGCCAGCCTCAGCCTCCCGGTAACTTGGATTACAGGCGCGCGCCACCGCACCCGGCGAGACGGAACCTCATTCATAGAGGTTTTGGGATTTACGAATGTGACGTCATCAGGGAGCACGCTCCAGCGGCATCTAGTGACGACAATAAAACGTGCAGCTGCAGTTAGAGGCTGATCTGTACAACTCCCTCACTGATATGACATCATCACACCAATTCATTCTCCGGTTTTCTTCCACTCATGTTTCCATTTCCCTTTCTCTTTTCTCTTGTCTCATTCAACGGACAAAGCAACTAAATAAACCAGATAATCTTGTTATTATTACTTCACTTTCTATCTGACAGCTTGGCTATAGGCTCCAAGGTAGGCTACTTTATATACAAACTATAGAATATAGTCAGTTATTTAAAAATATATAGGATTTATTCATTTGATCATTCATCAAGTTGTTGTTAAACACATAGTGTGTATCAAATGATCTTATATTTCTTTTTTTCTGAATTGTCTAACAAGTAATTATGAAATGTTACTAATTAGAACTGATAGTTTGTGAGTGTATGTCAACCATATACTGTAAAATAATATATCAACATAATGGATGTGATAAATTTTGCACACATGCTCCATGATTAATTAGATGATGATTACCACAACTAGCCTATCAGAGCACAGCGTATGGAGTTCCTCCTGTGTTTACAAGCATTACTGATGTAGACCTAACTTGGACTTTTATCAGTGAGGGAGTTTTATATGGAGCTAGATTTGTTTCTTTATTACATATGAGAAAATAAATGATCTGAGAGAAAAAAAATGTTTGAGAGAAAAGTTTTTCATACCAATTTCAAAAATAATAATATTTGAGACTAAAAAAAGTTCAAATATAGATTTGAAATAAAAAAAAAATTTCTGACCAAAAACAACTCTCTCAAAATACTTTTTTAAACTGTCAAAGAAATTTTTTTTTGCTATCAGTGTGAAAAAAAAGTCAATATAAAAAGTCTGTTTCTCTCAAAAGGTTTTTTTCTCTCTTCAAACCTAAGTCTTTGCTCTCGATGCAGCAGGTAGGAGGTAACAGTTGGACTGTTAAAAAGGTTTAGATAATTAAAAGGTCTATTTATTTAGAAGTGGTCTAGCTGCTAGTTAGCTAATGCTAGCTTCCACGCTCAACTAAGGCAATGGCAAAAGTACTCACTTCCCGTACTCAAGTAGAAGTAGCCTACAGATAATTGTGTTAAAAAATACTCTGGTAAAAGTAGAAGTACTGATTTAACTTCTTTACTCAAGTAACAAAGTACAGGCTTGGAAATGTACTTAAAGTATAAAAGTAAAAGTAGCCTTGCGAATGACAAAGCTACCTGGACCAGACAGATGTTACTAGAGAGCACGCTGAGAAACTACAGTGGACATGGAGAAAAAGGCTCTTTATATGTCATTGGCTCCATTTTAAATGTCTGCCAATAGGCCTAAAACATATATAAAACATATAGCTTATTTATTGTGACAGAGACTGGGACTCCAGGTAATAAGATTCTGACCGAGTAGCAAGATATGAATTCAAGTGTGATTCTGTGAGAAGTCTGTGTATATTCCCATCCAATTAGATTACATTTGGTATTGATGATGCAAAAAATAACAGGAACTCCTGTGAAATTATTTCAAACTTAGTGAGGACTAGATTAGGACTGGATTTAAAGCTGATTCTGGTTTCCAACTTATCCCCAGGTGTGTCTGTTAAAACACGGACGGAGACAACTTCTCTCTGTTGATGCTTTATTACAATCAAGCATCAGGATAAACCATGGGGGTAGCTCTGCTATGGCTGTGTGTGTGGTAATTAGATAAATAAATAACATTGTAAAGGCTACCATACACAATGCATAGGAATCATATATGCTAGTAAATAATAACAATAAACCCACTATTAATTACATTATCTTAATGAGCAAGGAAGTTCAACAATCGTCATTATATCAAATCAACAGCCAGGTGTAACCTAGGTAACAGGTGTAACCTAAGTAACAGGTGCAACCTAGCTAACAGGTGAAGAACACAAACAAGCTAACTTTTAAATGTGCCAGAACTATAGACTAATACAATAACAGGCTTAAATGAACTGACAACATACGTTATATGACTTACAGTTCTCAGCTGGTTATCCTCCAGACAGCTAGTTCTTTTTCTTTTCTCTCACTCTTCTCTCCGTGTGCCGTGCGCCCGCTCGCGGTGTGAGGCGCGTGTCCGCGCTATTCTCCGACATGCACTCACAGTCACACCTGATAGACGAGCTTTTGTGCAAAACTAAAGTAGCAAGCCAATTTTGTAAAATGTAAGGAGTAGAAAGTACGGATATTCGTGTTAAAATGTAAATAGTAAAAGTAAAAAGTTGCCAAAAAAATAAATAGTAAAGTGAAAATATCTGAAAAATCTACTTCAGTAGGCTATCCATCTCTGCAGGTGACAACGGTGTAAAGATTCAGATGGACTCCCAAGACTAGACGGTGCTCACCCGACTGGCCAATAGGAATGTGGCCCCGCCCATGACATTATTTTCACAGCAAGAGAAAAATCCTGAGGGGAGAGAAAGAAACTGCATCAGAGCAAAGACTTTGGTTTTGAGAGGGAGAAGAAAAACGTTTTGAGAGAAACACATTTTTTTTGAGAGAATTTTTTTTACACTGATAGCAAAAATATATATATTTGGGGTTTAAAGAAATATTTTGAGAGAGATTTTCTTTCTCAGAAATAATTTAAAAATTTCAAATTTATATTTAAACTTTTTCACTATCAAATTTTATTATTTTTGCTATTGGTATGAAAAGTTTTCTCTCAAATATGTTTTTTCTCTCATAAAATGCTTTTTGCTATCAGTTTGATAACTTTTTTCTCTCTCTCCGATCCTTTATTTTCTGGCATGTAATAAAGAAACAAATCTAGCTCCATAGTTGTACAGATCAGCCTCTAACTCTGCAGCTGCACGTTTTATTGTCGTCACTAGATGCCGCTGGAGCGTGCTCCTGATGACGTCACATTCATAAAGCCCAAAACCTCTATGAATGAGGTGACGTCTCGCCGGGTGCGGTGGCGCGCGCCTGTAATCCAAGTTACCGGGAGGCTGAGGCTGGCGGATCGTTTGAGCTCAGGAGCTCTGAGCTGCAGCGGACTATGCCGATCGGGTGTCCGCACTAAGTTCGGTATCGATATGGTGCTCCTGGGGGAGCCCGGGACCACCAGGTCGTCTAAGGAGGGGTGCACCGGCCCAGGCCGGACACGGAGCAGGCCAAAGCCCCCGTGCCGCTCAGTAGTGGGATCGCGCCTGTGAATAGACGCTGTAGTGCAGCCTGAGTAATACAGCGGGACCCAGTCTTTTTACACTCCTTCTACTGTTTAACACACAGCTGGGATAACACACACGCTCAACAACTATGTTACACTATGTTACAGCAGCTTCTTCACTGCGGATTTATTTCCTTGTTGCCATGAAAACCATCAGAAACCAGCTGTGTTGCTTTGTCCTCCACCGCCTCCACCTGGACGAGAGGAGCTATGACATCATCACACCAATTCATTCTCCGGTTTTCTTCCACTCACGTTTCCATTTCCCTTTCTCTTTTCTAGTGACAAACAATTTACCACACTTTATTTTGTCAGTGTGTGGGCAATTGTTCTATGAAATAATACTGTGTGTGTGTGTGTGTGTGTGTGTGCCCAGGTTGAAGGGGGTCCATCAGGGCCGGACTCCCCGCAGTCGCAACACTGCTTGTTCCCCGGGATCGCCTCCTCTTCCTCCAGGGCCTTGAACCCCTTATTCCCCTGATCCCCCGATTCTGCTCATCGATTCGGCTACCTAACAGTCACATGCTTATTTCCCAGAAATTTCCAAAACTTTAATTAATAAATAATTTGAATAAGCTACAGTTTAATAATATAATTCAATAATAATGTGTTTATTCTTTTTTTTTCATTTACTGTAACACTGAAACCCTCCGAAATGACACAGGGTCCAACATAGTCAGCTAGTAAATACAATCCGCCATCACAACAGTGAAAATATTAATAATTTAATTTGAATAATTTTCTAAACGTCATCCTCATTTAAACCCATGTTATGTAGTACCATCCAGATGTAGGCTACTTAAAGTTAGAGTAGGTTATTTAAGTATCTTGGTTTATGGATTGATGAAAAATATGCATGGAAGAATCAAAGTGAGAATATTGAGACCAAATGTAAAAATCGGTTACATTTAATGAGGTGTGTGGTTAGAAATGAACGGTGAGCTTGATTCCAGGGCTTTAATGAGATCCTCTGGGTTGTGGTTGCATGTATGAAGCAGCAGCAGACGTCGCTGCTACCTGCTGCATCGAGAGCAAAGACTTGGGTTTGGAGAGAGAGAAGAAAAACGTTTTGAGAGAAACCTTTTTCACACTGATAGCAAAAAATGTATATTTGAGATTTACAAAAGAATTTTGAGAGAGATATCTTTTGCCAGAATTTTTTTTTTTAAATTTCAAATCTATATTGGAACTTTTTTAGTCTCAAATATTATTATTTTTTGATATTGGTATGAAAACTTTTTCTCTCAAATATGTATTTTTCTCAGATCATTTATTTTCTCATATATATTAAGAAACAAATCTAGCTCCATATAAAACTCCCTCACTGATAAAAGTCCAAGTTAGGTCTACATCAGTAATGCTTGTAAACACAGGAGGAACTCCATACGCTGTGCTCTGATAGGCTAGTTGTGTTAATCATCATCTAATTAATCATGGAGCATGTGTGCAATATTTATCACATCCATTATGTTGATATATCATTTTTCAGTATATGGTTGACATACACTCACAAACTATCAGTTCTAATTAGTAACATTTCATAATCACTTGTCAGACAATTCAGAAAGAAGAAATATAAGATCATTTGATACACACTGTGTTTAACAACAACTTGATGAATGATCAAATGAATAAATCCTATATATTTTTAAATAACTGACTATATTCTATAGTTAGTATATAAAGTGGAGCCTATAGCCAAGCTGTCAGATAGATAGTGAAGTAAAAGGTACAACATTTATCCATCTGAGATACACTCACCTATAGGATTATTAGGACCACCATACTAATACTGTGTTTGACCCCCTTTCACCTTCAGAACTGCCTTAATTCTACGTGGCATTGATTCAACAAGGTGCTGAAAGCATTCTTTAGAAATGTTGGCCCATATTGAGAGGATAGCATCTTGCAGTTGATGGAGATTTGTGGGATGCACATCCTGCACCTCATTCATTTTTTTTTATTAACAAATAACATTACAAACATTCAGACAACTCAGTTCAACATAAGTGCTTATGGGAAGAGATTACAACTTATATAAATTAAAAAAACAATAGTAATAAAAGTAGTACAGGATAGATAAAAGCATGGGATAGACATCGTAGTAATAGTAAAAAGAAAAGTATAAAAAGAAAACAATAATAAAAAAAGAAAATAAATATATAGGAATGTGACAGATTTGCAAAGACGTATAAAATATGAAAACAGAGGTACTTAATTAAATAGATTGGGGTATATATCAAAGATGAATCTAGCTTTTTTTATTAGTTATTAAACTAAGAGACTCAAGATAAGTGTCAAATTCAATTTGGAAAAATTTAAAACAGGGTTTTGAATCGGAAAACTTAGATTTATGAATGTGAAACTTCCTCAATAAAATAAAAAGATTAACAATATTACAAATATTTCTATCTTTATAATCAAACAATGTAATAATGTGTTTCCCTTCCAGCATAATTCTATGTGTTGTTTTAGACATCATATCATTTTCTAAACTTTTCCAGAATGGGATACTAAATGAACAACCATAAAAAAGATGAATTAACGATTCTTGTTCAGACTTACAAAAACTACAAAACTTGTCGACTGGCATGAATTTTGAGATAAAGTTTGTAGGGTAAATATTGTGCAATATGTTCAAATGTACTTCTCTTACTTTGTTCGAGATGCAATATCTAAAAGGAACAAGCCCCGCCCTATGCCAGTTAATGTCATTAAAGTGAGGGTTCCAAAAAAGTTTCCCACGAGGTGATATCTTCTTTAAATTTAGAAAACATTTTCTAATGTGCTTATTGGTACAATTCCTGCTCATAACATCCATACCGTTTATATAAAGATATAATAAAAATATATATATATCTTTTCATTAACTCTAATATGCCGTTAGGGATAGATTTGAAGTTATATTCTTTAAACGTTATCAGGAATGCCTTCTCTCTGAGAAAGGATTCAAAGTTTAATAATTGGCCATTACAATCAAAAAGATCCTTTATGAAGATAATACCTCTATCAATCCATTGTTGCAAAAACATTGACTTGTTCCTCTTAGTAATGCACTCATTATTCCACAAGATAGCTTTGTGAGGAGAAAAGTTATGAGAATGACACAGCTTCCATGCCAATAGAGCTTGTTGATAAAAATGGGATAGTTTTAACGGCAATCTTGTAATATTGTAGTTACAATTCAACAAAAATGTAAGACCTCCTACATTATGAAACACGTTATTGGGAATAAAGTACCACAAAGACTCTGGTGCTCTTAAACATCCCATCAACCATTTCACCTTGAAGGTGTAATTCAAGTCCGAAAAGTCCAGAAGTTCAAATCCACCTTCATTCTTAGAGCCAGAGAGCACTGCTTTTTTAAATGGTGGTGTCTGTTTTTCCATACAAAATTTGTAAACATAGTATTTATGTCTTTACAAGTTGAATCATGGACATTGAGAGAGAGGGCATCTCTTCTGCTTTAGTCAAGAGAATCCTTCCTAAAATAGAAATGTCTCTTTGAAGCCATAAGTTCAGTATTGTTTTAGTCTTCTTCAATTTGGATGAAAAATGAAGATGCTGACATTCCATATAGCCATTGCAGATATGAATAACTAAATATTTTATACATTTTTTAACAGGTATATAAAACATTTTTTTCCTCTTCAGTCTGATACAGACATCAAATTTCACATTTAAATTTGTTAAGTGTTAAACCCGAAGCAGCTGATAATTGGTCAATCAGGGATATCGCATATTCAATCTGATGTTGGTCACTCAAAAAGAGAGCTGGATCATCCGCTAGTTGAGTTACTCTAATTTCCTTACCAAAAATAGACAAACCTTTAATAATAGGATTATGTTGAATATGTAATGACAATAATTCAACCACCAGCAGGAACAAGAACGGAGAAATAGGACAGCCTTGGCGAACAGATCTCATTACAGGACATCTTTTTGTGGTGTTTGGATATAATATCACAGAACTGTCAATATTTTTGTAAAACATTTCACAGCAGATATAAAATTTGGTCCAAAATCAAAAATCTTAAGTGCTTTGAGTAAAAAGCAGTGTTCTACCGTATCAAATGCTTTATAGAAATCAAGAAATACTGTTAGTGCATCAGTACTGATGTTATCAGAATAGTCCAGTAGGTCTAGAACAAGTCTTATATTGGAGCTAATGTGACGATTAGACATAAAACCTGTCTGTGTTTCATTTATTATCTCATGAAGACCTTTTTTAACCGTTTGGCAAAAATCAATGATACAATTTTATAGTCAATATTTAAGAGGTCTCCAGTTTTCTATCAATAAGGGATCTTTTTCAGGTTTAGGGAGAAGACATATTAAGCCTTGCTTCATACTTGTGGACATTTCCTTTTTTAGAGTGCATTCTTTAAATTCAAATTAAGGGTTTTCAATAATTTCCCAAAAATGTAAATAAAATTCAACTGAAAGCCCATCATTACCAGGAGATTTCCCTTTTTTCATTGAACTGACAGCCTCTGAAATCTCCATTTTAGTAATGGGACGTTCGCTATCCATTTTAAATTGTTCAGATATAGTTGGTGTACATGCTTTAATTGACTCAAGGAATTTATCACATTCACCAAGTTGAATATTTCACTATATATATATATATATATATATATATATATATATTGCTATAAAATGTACCAACATATTTTGAAATTTCTAAAGAGTTAGAGGTGATATTATCGTTAATTTTAAGAGTAGTCAAATTATTTCTCTTGCAATTTTGCTTCTCTAAAGCAAAAGATAACTTAAATTCTTTTCCCCTTGTTCCAACCATTTTGCTCGAGACCTTATAAATGCCCCTTTAGCCATTTCAATATGCATATGATCCACTTCCTCCTCTAATTTCTTCAATGTTATTTCTTCTTCCTCTGAGAGATTATCCTTAGTCATTAACATGTTTAACGTATCCATGAGATGTGTTTCTTTGGCTGTGGTATTTTTTTATTACTTTACTTTTAATTGCTATTTCTCTGATTTTAAATTTTAAATATTCCCATTTTTGTATGCAATTCCCTTCATTATTACTAAATATACTATTGGCTGCTTATTTTACTAAATCACAAAACTCATCATCTTTTAATAAATTATTATTCAATTTCCAATAACCACGTATAGTCCTATTACCATTTTGTTGTTTTGTTCCTGCTAGATGGATTGGAATTAATTTATGATCGGAGAATGGAGCATAACTATGTGAGGATTCTGATACAAACTGCATACAAGAAGGAGATATGAGCCATAGATCAATTCTAGACTGTAAGGTTCTAATGACGTTGCTCCAGGTGAATTTCACCTCATTCATAGAGGTTTTGGGATTTATGAATGTGACGTCATCAGGGAGCACGCTCCAGCGGCATCTAGTGACGACAATAAAACGTGCAGCTGCAGGTAGAGGGGATGGGCTTTGGTAACACTTTCATTGGTATGATTAAAGTTTTGTATTCTAATCCCTCAGCCCGAGTCTTAACCAGACGCACCTCCTCCTCTTTATTTCCAGTCTCTAGATCCTCATGCCAAGGCTGCCCCTGGAGTCCTGCATTATTTTGTCTCTCTCTAGAGCCGCTGGCTCAAGCCATTTGATTACGGGGTCACTGATATGCATTCTAATACACAGCATCACGTCTCTTTATTTGAGGACAATGTTTTGGTCTTTTTAGAAAACCCCTCAGTCTTTTCCTCACCTTCTATCTTTATTTGAGGAGTATGGAAGCTTATCAGGCTTTAACATCAACTGGTCAAAATCTCTGATAACATCCCCATTGTTAAGCAGTTTACATATTTAGACATTGAGGTCTTGCCCTGCTTAAACCAGATCGTTAACTATTTTGTTGCCCTGAACAACGTTTTGAAAGACATGGAAAAATGGATGGGTCTCCCCATGTTGACTCAAGCCTGTATCTCAGTAATTAAAATTAATGTTCTACCCAGGATAAAGTTTATGAGCTCTATGCTACCTCTCTCTCCTCCTGCTGGCTACTGCCGTAAATTACAATCAGCAGTATCTAAATTTATTTGGAAAGGCAAACAGCCGGGACTTAAGATGTCTACTCTACAAGAGGAGGAGAGAGGATGGTGGCCTCTCAGTTCCCAACTTCAAACATTATTTCTGGTCCTCCTCACTTGGTTGAACCCAGATGTGTGTGTTTGCTGGCGTACCTTAGAAAGTGCTATGACAGAGCTTTTGTCACCCCATGACGTTCTTCTTGCCAATGTTTCTAACAAACAGTGCCAACTACACTTTGGCCGCATTACCTCACATCTTAAAGACTTGGAGATTGGCTGACATTTACTGCCATATGGGTTGGAACTGGCAACCCCCCATTGCCTCTGATAGGCTAGTTGTGTTAATCATCATCTAATTAATCATGGAGAATATGTGCAATATTTATCACATCCATTATGTTGATATATTAGTTTACAGTATATGGTTGACATACACTTACAAACTATCAGTTCTAATTAGTAACATTTTATAATTACTTGTCAGACAATTCAGAAAAAAAGAAATATAAGATCATTTGATACACACTATGTGTTTAACAACAACTTGATGAATGATCAAATGAATGAATCCTATATATTTTTAAATAACTGACTATATTCTATAGTTTGTATATAAAGTACCTTGGAGCCTATAGCCAAGCTGTCAGATAGATAGTGAAGTAATATTAACAAGATTATCTGGTTTATTTAGTTGCTTTGTCCGTTGAATGAGACAAGAGAAAAGAGAAAGGGAAATGGAAACGTGAGTGGAAGAAAACCGGAGAATGAATTGGTGTGATGATGTCATAGCTCCTCTCGTCCAGGTGGAGGCGGAGGACAAAGCAACACAGCTGGTTTCTGATGGTTTTCATGGCAACAAGGAAATAAATCCGCAGTGAAGAAGCTGCTGTAACATAGTGTAACATAGTTGTTGAGCGTGTGTGTTATCCCAGCTGTGTGTTAAACAGTAGAAGGAGTGTAAAAAGACTGGGTCCCGCTGTATTACTCAGGCTGCACTACAGCGTCTATTCACAGGCGCGATCCCACTACTGAGCGGCAAGGGGGCTTTGGCCTGCTCCGTGTCCGGCCTGGGCCGGTGCACCCTCCTTAGACGACCTGGTGGTCCCGGCTCCCCAGGAGCACCATATCGATACCGAACTTAGTGCGGACACCCGATCGGCATAGTCCGCTGCAGCTCAGAGCTCCTGAGCTCAAACGATCCGCCAGCCTCAGCCTCCCGGTAACTTGGATTACAGGCGCGCGCCACCGAACCCGGCGAGACGTCACCTCATTCATAGAGGTTTTGGGATTTACGAATGTGACGTCATCAGGGGGCACGCTCCAGCGGCATCTAGTGACGACAATAAAACGTGCAGCTGCAGAATTAGAGGCTGATCTGTACAACTCCCTCACTGATAAAAGTTCAAGTTAGGTCTACATCAGTAATGCTTGTAAACACAGGAGGAACTCCATACGCTGTGCTCTGATAGGCTAGTTGTGGAAAATGACCACTTCATCTCAGAAAATATTAATATCTGCAATCTATTCGCAATAGACAACTATAGTCCATCTCTATTTTTACATTTCTCTTCAGGGACATAACCGTGTACAAAACACTGATAATTTCAAATGTTTAACCCTACAAGTGAGGCCTGTTCTGACAGTCAATAACAAGACAATATGTAGAACATATTTCACTGAAGTAACCATGGTGACAGATCACTGCATGCTGTTATGGTTTCGTTTTTTTATGTCTGTGTTCTGTTTCCTGTTTTATTTTGAAGTTTGGTTTTTGTCTTGTCCTGTCTTTAGTTTTACTTCCTGTGTCTTCCCGCTCTTGTGACTACCTGATGTTTTCCACCTGCTTCCCTGCCCTCTTGCCACCTGCTTCTCGTTACCTCATTACCTTGTGTATTTAATGTCTGTGCTACCCTCCTCTCTTGTCAGATCATTCTGGTTCGTCTGCCTGTATGTACCTCGTCCTGCAGCGTCTTCCCGTTCCTGTGGCCTGTATTCCCTGTGAGATTTCCCTGTCTTTGTTTTTTTTCTTTTCCTTGCTTTTTTTCCCCATGGACCCTTTTTGATTTTGGGATTTTGGATTATTTTTTGGATGGTTGGACTGTGTGTTTACTTGTTGGATTGTTTTTCGTTGGACAATAAATTCATCCTGCCTTTTCCGGCCTACCTGCATTTTGGTCCTTATTTCCCTGCACACTGTCACAGATCTGACCATCATGGACCAAGCAGGTTATGTTTTTGGTCCTCGCCCAGAACCGGCGAAGACCAGGGGCCTGTTGCACAAAACCAGGATAAGGGATTAAGCCGGGATATTCAAGTTATCCTGGATGAATTTAGCTTTGAATAGGTTGCACGAAACCAGATTGAATTAAACCCAAATTCCCTGGTTCCCCCTGACCTAGGTTCCAGGGGTACCTCTGGCCCTGGTTCCTGTGTGTCCCAATGGGGTTCCCCCGGCCCCAACTCCAGAGGTCCCCTTGGCTCTAGTTCCCTTGTTTCCCCTGGTCCGGGTTCCCGGGGTCCCTTTGGTCCAGGTTCCATTCGGGTTCCCGGCCTCGGTTCCTCAGGGATCCCGGCCCGAGTCCCTTAGGTTCCCTTGGTCCCGGTTTTCCAGTGCATCTTTCCATTCCTGTCTCCGTGCCTATTTTTGTACCCGTCTTCGTGCCGTCCCCTTTTCTGTCCCTGTGTTTGTCTCTGTCCCGGTGTTTGTCTCTGTCCCTGTTCCTGTCTTCCTCCCTACCCCAGTGTTGGTTCTGTCTAAGCCTGTCACATCTGTCTTTAAATCGTCCCATCTAAGTCTGTCCCTAAGCCTGTCCCGTCTGAGTCTTTCCAGCCCCATGTGCCCTCTATTTTTTTTTTTTTTTCACCTACGTAATATTTTCTCACCTACGTAATATTGCAAAAATCAGGAATATCCTGTCTAAAAATGATGCGGAAAACTAGTCCATGCATTTGTTACTTCTAGGCTGAATTTCTGCAATTCTTTATTATCAGGCTGCTCGAAAAGTCCATAAAGACTCTTCAGCTGGTCCAGAATGCTGCAGCACGTGGTCTGACAGGAACCAGGAAAAGAGATCACACATCTCCTGTTTTAGCTTCTCTGCATTGGCTTCCTGTAAAATCCAGAATAGAATTTAAAATCCTTCTTCTCACCTACAAAGCTCTTCATGGTCAGGCACCATCTTATCTTAAAGAGCTCATAGTACCTTACAACCCTACAAGAGCACTGCGCTCCCAGAATGCAGGGTTACTTGTGGTTCCTAGAGTCTCTAAAAGAACGTTCAGCTATCAGGCTCCTCTCCTGTGGAACCAGGTTCCAGTTTGGGTTCAGGAGGCAGACACCGTCCCCACATTTAAGAGTAGACTTAAGACTTTCCTCTTTGATAAAGCTTATAGTTAGAGCATAGAATTGAATATTGTCCGCCTAACCCTGCCTACCTGCTTCTCATCATAGTTGTCAGATCTATCTATCATATAATCAATAATATAATAAAACTAGAGGGAGGCAGGGCATACAGCCCGATCCGGTTGGGGAGAGTTCTAGCCTGACCAGGCTCCTCTCTTTACCTTGTCTCTCCTAGTTATGCTGTAATAGTTTTAGACTGCTGGGGGACTTCCTTTGACACACTGAGCTCCTCTCTCTATCTTTTTATCTTTCTATCTTTCCATTTGTGTGCATCCATGTCCCAGAAATGCTTGTTACTAACCTAGCTCTGGGGAGTCATTCCCCGGAGTCCTTATGTTCTTTTTTCCCCAGCATGTTCCCTCGGATCAGGGAGGCTCCAAAATCATGGTAGCAGCTGTTGCCATGGTCCCGCTACACGTCCTGCGATGCCGTGTTCATCCTGATACGTCCTGCTGTGCCTTGTAATGCCGCACAGTGCCCTGCTAAGCCATGAACTACTACAAAGAACTACTACAAACTACTATTTTTTCTATTTTTGTTATTTCCACTCTTCATTGTAACCCCAACCGGCCCGTCAGACACCGCCTACCAAGAGTCTGGGTCTGTCCGAGGTTTCTGCCTAAAAGGAAGTTTTTCCTCGCCACTGTCGCACTGTTGCTTGCTCTGGAGGAAACTACTAGCACTGTTGTGGAGTGTGGTCTAGACCTACTCTATCTGGTCTAGACCTACTCTATCTGTAAAGTGTCTCGAGATAACTCTTGTCATGAATTGATACTATAAATAAAATTGAATTTAATTGAATATTCCTGGTTCCCTATCTCGTGCACACTCGCCCTCTCCTACCCCCTCACGTGCGCTCTTTTGTGCGCCATCTCATTTCCTGTCTTGTGTCTCTCTCGTGGCCTTCTCTTGTCCCCTCTCGTTCGTCCTCTCGTTCGCTCTCTTGCCTCCTCTCGTTCCCTTGCTTCCTTGTTCCCTTTGGACTTTGTTTTCTTGTTGGATTGTTTTTTGTTGGACAATAAATTCATCCTGCCTACCTGCATTTTGGTCCTTATTTCCCTGCAAACTGTCACACATGCGTCTTTATATTCTTGAAAATATTCAGAAGCCAGTTCTTTTTATATGTCCCACATCTGGAGGAAAGGAGCACCCAACAATGACTTCACAGCAATTAATTCTTTTTATCTCTTTTTTTTTTTGGACTCTCATTTCTCACATTAACCTTCCTAAATTCCATTTAACCATCTACAGCAACATCCAACTGGGAGTATACAGTGTATAATCCAATGACATCTCTCTCTCTGTGTGTGCGGGGATGTCTGTCTCATGTCAACATCAGGATTAATAATCTCATTAAATAACTTATTAAACGTGTAAAACGTGTACTGATTTCTACTTTGAAATGTTACTGTGATGTTTCCTAATACGTAAAAGTGATTTTACAGCAGAAGAAAAAAGATATGCTCCGGTTCGATCCCCAGTCAGGGCAGGGCCTTTCTGTGTGTAGTCTGGATGTTCTTCCCATGTTTGCGTGGGTTTAGTGAATAATAGAGAATAACAACAGGGAATAATCCAGTCATGCTGGTTGGCCTTACCTATTGGGTGTCATATGTGTCTCATTAACATATTGAAGATTAATCATGGAGCATATGTGCAATATTTATCACATCCATGTTGATATATTTTATAGTATATGGTTGACATACGCTCATAAACTATCAGTTCTAATTAGTAACATTTCATAATGACTTGTCAGACAATTAAGAAAGAAGAAATATAAGATCATTTGATACACACAGTGGTTTCTGATGGTTTTCATGGCAACAAAGAAATAAATACGCAGTGAAGAAACTGCTGTGAATTAATTGTTGGGTGCTCCTTTCCTCCAGATGTGGGACATATAACAGAACTGGTTTCTGAAGGGTTGCAAGAAAATAAAGAAGCATGCAGTGATCTCCTACGTCACCATGGTTACTTCAGTGAAAACTGTTCCACATATTGTCTTGTTATTGACTGTCAGAACAGGCCTCACTTGTAGGGTTAAACATTTGAAATGATCAGTGTTTTGTAAACAGTTATGTCCCTGAAGAGAAATGTAAAAATAGAGATGGACTATAGACTAGTTGTCTATTGCGAATAGATTGCAGATATTAATGTTTTCTGAGATGAAGTGGTCATTTTCCACAACTAGCCTATCAGAGCACAGCGTATGGAGTTCCTCCTGTGTTTACAAGCATTACTGATGTAGACCTAACTTGAACTTTTATCAGTGAGGGAGTTGTACAGATTGTCGGAACACGATCCGTCCTGCCTGCACGATCCGTTCTGCGCATGCGCACGATGTTCACGCATTATTATTATTATTATTATTATTATTATTATTAACAAAGAACAATTATATCGCCAGTATGTACATATACAAAAGGTCAATACCAGAGGTGCATATACAGAATATATATATATATATATATATATATATATAAATATATATATATAGCCTATATAGGCCTATATATATATATAAAAATTATATATTAGCATTTTTGTTGCTTAGACTTTTTGTTGTTCACAAGTGCTCAACACGTAATCTACACTTGTTAGTAGTTCAGATATATATATATATATATATATATATATATATATATATATATATATATATATATATATATATATATATATAGCCTATATATATATTTATAAATATATTTAAATTAAGACTGGTCACTGATCCAAAACTGTGTATCGACATCTGTGTACCAGGCATAGGCGACATTATTATTAAGTGATCCACATGTAATCTGGGGATTTTTTGTTTTTAAATTATCGTTTACGGCAGGCTATGAATTAGGCTACGAGGTGTTTACGTGGTGGCCAATCCAAAAATATAAAGGAGTTGTTGTATAAAGGAGTTGTTACATTAACATACACCCTTTGGATTACACGTGGAATGGGAATTCTTTTTGACCGAGGAAAAGTCAAAGCATTTAAAAAAAACCAAAAATACATTTGCAAGACAAATGGGCCCAGGCCAGTACAAAGAATATTCCAGCACCACATTAACAAGCCTCAAATCATGTTTTATTTTATTGTTACATTAACATACACTCATTTGAAATCCGCCAGGGTCCGCATTTTTACGCTGGGGGCAATTTCTTTTGCTGCATAAATTGCAGATTTCCATGCAAAATAATGCGGGGCTTGCATGATTTCATAACCCCTGATTTTTGTTGCAAAAAGTCACATAAATCTTAGCTCCTTTATATTTTTGGATTGGCCACCACGTAAACACCTCTTAATTCATAGCCTGGCATAAACGATAATTACAAAAAAACAGATTACATGTTGATCACATAATGTCGCCTATGCCTGGTACACAGATGTCGGTACACAGTTTTGGATCAGTGACCAGTCTTAATTTAAATATCTTAAAATCTTATTTAAAAACATACATACATATATATATATATATATATATATATATATATATATATATATATATATATATATATATATATATATATATATATATATATATATATATATATATCTGAACTACTAACAAGTGTAGATTACATGTTGAGCACTTGTGAACTACAAAAAGTCTAACCTACAAAAAATGCTAATATATAATTTTTATATATATATTTGCCATAAATATAGTTTGATCATTTCTGAATGTTATGGTTGTGTTGACAAGATAAATGCAGACTAGGCCTATCGTCTGGCATAAAATAAGCCTGCGTCAACTATCAAGCTGATGAATAAAATACTTTTAATATTTGGTGTTTTTTTAACTAACGACTATCATACTGATGACTAAAACACTCAAATATATGTCCGTCTATAAAATAAATGCAGATTATAGGCAAACTAAGAAATTCCTTCTATAGCTGCAACTTTTATCCAAGTTGCAGCCATAGAAGGAATTTCTCTCCTGGCAGAGGTCAAGCATTTGGTTTTGTTTTTAATTTTTTCCCCTTTCATACAATACAACACAAAATACAACAGAACCGCTGGCGGGGAAGTGGAAGAAAAATACAGTCGCATTGTGGCCCAAGGCCGTGGCAGCAGAGGTACGCAGTCGGATGCAGGACGGGTCCCAGAGACCCGAAGGCCGAGGTAATAGAAAAATACAACCGATTCTTCCCCGGGTCCCAGAGACCCGACCGCATTCTGCCCCGGGTCCGACCCAACCGCATTCTGCCCCGGGTCTCAGAGACCCGACAGCATTCTGCCCCGGGTCCGACCCAACCGCATTCTGCCCCGGGTCTCAGAGACCCGACCGCATTTTGCCCCGGGTCTCAGAGACCCGACCGCATTCTGCCCCGGGTCCGACCCAACCGCATTCTGCCCCGGGTCTCAGAGACCCGACCGCATTTTGCCCCGGGTCTCAGAGACCCGACCGCATTCTGCCCCGGGTCTCAGAGACCCGACCGCATTCTGCCCCGGGTCTCAGAGACCCGACCGCATTTTGCCCCGGGTCTCAGAGACCCGACCGCATTCTGCCCCGGGTCTCAGAGACCCGACCGCATTCTGCCCCGGGTCTCAGAGACCCGACAGCCGAGGCAGCGCCAGTAGAGCTCCAGTCGAATGCTCTCGCCATGCTGATCAGTAGTTGTATTTGCAGCAATGTCGCAGTGACGTGTGAAAACAATATAGAATATAAAATTAGAAAAAGTCTTGGAAAGAGTGTAACATGTTTATTTTTGTATTCTGGTTCTTGTTGTGTGCAGATCCTTGTTCCTGCCGTTAGTCGCAGAAACGGCTGCGTCGCTGATGCAGGTTTCATCAAATGTAGCTACGTTAATATGGAACAACACAACCATAACATTCAGAAATTATCAAACTATATTTATGGCAAAATTGTTACTGGACATAAATGTCCAGTTTTTAACGTTTTTCAATTGATTGCAACAAACGTGGTCACGAATTTCCCCGTGACTCCATCTGGAAAATTATTCGCGATTTCGTATTTTGACCCTCTGAATTTACCGTTGGACACACCTCCGTATGAGACGAGACCGCATGAGAAGGGACGGATGACATGGGACGCTCCAGGCTGCAGCCATACCCGTCTCTCTAACTCTGCAGCTGCACGTTTTATTGACGTCACTAGATGCCGCTGGAGCGTGCTCCCTGATGACGTCACATTCATAAATCCCAAAACCTCTATGAATTAAGTGACGTCTCGCCGGGTGCGGTGGCGCGCGCCTGTAATCCAAGTTACCGGGAGGCTGAGGCTGGCGGATCGTTTGAGCTCAGGAGCTCTGAGCTGCAGCGGACTATGCCGATCGGGTGTCCGCACTAAGTTCGGTATCGATATGGTGCTCCTGGGGGAGCACGGGACCACCAGGTCGTCTAAGGAGGGGTGCACCGGCCCAGGCCGGACACGGAGCAGGCCAAAGCCCCCGTGCCGCTCAGTAGTGGGATCGCGCCTGTGAATAGACGCTGTAGTGCAGCCTGAGTAATACAGCGGGACCCAGTCTTTTTACACTCCTTCTACTGTTTAACACACAGCTGGGATAACACACACGCTCAACAACTATGTTACACTATGTTACAGCAGCTTCTTCACTGCGGATTAATTTCCTTGTTGCCATGAAAACCATCAGAAACCAGCTGTGTTGCTTCGTCCTCCACCGCCTCCACCTGGACGAGAGGAGCTATGACATCATCATACCAATTCATTCTCCGGTTTTCTTCCACTCACGTTTCCATTTCCCTTTCTCTTTTCTCTTGTCTCATTCAGCGGACAAAGCAACTAAATAAACCAGATAATCTTGTGATAATGTGTCCATGTCTAACAGACACACAGCATCACAGAGCAGCACTGTGGTTGCTGTGTTTCTGCTTATACTCTACTCCGTTATATCTCAGATGGATAAATGTTGTACCTTTTACTTCACTATCTATCTGACAGCTTGGCTATAGGCTCCAAGGTACTTTATATACTAACTATAGAATATAGTCAGTCATTTAAAATATATAGGATTCATTCATTTGAAATTGTTGTTAAACACATAGTGTGATAGTTTGTGAGTGTATGTCAACCATATACTGTAAAATAATATATCAACATAATGGATGTGATAAATATTGCACACATGCTCCATGATTAATTAGATGATGATTACCACAACTAGCCTATCAGAGCACAGCGTATGGAGTTCCTCCTGTGTTTACAAGCATTACTGATGTAGATCTAACTTGAACATTTATCAGTGAGGGAGTTTTATATGGAGCTAGATTTGTTTCTTTATCTGTATGAGAAAATAAATGATCTGAGAAAGAATACATATTTGAGAGAAAACGTTTTCATACCAACATCAAAAAATAATAATATTTGAGACTAAAAAAGTTCAAATATAGATTTGAAATTTTAAAAATTGTTTCTGCCAAAAAAAATCTCTCTCAAAATTATTTTGTAAACTCTCAAATATATATATTTTTGCTATAAGTGTGAAAAATGTTCTCTAAAATATATAGGATTCATTTATTTGATCATTCATCAAGTTGTTGTAAAACACATAGTGTGTACGTACAGTAAGTTCTGCACTGTGCAAGCAACTTTGTATCCTTTTTCATTCAAGTTTAGAAATTGTGCGTTCTTTTTTGTGATCAAATTTTAATTTTTTTTTTTTAACATTTAAGAAACAAACCATTACAAACAATATATTGAGACGAAGACGTTGCAGGGCTACCACAAAAAAGAAATAATTATTAAACAGAGGAAAAACGGGAGGGGAGGAGACAAAACACGCGTGATACTTCTGGAATGTTAGACCATACACCATGCCAGTCAAGAGCGAGGCCTGGGCAATCGCGTGCCCAGATCTTCTCAATAGGAAGGGCAGAGCGGCCAGATATCACTAAGAGCTGATAAAGCCCAGTAAATAACTTCTGGATAGGATGGATGGGCAAAGGCCTCTGCCGAGGGACACCGTGTGCTAACCTAGCTAAAAATGTCTTTTAAACAACAAACTCCCCTTTGTTCCCATTGTGGGGCTGTTATCGGTCTCCCAATCAGGAGTGCTGTACTATTGAATAATGGGGGAAGAGTGTGCCAGTTCCAACCCATATGGCAGTAAATTTCAGCCAATCTCCAAGTCTTTAAGATGTGAGGTAATGCGACCAAAGTGTAGTTGGCACTGTTTCACTAGCATGGACCACGCCACAACCATGTGTTAGTTAAAGATTTAATGAACAATATGAATGTGCAGATGAACATTATGAAAGTGCTAAATGGATGTGGATGTCGTCTGATGGCTGGTCTGGGAGGATGTGTGATGACCGGGTGGAAGAGACTCAGGATGGGGGTTCCGTCTCAGAAGCAGTTTTTGCCCGAATAGTCTACAGACCCCCAAAAGTGTCAGATTGTGTAGAACTGAGTTGTGCGTGGGCTTGACTGAAGATCTGTATGCCTGGGATGACCAGCGACCTAGGACCTGAATGGTTTGATGGCAGATGCCTGATCTGGCGACTGTGGATGCTGCGCCGATGCGGAAAGAGTGGCTGGAATAATGTTTGGGTGATGTGGCTGAAATGCACAGAATGCTGTTCAGCAGTTTCTGAAAACAGAGTCAAGTGGCCATTTTGAAATAGTAAAAAGTGGGCGGTGTGGAGATGCCTTGGCGGCGTACCTGGAGCCAATGTATTTGATTAGTGGCTCGTAGGGTTGAAGTAGGAGCGGAGGTGGAAGACAATGGGAAGGAAACTAAGTGTGAATACGAGAGAGTTTGAGGTGTGGATGGTGATGTCTGATAAACCGGGGATGATGAGAAGTATTATAGACGGATGAAGTCGGTGCAAATTCTGCGCCCCTCAAAAGCTGGAAAAGCGTTGAATGGAATGAGCATGGGTGATGAAATTGCGGATGGACGTAACGTCCAGAGAGGGGAACGGAAGCCGATATGTGGCTTGATGTGCCTTAAAGCAATTCCAGCCAGTTATGTAGGCTGAGAGCGTGCTGGGCAAGACTGCTGATGATGGCGTCTTGTGATGCGTAAGAAGTTTCTAGGCTGGTGTGTTAGTTGAACGTTGTGGCTAAAACGGTGGCACTGGTGTGGGGTGAATGTCTGATTCTGGAGCCGAGTGTCTGAATTTCTTTATGTAAGATGTCTTCTACTGCTGTGTTTGAGTAAATGAGTATGGACTTGTGACCAGTCGTACCCCCAAAAGTAAGGTAGCCACGACAATGGAGTACAGACATGGAATGTCGAAGGAGACTGGACACCGTGCCAGATCACAGACATCCGAGGGCTAAGCTAAAGCAAACCATGACCCCCGCAGCAACCGCCAAATCCGGAGGGAGCCGCGTTGGGTACAGCAGAATGACAGAGTCTACATAGAAAAAAGGAAATGCTGTGGACGAGAAGCCAGGAAATGCTGCCACGAGTGCAACTGCACGCCCTGTCCGAGACAACGCCAACGTGGAATGAGAGGACGGCAGCAGACGAAAGGACAGACAAGAAGGAGGTTGCTTACAGAACTAATCAAAATGGCAGAATCGAGACGCAGAAAGAATAACAGGCGCTCGGAGCATCCGCCTGCGAGAAGAGCAGAATGAAGCACTACCCCGTCTCCAAGGGCAGCAACGCCAGGAATGACAATGAATCAGGTCAATGCCCGAGAACCCAATGCAGGTGCCAGGCCCAGAGGTTACCTCATTGGAGAGAAGGATGGCGAGATTGCGGAAATCACCAACAATAGCACGCGGCCTAAATTGCCAGAGAGAATAAGCTGGTGCAGAGCATGGGAGGCTGGCCGAATGACTGGAGCTGCAATGGCTGGAGAAAAGTTGTTAACACAAGAAGCAAAATACATTTGGGTGTTGGGGAAGGGAGGGGGGGAGGGGACGTGGGGGATGGGGAGGGGGACAGACCAGTTAGAAAGAAGGCAGCTAAGAATCGTCGAGCACGATAGTAGGTAGGTTTCCTTTGAGTTCCCGGATGTGACACTGGAATGGCAGTGCGGCCAGCTCGGAAAGGGGGGGAGCAGAAGCCGAATGGCCAGGAACAGCAGAAGTAAGGGTAGAGGAAGGGATGAAGGGATGCATGTGCACAGGGTCTAGTGAAGCCTGCGAACACAGGGATGAAAAGGCGGTGAACGCCCGAGACATGACAGACAGAGGGAGCAGGCACATGGGGAAATACGACCTGACCACCGCAAGAGGAAGCTGGTGATGAGTACTGTGGCCGTCGAGGCCTCGTGACGCCACTGGCAGAGCCGACGCTGGCAGCGCCCGGAAGTGCAGGAGGCCCAGTGGTTGTTGCCGCTGTGGGCGACAATAGAAGCTGATTAGCGGCCTCCCACTCTCCGTCATTCACTTATTTCCTCCGTCTCTAACGCAAGGAGCAAAAATACATTTGGGTGTTGGGGAAGGGGGGGGGGGGGAATGAGGGGATGTGAGGGATGGGGAGGGGGTAAGGATAGACCAGTTGGAAAGAAGAAGGCTAAGAATTGTTGAGCATAGTAGACAGGTCCGGATGTGGCACTGGAATAGCAGTGCAGCCAGCTTTGAAAGGGAGAGAGCAGAAGCTGATTGGCCAGGAACAGCCGAAGGAAGGGTAGAGGAAGAGCTGAAGGGATGAAGGGATGCATGTGCACGGGGTCGTGTGAAGCCCGCGAACACAGGGATGAAAAGGCGGAGATTGCCCGAGACATGACAGGCAGAGGGAGCAGGCACATGGGGAAAAACAACCTGACCCCTGCCAGGGGGAGCAGGTGAAGCGCGCTGTGGCTGACGGGGCCTCGAGATCTCAGACGAGACGCCACTGGCCGCGGCCAACGCTGGCGGGGAACTCAGAAGTGCTGGAGGCCCGGAGGTTGTTGCTGCAGGGCATAGCGATGGAGGCTGACAAAGCGGGCTGAGTGACCGAAGTTGCGGAGGCCAGAGAGAAATTGACAACGTGCGAGCTTTTGAATTATTAGAGGCGAGAACAGTCACAGTAGAAGACAATAGATGCAAAGTTATTTGCTGGCAAAAGTGCGCCAAAATGAAAGGCAGTCAATGAGACACTAACGGCGGGCAACGGCTCAAAAGCGGAAAAAACGGCGCCGTAGGAGCTCCGCATAGAGAGGAGAGGCGCATGGGGAAATACGACCAGACCCCCGCCAGGGGAGCTGGTGATGCGAGCAGTGGCCGATGAGGCCCGTGACGTCATGCGTGACGACGCCGGCCGAGGCCGACGCTGGCGGGGGACCCGGAAGGGTCGTAGGCCCGGTGGTAGCCGCCCCCGAGGTAATGACGGAGGCTAGGAAGAGCCGATACAATGCAGTACTGGTGTCAATGAGGTAAAGTAGAAGGCGGGCCACGGTCCAGTCTCTGACATCGGGTGTCGTCTGAGGAGGTGGAGACGGCCATGCCACTCAGGACGCCGCGCAGCGCCGAGGAGAGTAGCAGGCGCTTCCGCGGGAGGAATGCTGATGACAAGGAGAGTGTAGACGACGATTTCTCAACCTTAGGAGAAGAAGCCTGAGAGCCGCTGGAAGCTGAAGCTGAGGCAGCTGGGAGCCGCAGAGAGCCGCTGGAAGCCGAGGCTGAAGCCGCTGGGAGCCGGGATCTTTCGGCAGGGGAGTGGAAATCCGGGCGAAGCCGAGGCGTGGTGACCGCGAACCGCAATCGGCGCCGTTGTGACATATGACATTTTAATTACTGAGATACAGGCTTGAGTCAACATGGGGAGACCCATCCATTTTTCCATGTCTTTCAAAACATTGTTCAGGGCAACAAAATAGTTAACGATCTGGTTTAAGCAGGGCAAGACCTCAATGCCTAAATATTTAAACTGCTTAACAATGGGGATGTTATCAGAGATTTTGACCAGTTGATGTTAAAGCCTGATAAGCTTCCATACTCCTCGAATAAAGATAGAAGGTGAGGAAAAGACTGAGGGGTTTTCTAAAAAGACCAAAACATTGTCCTCAAATAAAGAGACGTGATGCTGTGTATTAGAATGCATATCAGTGACCCCGTAATCAAATGGCTTGAGCCAGCGGCTCTAGAGAGAGACAAAATAATGCAGGACTCCAGGGGCAGCCTTGGCATGAGGATCTAGAGACTGGAAATAAAGAGGAGGAGGTGCGTCTGGTTAAGACTCGGGCTGAGGGATTAGAATACAAAACTTTAATCATACCAATGAAAGTGTTACCAAAGCCCATCACCTCTACCTGCAGCTGCACGTTTTATTGTCGTCACTAGATGCCGCTGGAGCGTGCTCCCTGATGACGTCACATTTTTAAATCCCAAAACCTCTATGAATGAGGTGAAATTCACCTGGAGCAACGTCAGTAGATCCTTACAGTCTAGAATTGATCTATGGCTCATATCTCCTTCTTGTATGCAGTTTGTATCAGAATCCTCACATAGTTATGCTCCATTCTCCGATCATAAATTAATTCCAATCCATCTAGCAGGAACAAAACAACAAAATGGTAATAGGACTATACGTGGTTATTGGAAATTGAATAATAATTTATTAAAAGATGATGAATTTTGTGATTTAGTAAAAAAAGCAGCCAATAGCATATTTAGTAATAATGAAGGGAATTGCATACAAAAATGGGAATATTTAAAATTTAAAATCAGAGAAATAGCAATTAAAAGAAGTAAAGTAATAAAAAAAAATACCACAGCCAAAGAAACACATCTCATGGATACGTTAAACATGTTAATGACTAAGGATAATCTCTCAGAGGAAGAAGAAATAACATTGAAGAAATTAGAGGAGGAAGTGGATCATATGCATATTGAAATGGCTAAAGGGGCATTTATAAGGTCTCGAGCAAAATGGTTGGAACAAGGGGAAAAGAATTTAAGTTATCTTTTTGCTTTAGAGAAGCAAAATTGCAAGAGAAATAATTTGACTACTCTTAAAATTAACGATAATATCACCTCTAACTCTTTAGAAATTTCAAAATATGTTGGTACATTTTATAGCAATATATATATATAAGTGAAATATTCAACTTGGTGAATGTGATAAATTCCTTGAGTCAATTAAAGCATGTACACCAACTATATCTGAACAATTTAAAATGGATAGCGAACGTCCCATTACTAAAATGGAGATTTCAGAGGCTGTCAGTTCAATGAAAAAAGGGAAATCTCCTGGTAATGATGGGCTTTCAGTTGAATTTTATTTACATTTTTGGGAAATTATTGAAAACCCTTTATTTGATCTATTTAAAGAATGCACTCTAAAAAAGGAAATGTCCACAAGTATGAAGCAAGGCTTAATATGTCTTCTCCCTAAACCTGAAAAAGATCCCTTATTGATAGAAAACTGGAGACCTCTTAAATATTGACTATAAAATTGTATCATTGATTTTTGCCAAACGGTTAAAAAAGGTCTTCATGAGATAATAAATGAAACACAGACAGATTTTATGTCTAATCGTCACATTAGCTCCAATATAAGACTTGTTCTAGACCTACTGGACTATTCTGATAACATCAGTACTGATGCACTAACAGTATTTCTTGATTTCTATAAAGCATTTGATACGGTAGAACACTGCTTTTTACTCAAAGCACTTAAGATTTTGATTTTGGACCAAATTTTATATCTGTTGTGAAATGTTTTACAAAAATATTGACAGTTCTGTGATATTATATCCAAACACCACAAAAAGATGTCCTGTAATGAGATCTGTTCGCCAAGGCTGTCCTATTTCTCCGTTCTTGTTCCTGCTGGTGGTTGAATTATTGTCATTACATATTCAACATAATCCTATTATTAAAGGTTTGTCTATTTTTGGTAAGGAAATTAGAGTAACTCAACTAGCGGATGATCCAGCTCTCTTTTTGAGTGACCAACATCAGATTGAATATGCGATATCCCTGATTGACCAATTATCAGCTGCTTCGGGTTTAACACTTAACAAATTTAAATGTGAAATTTGATGTCTGTATCAGACTGAAGAGGAAAAAAATGTTTTATATACCTGTTAAAAAATGTATAAAATATTTAGTTATTCATATCTGCAATGGCTATATGGAATGTCAGCATCTTAATTTTTCATCCAAATTGAAGAAGACTAAAACAATACTGAACTTATGGCTTCAAAGAGACATTTCTATTTTAGGAAGGATTCTCTTGACTAAAGCAGAAGAGATGCCCTCTCTCTCAATGTCCATGATTCAACTTGTAAAGACATAAATACTATGTTTACAAATTTTGTATGGAAAAACAGACACCACCATTTAAAAAAGCAGTGCTCTCTGGCTCTAAGAATGAAGGTGGATTTGAACTTCTGGACTTTTCGGACTTGAATTACACCTTCAAGGTGAAATGGTTGATGGGATGTTTAAGAGCACCAGAGTCTTTGTGGTACTTTATTCCCAATAACGTGTTTCATAATGTAGGAGGTCTTACATTTTTGTTGAATTGTAACTACAATATTACAAGATTGCCGTTAAAACTATCCCATTTTTATCAAAAGCTCTATTGGCATGGAAGCTATGTCATTCTCATAACTTTTCTCCTCACAAAGCTATCTTGTGGAATAATGAGTGCATTACTAAGAGGAACAAGTCAATGTTTTTGCAACAATGGATTGATAGAGGTATTATCTTCATAAAGGATCTTTTTGATTGTAATGGCCAATTATTAAACTTTGAATCCTTTCTCAGAGAGAAGGCATTCCCGATAACGTTTAAAGAATATAACTTCAAATCTATCCCTAACGGCATATTAGAGTTAATGATTACAAATACATCCAAAAATGCTTCTCATCTTCATTCACCTTAAGTGAATGTAGCCTTGGCCAGGTGGGGTTGATGTCATCAGGTGGTACCCATCGTTCATTGGGTGTTTCGACCCTTAACCACAACACCCTCCCGATGGTGGGTCGGCAGTGGTGGCCAAGTCACTGCCCATCTTCCCCTCCTGGCTTCCAGCTCAACTCCTCCCTCCTGTTCCATAACCAGCAAGAGGCTCTTTCCGCTGCCTCCCCATCCTGCGAGCTGCTGCCTTTTTCTCCTTCCCTGTTATTCCAATGGCTGTGAGCATTCTCCACACTGACTGAGCGGGAAATCCTCTACAACCAACCTCGACCGGGAACAGCCATGCCTGCCACCCTTTCCCCCTGCAATCATGCAGAAGGTCTTGGTATTTGGAGCTCTTCCTTTCAAAGGCCTGTTCACACCCCTCCTCCCATGGGACTGTGAGTTCTATAAGGATGACCTTTTTTTCCCCTTCAGACCACAGTACCACATCCGGCCTCAGGGTTGTTTGGACAACCTGAGGGAACTGCAGCCTTCCTCCCAGGTCAACCTTCATTTCCCATGATTGGGCCTTTTGTAGCAGACTGGTTCTAGTTTTAGCTGTGGTTGGTGGCTTTTCCTCCCTAATAAACTGGATAGATGTTGTTTTCCTAAATGTTTGGCATTTCTTTTCCTCTCCTGCTCTAAAGTGTTAGCAAGTGTCATGAGCACTTTGTCATGGCGCCATCTATACCTTCCTTGGGTGAGTGCTTTTTTACACCCAGACAGGATGTGTGCCATGGTGCCCCTCTCCCCACAGAGCCTGCACAATGGGTCCTCTCTCATGCCCCATTTGTGCAGGTTTGTTGGGGTTGGGAGTGCGTCATACACAGATCTCAGCAGGAAGGAGATGCGGAATGGCTCCAGTTTCCATAGTTCCGCCCAGGTGACCTTCCTCTCGGGAAGATCCCACCTGGTCCAGGCTCCTTGGCAGGCCAATTCCACTGCCCTTGACCTTCGTCTTTCCTCTTCCAGTTTTCGTACCTCTTCTTGAATCATGGCTCTTCTATCACTCTTTCCTGTCTTCCTCCACTGTTGGAACTGGGAGGTTCCAAGACCCTGTCTTCCTGTGCATGGTGATCCGATGACATCACGCAGCCTCAACATGCTCTCAGCCTGTGCAACAGATGAATCAGCTGCCCACTTGCGTCCTGATCTTGTGATGACGCCTGCATGTCTGACTTGTTCATCCTGGGAGTCTCTGTACGTCATTACGACTCTGCATTTTGCAACTTTAAATTCCTCTACCACGGATGACAGGGGAAGTTGAAGCTGTCCTGATCTTATATAAAGTCCTACTGCAGTGAAGCTTGGAGGGATTCCCAACCACTTTCGAAGATACTTATTGATCTTTCTTTCCATTCCTTCAACGCATGTCATCGGGACCTCATACACAGTCAGCAGCCACATGAGCCTTGGCAACAGTCCGTGTTGATAGAGCCAAGCTTTAAACTTCCCAGGAAGGCCTGATTTTTCAATCCTCCTCAGCCATTCCTCCAACTGCTTTTCCATACTGGCTATGTTGTTCCTGTCCGAAAGTGAGTTATCGTACCACCTTCCTAGACATTTGATTGGATTCTCCTCTATTGATGGAATCACTTCCTCTTGCACATGCAGCTTGAATCTGTTGGTCAACTTCCCATTTCTGATCACCATACTTCTGGATTTCTTTGGCTTAAACTTCATTCTGGCCCACGTTGCCATGTGGTCCAGAGCAGTTAGCACCCACCTTGCCTCCACATGGGTAGTGGTTGTCACGGTGAGGTCGTCCATGTAACCTCTTATTGCGTGTTGTCGGATGCCTGACTCCATTCTTGGTCCCGGGCTTCCTTCTCCGCAGCTGTTATTAGGAGGTTCATTCCCATGACAAAAAGAATGGGGAAATTGTGCAGCCAGTTACGATTCCCTTTTCCAGGCTTTGCCACTGAGTTGTAAAATGTGCCGTCTTAAAACGTAGCTGGATTCCTCTAAAGTAACTGGTAATCATTCCCTTGATATGCTGAGGGATGTGATAGTGGTCTAATGCTGCATGGATGAGAACGTGAGGGATTGATCCATAGGCATTGGCCAAATCCAACCAGACTACAGTCAGGTTGCCTTTGCTGGATTTAGCCTCACGGATCATCTGACTCAGAACTCCGGTGTGTTCCAGGCAACCAGAGAAGCCTGGAATTCCACCTTTCTGGATAGCAGTGTTAATGTATCCATTCTCTGTCATGTACGAGGTCATCCTCTTGGCCAGTACCGAAAAAGATTTTTCCTTCCACACTTAGCAGCGAGATTGTTCTGAATTGGTCAATGGTTGAGGAGTTCTCCTCCTTTGACACAAGACAGCCCTCCGCCTTCTTCCAGCATGATGGAATAATGCCCTTTCTATAGATCCTCCTGAACAACTTCCACAACTTCCGAAGGAGCATTGGGCATTTCTTATACACCTTGTAGGGTATACCACTTGGGCCAGGAGCAGATCCTGTTCTGGCCTTCTTCACCGCCTCTTGGACTTCCTTCCAGGATGGTTCACTGATGTTGAGCTCTTTTTCTGGAGTCTTTGTACTCTTGATGCTTGGGTTGGCATCCAGGGCCTGGTTTCTGGAAGCATCATTATGGGTCTTCCTCAGGAACGCCTCCACATCTCCTCTTGGGCTGGTCAGTCTTCCAGATTTTGCTTCACCCAGCAATGTTCTGGTGAATTGGAAGGGTCTTTGGTGAACTGGGATCTTTTATTCTCCCTATCCTTCCTCTTCTTCAAAGTTCTTTCTGCTCTTCGAGTCTGCAGAGGCGATTCTGGAGTTGACTCGTCAGATCCTTGATTCCTTCCCTTTCATCAACATCATTCCTCTTTTGAATTGCTTGGTGAGAGTCTTGATTTCTCCCTCAGACAATGAATTTCCTTTCTCTTCTACTTGGCTGGTATGCAGGCTTGATGTTGACTTTCATCTCCTTAACTCCAAACCGCTCACTTGCCAGGTTATAGGTTATAAAAAAAAATGAAGTTTCTGATTTTAATTTTACTCTTTATATAAACGGTATGGATGTTATGAGCAGGAATTGTACCAATAAGCACATTAGAAAATGTTTTCTAAATTTAAAGAAGATAACACCACAACACCTCGTGGGAAACTTTTTTGGAACCCTCACTTTAATGACATTAACTGGCATAGGGCGGGGCTTGTTCCTTTTAGATATTGCATCTCGAACAAAGTAAGAGAAGTACATTTGAACATATTGCACAATATTTACCCTACAAACTGTTTCTCAAAATTCATGCCAGTCGACAAGTTTTGCAGTTTTTGTAAGTCTGAACAAGAATCGTTAATTCATCTTTTTTATGGTTGTTCATTTAGTATCCCATTCTGGAAAAGTTTAGAAAATTATATAATGTCTAAAACAACACATAGAATTATGCTGGAAGGGAAACACATTATTACATTGTTTGATTATAAAGATAGAAATATATGTAATATTGTTAATCTTTTTATTTTATTGAGGAAGTTTCACATTCATAAATCTAAGTTTTCCGATTCAAAACCCTGTTTTAAATTTTTCCAAATTGAATTTGACACTTATCTTGAGTCTCTTAGTTTAATAACTAATAAAAAAAGCTAGATTCATCTTTGATATATACCCCAATCTATTTAATTAAGTACCTCTGTTTTCATATTTTATACGTCTTTGCAAATCTGTCACATTCCTATATATTTATTTTATTTTTTTATTATTTATTTTTTTACTTTTCTTTTTACTATTACTACGATGTCTATCCCATGCTTTTATCTATCCTGTACTACTTTTATTACTATTGTTTTTTTTAATTTATATAAGTTGTAATCTCTTCCCATAAGCACTTATGTTGAACTGAGTTGTCTGAATGTTTGTAATGTTATTTGTTAATAAAAAAAAAATGAATGAGGTGCTGGATGTGCATCCCACAAATCTCCATCAACTGCAAGATGCTATCCTATCAATATGGGCCAACATTTCTAAAGAATGCTTTCAGCACCTTGTTGAATCAATGCCACGTAGAATTAAGGCAGTTCTGAAGGCGAAAGGGGGTCAAACAGTATTAGTATGGTGGTCCTAATAATCCTATAGGTGAGTGTATCTCAGATGGATAAATGTTGTACCTTTTACTTCACTATCTATCTGACAGCTTGGCTATAGGCTCCAAGGTACTTTATATACAAACTATAGAATATAGTCAGTTATTTAAAAATATATAGGATTTATTCATTTGATCATTCATCAAGTTGTTGTTAAACACAGTGTGTATCAAATGATCTTATATTTCTTCTTTCTGAATTGTCTGACAAGTGATTATGAAATGTTACTAATTAGAACTGATAGTTTGTGAGTGTATGTCAACCATAAACTGTAAAATGATATATCAACATAATGGATGTGATAAATATTGCACACATGCTCCATGATTAATTAGATGATGATTAACACAACTAGCCTATCAGAGCACAGCGTATGGAGTTCCTCCTGTGTTTACAAGCATTACTGATGTAGACCTAACTTGGACTTTTATCAGTGAGGGAGTTTTATATGGAGCTAGATTTGTTTCTTAATATATATGAGAAAATAAATGATCTGAGAAAAATACATATTTGAGAGACCAATATCATTTCATACCAATATCAAAAATAATAATATTTGAGACTAAAAAGTTCCAATATAGATTTGAAATTTTAAAATTGTTTCTGGCAAAAATATCTCTCAAATTCTTTTGTAAATCTCAAATATACATTTTTTGCTATCAGTGTGAAAAAGTTTTCTCTCAAAACGTTTTTCTTCTCTCTCTCCAAACCCAAGTCTTTGCTCTCGATGCAGCAGGTAGCAGCGACGTCTGCTGCTGCTTCATACATGCAACCACAACCCAGAGGATCTCATTAAAGCCCTGGAATCAAGCTCACCGTTCATTTCTAACCACACACCTCATTAAATGTAACCGATTTTTACATTTGGTCTCAATATTCTCACTTTGATTCTTCCATGCATATTTTTATCAATCCATAAACCAAGATACTTAAATAACCTACTCTAACTTTAAGTAGCCTACATCTGGATGGTACTACATAACATGGGTTTAAATGAGGATAAACATATGCATGAATCAACGTTTAGAAAATTATTCAAATTAAATTATTAATATTTTCACTGTTGTGATGGCGGATTGTATTTACTAGCTGACTATGTTGGACCCTGTGTCATTTCGGAGGGTTTCAGTGTTACAGTAAATGAAAAAAAAATAAACACATTATTATTGAATTATATTATTAAACTGTAGCTTATTCAAATTCTTTATTAATTAAAGTTTTGGAAATTTCTGGGAAATAAGCATGTGACTGTTAGGTAGCCGAATCGATGAGCAGAATCGGGGGATCAGGGGAATAAGGGGTTCAAGGCCCTGGAGGAAGAGGAGGCGATCCCGGGGAACAAGCAGTGTTGCGACTGCGGGGAGTCCGGCCCTGATGGACCCCCTTCAACCTGGGCATCACGCTCTGCATGCATCACATGCTCAGGAATACACACACACACACACACGCACACACACACACACACACACACACAGTATTATTTCATAGAACAATTGCCCACACACTGACAAAATAAAGTGTGGTAAATTGTTTGTCACTAGAAAAGAGAAAGGGAAATGGAAACGTGAGTGGAAGAAAACCGGAGAATGAATTGGTGTGATGATGTCATAGCTCCTCTCGTCCAGGTGGAGGCGGTGGAGGACAAAGCAACACAGCTGGTTTCTGATGGTTTTCATGGCAACAAGGAAATAAATCCGCAGTGAAGAAGCTGCTGTAACATAGTGTAACATAGTTGTTGAGCGTGTGTGTTATCCCAGCTGTGTGTTAAACAGTAGAAGGAGTGTAAAAACTGGGTCCCGCTGTATTACTCAGGCTGCACTACAGCGTCTATTCACAGGCGCGATCCCACTACTGAGCGGCACGGGGCTTTGGCCTGCTCCGTGTCCGGCCTGGGCCGGTGCACCTCCTTAGACGACCTGGTGGTCCCGGGCTCCCCCAGGAGCACCATATCGATACCGAACTTAGTGCGGACACCCGATCGGCATAGTCCGCTGCAGCTCAGAGCTCCTGAGCTCAAACGATCCGCCAGCCTCAGCCTCCCGGTAACTTGGATTACAGGCGCGCGCCACCGCACCCGGCGAGACGTCACCTCATTCATAGAGGTTTTGGGATTTACGAATGTGACGTCATCAGGGAGCACGCTCCAGCGGCATCTAGTGACGACAATAAAACGTGCAGCTGCAGTTAGAGGCTGATCTGTACAACTATGGAGCTAGATTTGTTTCTTTATTACATGCCAGAAAATAAAGGATCGGAGAGAGAAAAAAAGTTATCAAACTGATAGCAAAAAGCATTTTATGAGAGAAAAAACATATTTGAGAGAAAACTTTTCATACCAATAGCAAAAATAATAAAATTTGATAGTGAAAAAGTTTAAATATAAATTTGAAATTTTTAAATTATTTCTGAGAAAGAAAATCTCTCTCAAAATATTTCTTTAAACCCCAAATATATATATTTTTGCTATCAGTGTAAAAAAATTCTCTCAAAAAAATGTGTTTCTCTCAAAACGTTTTTCTTCTCCCTCTCAAAACCAAAGTCTTTGCTCTGATGCAGTTTCTTTCTCTCCTCAGGATTTTTCTCTGTGAAAATAATGTCATGGGCGGGGCCACATTCCTATTGGCCAGTCGGGTGAGCACCGTCTAGTCTTGGGAGTCCATCTGAATCTTTACACCGTTGTCACCTGCAGAGATGGATAGCCTACTGAAGTAGATTTTTCAGATATTTTCACTTTACTATTTATTTTTTTGCAACTTTTTACTTTTACTATTTACATTTTAACACGAATATCCGTACTTTCTACTCCTTACATTTTACAAAATTGGCTTGCTACTTTAGTTTTGCACAAAAGCTCGTCTATCAGGTGTGACTGTGAGTGCATGTCGGAGAATAGCGCGGACACGCGCCTCACACCGCGAGCGGGCGCACGGCACACGGAGAGAAGAGTGAGAGAAAAGAAAAAGAGACTAGCTGTCTGGAGGATAACCAGCTGAGAACTGTAAGTCATATAACGTATGTTGTCAGTTCATTTAAGCCTGTTATTGTATTAGTCTATAGTTCTGGCACATTTAAAAGTTAGCTTGTTTGTGTTCTTCACCTGTTAGCTAGGTTGCACCTGTTACTTAGGTTACACCTGTTACCTAGGTTACACCTGGCTGTTGATTTGATATAATGACGATTGTTGAACTTCCTTGCTCATTAAGATAATGTAATTAATAGTGGGTTTATTGTTATTATTTACTAGCATATATGATTCCTATGCATTGTGTATGGTAGCCTTTACAATGTTATTTATTTATCTAATTACCACACACACAGCCATAGCAGAGCTACCCCCATGGTTTATCCTGATGCTTGATTGTAATAAAGCATCAACAGAGAGAAGTTGTCTCCGTGTTTTAACAGACACACCTGGGGATAAGTTGGAAACCAGAATCAGCTTTAAATCCAGTCCTAATCTAGTCCTCACTAAGTTTGAAATAATTTCACAGGAGTTCCTGTTATTTTTTGCATCATCAATACCAAATGTAATCTAATTGGATGGGAATATACACAGACTTCTCACAGAATCACACTTGAATTCATATCTTGCTACTCGGTCAGAATCTTATTACCTGGAGTCCCAGTCTCTGTCACAATAAATAAGCTATATGTTTTCTATATGTTTTAGGCCTATTGGCAGACAGCCATTTAAAATGGAGCCAATGACATATAAAGAGCCTTTTCTCCATGTCCACTGTAGTTTCTCAGCGGGCTCTCTAGTAACATCTGTCTGGTCCAGGTAGCTTTGTCATTCGCAAGGCTACTTTTACTTTTATACTTTAAGTACATTTCCAAGCCTGTACTTTGTTACTTGAGTAAAGAAGTTAAATCAGTACTTCTACTTTTACCAGAGTATTTTTAACACAATTATCTGTAGGCTACTTCTACTTGAGTACGGAAGTGAGTACTTTTGCCATTGCCTTAGTTGAGCGTGGAAGCTAGCATTAGCTAACTAGCAGCTAGACCACTTCTAAATAAATAGACCTTTTAATTATCTAAACCTTTTTAACAGTCCAACTGTTACCTCCTACCTGCTGCATCGAGAGCAAAGACTTAGGTTTGAAGAGAGAGAAGAAAAACCTTTTGAGAGAAACAGACTTTTTATATTGACTTTTTTTTCACACTGATAGCAAAAAAAAATTTCTTTGACAGTTTAAAAAAGTATTTTGAGAGAGTTGTTTTTGGTCAGAAATTTTTTTTTTATTTCAAATCTATATTTGAACTTTTTTTAGTCTCAAATATTATTATTTTTTGAAATTGGTATGAAAAACTTTTCTCTCAAACATTTTTTTTCTCTCAGATCATTTATTTTCTCATATGTAATAAAGAAACAAATCTAGCTCCATATAAAACTCCCTCACTGATAAAAGTCCAAGTTAGGTCTACATCAGTAATGCTTGTAAACACAGGAGGAACTCCATACGCTGTGCTCTGATAGGCTAGTTGTGGTAATCATCATCTAATTAATCATGGAGCATATGTGCAATATTTATCACATCCATTATGTTGATATATTATTTTACAGTATATGGTTGACATACACTCACAAACTATCAGTTCTAATTAGTAACATTTCATAATTACTTGTTAGACAATTCAGAAAAAAAGAAATATAAGATCATTTGATACACACTATGTGTTTAACAACTACTTGATGAATGATCAAATGAATAAATCCTATATATTTTTAAATAACTGACTATATTCTATAGTTTGTATATAAAGTACCTTGGAGCCTATAGCCAAGCTGTCAGATAGATAGTGAAGTAATAATAACAAGATTATCTGGTTTATTTAGTTGCTTTGTCCGTTGAATGAGACAAGAGAAAAGAGAAAGGGAAATGGAAACATGAGTGGAAGAAAACCGGAGAATGAATTGGTGTGATGATGTCATATCAGTGAGGGAGTTGTACAGATCAGCCTCTAACTGCAGCTGCACGTTTTATTGTTACAGCAGCTTCTTCACTGCGGATTTATTGAGACGGGTATGGCTGCAGCCTGGAGCGTCCCATGTCATCCGTCCCGTCTCATGCGGTCTCGTCTCATACGGAGGTGTGTCCAACGGTAAATTCAGAGGGTCAAAATACGAAATCGCGAATAATTTTCCAGATGGAGTCACGGATAAATTCGTTACCACGTTTGTTGCAATCAATTGAAAAACGTTAAAAACTGTTAAAGTAACAATTTTGCCATACATATAGTTTGCTCATTTCTGAATGTTATGGTTGTGTTGTTCCATATTAACGTAGCTACATTTGATGAAACCTGCATCAGCGACGCAGCCGTTTCTGCGACTAACGGCAGGAACAAGGATCTGCACACAACAAGAACCAGAATACAAAAATAAACATGTTACACTCTTTCCAAGACTTTTTCTAATTTTATATTCTATATTGTTTTCACACGTCACTGCGACATTGCTGCAAATACAACTACTGATCAGCATGGCGAGAGCATTCGACTGGAGCTCTACTGGCGCTGCCTCGGCTGTCGGGTCTCTGAGACCCGGGGCAGAATGCTATCGGGTCTCTGAGACCCGGGGCAGAATGCGGTCGGGTCTCTGAGACCCGGGGCAGAATGCGGTCGGGTCTCTGAGACCCGGGGCAGAATGCGGTCGGGTCTCTGAGACCCGGGGCAGAATGCTGTCGGGTCTCTGAGACCCGGGGCAAAATGCGCTCGGGTCTCTGGGACCCCGGGCAGAATGCGGTCGGGTCTCTGAGACCCGGGGCAAAATGCGGTCGGGTCGGACCCAGGGCAGAATGCTGTCGGGTCTCTGAGACCCGGGGCAAAATGCGGTCGGGTCTCTGGGATCCGGGGCAGAATGCGGTCGGGTCTCTGGGACCCGGGGCAGAATGCGGTTGTATTTTTCTACTACCGCGGCATCGGCCTTCGGGTCTCTGGGACCCGTCCTGCATCCGACTGCGTACCTCTGCTGCCACGGCCTTGGGCCACAATGCGATTGTATTTTTCTTCCACTTCCCCGCCAGCGGTTCTGTTGTATTTTGTGTTGTATTGTATGAAAGGGGGAAAAATTAAAACCAAAACCAAATGCTTGACCTCTGTTGGGAGAGAAATTCCTTCTATGGCCATAGAAGGAATTTCTTAGTTTGCCTATAATCTGCATTTATTATTTAGAGACGGACATATATTTTTAAATATTAAAAAAAAAATCCAAATATTTTATTCCAGATGCGAGCTTTTATTTTGAAAAGTAGAAGCTCCGGGATGGCAGAAGGATTTTTAGTTTGCCTATAATCTGCATTTATTTTATAGACGGACATATATTTTAGTGTTTTATTCATCAGTATGATAATCGTTGTTATCATAAAAAAACACCAAATATTAAAAGTATTTTATTCCTTAGGTTGATAGTTGAAGCAGGCTTATTTTATTCTAGACGATAGTCTGTAGGCTATTTATCTTGTCAACACAACCATAACATTCAGAAATGATCAAACTATATTTATGGCAAAATTGTTACTGGACATAAATGTCCAGTTTTTAACGTTTTTCAATTGATTGCAACAAACGTGGTCACGAATTTCCCCGTGACTCCATCTGGAAAATTAGTCGCGATTTCGTATTTTGACCCTCTGAATTTACCGTTGGACACACCTCCGTATGAGACGAGACCGCATGAGACGGGACGGATGACATGGGACGCTCCAGGCTGCAGCCATACACCCTTGGATTTATTTCCTTGTTGCCATGAAAACCATCAGAAACCAGCTGTGTTGCTTTGTCCTCCACCGCCTCCACCTGGACGAGAGGAGCTATGACATCATCACACCAATTCATTCTCCGGTTTTCTTCCACTCACGTTTCCATTTCCCTTTCTCTTTGCTAGTGACAAACAATTTACCACACTTTATTTTGTCAGTGTGTGGGCAATTGTTCTATGAAATAAGACTGTGTGTGTGTGTGCGTGTGTGTGTGTGTGCGTGTGTGTGTGTGCGTGTGTGTGTGTGTGTGTGTGTGTGTGTGTGTGTGTGTGTGTGTGTGTGTGTATTCCTGAGCATGTGATGCATGCAGAGCGTGATGCCCAGGTTGAAGGGGGTCCATCAGGGCCGGACTCCCCGCAGTCGCAACACTGCTTGTTCCCCGGGATCGCCTCCTCTTCCTCCAGGGCCTTGAACCCCTTATTCCCCTGATCCCCCGATTCTGCTCATCGATTCGGCTACCTAACAGTCACATGCTTATTTCCCAGAAATTTACAAAACTTTAATTAATAAATAATTTGAATAAGCTACAGTTTAATAATATAATTCAATAATAATGTGTTTATTCTTTTTTTTCATTTACTGTAACACTGAAACCCTCCGAAATGACACAGGGTCCAACATAGTCAGCTAGTAAATACAATCCGCCATCACAACAGTGAAAATATTAATAATTTAATTTGAATAATTTTCTAAACGTCATCCTCATTTAAACCCATGTTATGTAGTACCATCCAGATGTAGGCTACTTAAAGTTAGAGTAGGTTATTTAAGTATCTTGGTTTATGGATTGATAAAAAATATGCATGGAAGAATCAAAGTGAGAATATTGAGACCAAATGTAAAAATCGGTCACATTTAATGAGGTGTGTGGTTAGAAATGAACGGTGAGCTTGATTCCAGGGCTTTAATGAGATCCTCTGGGTTGTGGTTGCATGTATGAAGCAGCAGCAGACGTCATCTAGAAATACATGACAGGATAGAGAGCCAGACTAGTTTGGCAGCAGTCAACATCGCGCATACCTAACTTGATGAATTGTTTTAGTGGAAGAACCCTTTAATGACTTCCTGCGCAACCTTGATGGCTCATTGTAAAATGAGAGTCCATGTTATAAAAAGCCAACGGTCGTTTTCACAAGATGCTGATATAAGACTCACTCCATGACAGCATCAACCTAACAACAAGATAGAAAAAAGACACTGTTATTATCTGCTATCTGATGATTAAACCAGGAAGAATTATCGGGTAGGGAGAGCCGGACAGTTGAAACACTTTTAATTAAATGTAATTTACAAAGCGATCGTATCGCACTGAAAGCTGATATTTAGTCACTAGCAACCTACACCTCATCTGTCAAATACAGCTGGATTTTCAGCTTTGAACAAAACCGTTCAGGAGTTATTGCGGCAGAGGTGGGACGTGCGTAATGTTTCATCTGTCCCTCCTGGACGGGACGAATGAAACATACAGTTTAATCCATATAAACTTCCCACAACTTTAATATTTTACTATATATCATGGATGGTACTTCCAAAGGTGTTAATTTAGATAGATTGTTGCAGGGCTGTGCGTCTTTGTGAATGTCTGTTAATAACTAATTGCCGTCATCATGAAGCGCGTATGAAGCGGTTATTGAAATATTATGCACTGTGGATGATTCTGCCATTTTCATAGCTAGAAAAGTAGGTTTTTCCATTTATATCATGTTTCTTTGTGGAAAATGTCGTTTCACTAGGTTTTTACCTGGGTTAGACCACTGGACATCAAAATAACCCCACAGCCCGTCAGTCTCAATAGGATAACATGGGGAAACTACACCCCCACACCTGGTGGGCTAAAATATATTTTAATCTTTTTAAACTGCTTTTCCATGTCTCACCTCCATAAATAATTGTATAAACACAGATATTTGTGCATTTACTTAAAATCCGTGGAGTTCCAGCCAGGTCAGGGACGGTTGAAACAGCTGTTTGAAACAGCTGTTTCAACCGTCCCCGACATAGACATAGGCCTACCGTTACAGCCTGTTTTGCTTCTCATGTAAACAAGCATGCAATATGAAAGTCTGGGATTGTGGAGAACAATAAACGGTCTACCGAATAAGCACGGAGTCAAACATTTAAATTAAAAACACTCGCTAATAATCAAAAAAATGTGACCGCTAATGAAGTTTACTTTTGACCATCAAAACGTGTTTATCGGCTGTAACTCGGTGATAAAAGGAAATAACAGGGTAATATTTGGCTGATATAAGGAGGTTAACATGCTCTATGGTCTGACCTGAGGAAGTCTGTCTATCATCATCACAATCGGAGAAAACTGGAACGTTTCATCCGTCCCGCGTTTCAATCGTCCCGGCTCTCCCCTACATATTTAGGATGTGGGATTTGAATTGTTAAACAAAGAAAGAATGTCACTGAATGATTGGAATAAAACCCTGTTAGTTTGCTGTATCTGCGGTGTTGTGACTGCGATTAGTCATAGCTCCTCTCGTCCAGGTGGAGGCGGTGGAGGACGAAGCAACACAGCTGGTTTCTGATGGTTTTCATGGCAACAAGGAAATAAATCCGCAGTGAAGAAGCTGCTGTAACATAGTGTAACATAGTTGTTGAGCGTGTGTGTTATCCCAGCTGTGTGTTAAACAGTAGAAGGAGTGTAAAAAGACTGGGTCCCGCTGTATTACTCAGGCTGCACTACAGCGTCTATTCACAGGCGCGATCCCACTGAGCGGCACGGGGCTTTGGCTCCGTGTCCGGCCTGGGCCGGTGCACCCCTCCTTAGACGACCTGGTGGTCCCGGGCTCCCCCAGGAGCACCATATCGATACTTCACTTAGTGCGGACACCCGATCGGCATAGTCCGCTGCAGCTCAGAGCTCCTGAGCTCAAGCGATCCGCCAGCCTCAGCCTCCCGGTAACTTGGATTACAGGCGCGCGCACCGCACCCGGCGAGACGTCACCTCATTCATAGAGGTTTTGGGATTTACGAATGTGACGTCATCAGGGCACGCTCCAGCGGCATCTAGTGACGACAATAAACGTGCAGCTGCAGAATTAGAGGCTGATCTGTACAACTCCTCACTGATAAAAGTTCAAGTTAGGTCTACATCAGTAATGCTTGTAAACACAGGAGGAACTCCATACGCTGTGCTCTGATAGGCTAGTTGTGGAAAATGACCACTTCATCTCAGAAAATATTAATATCTGCAATCTATTCGCAATAGACAACTATAGTCCATCTCTATTTTTACATTTCTCTTCAGGGACATAACTGTACAAAACACTGATAATTTCAAATGTTTAACCCTACAAGTGAGGCCTGTTCTGACAGTCAATAACAAGACAATATGTAGAACATATTTCACTGAAGTAACCATGGTGACAGATCACTGCATGCTGTTATGGTTTCGTTTTTATGTCTGTGTTCTGTTTCCTGTTTTATTTTGAAGTTTGGTTTTTGTCTTGTCCTGTCTTTAGTTTTACTTCCTGTGTCTTCCCGCTCTTGTGACTACCTGATGTTTTCCACCTGCTTCCCTGCCCTCTTGCCACCTGCTTCTCGTTACCTCATTACGTTGTGTATTTAATGTCTGTGCTACCCTCCTCTCTTGTCAGATCATTCTGGTTCGTCTGCCTGTATGTACCTCGTCCTGCAGCGTCTTCCCGTTCCTGCGGCCTGTATTCCCTGTGAGATTTCCCTGTCTTTGTTTTTTTTCTTTTCCTTGCTTTTTTTCCCCATGGACCCTTTTTGATTTTGGGATTTTGGATTATTTTTTGGATGGTTGGACTGTGTGTTTACTTGTTGGATTGTTTTTCGTTGGACAATAAATTCATCCTGCCTTTTCCGGCCTACCTGCATTTTGGTCCTTATTTCCCTGCACACTGTCACAGATCTGACCATCATGGACCAAGCAGGTTATGTTTTTGGTCCTCGCCCAGAACCGGCGAAGACCAGGGGCCTGTTGCACAAAACCAGGATAAGGGATTAAGCCGGGATATTCAAGTTATCCTGGATGAATTTAGCTTTGAATAGGTTGCACGAAACCAGATTGAATTAAACCCAAATTCCCTGGTTCCCCCTGACCTAGGTTCCAGGGGTACCTCTGGCCCTGGTTCCTGTGTGTCCCAATGGGGTTCCCCCGGCCCCAACTCCAGAGGTCCCCTTGGCTCTAGTTCCCTTGTTTCCCCTGGTCCGGGTTCCCGGGGTCCCTTTGGTCCAGGTTCCATTCGGGGTTCCCCGGGCCTCGGTTCCTCAGGGATCCCGGGCCCGAGTCCCTTAGGTTCCCTTGGTCCCGGTTTTCCAGTGCATCTTTCCATTCCTGTCTCCGTGCCTATTTTTGTACCCGTCTTCGTGCCGTCCCCTTTTCTGTCCCTGTGTTTGTCTCTGTCCCGGTGTTTGTCTCTGTCCCTGTTCCTGTCTTCCTCCCTACCCCAGTGTTGGTTCTGTCTAAGCCTGTCACATCTGTCTTTAAATCGTCCCATCTAAGTCTGTCCCTAAGCCTGTCCCGTCTGAGTCTTTCCAGCCCCATGTGCCTTTTTTTTTTTTTTTTTTTCACCTACGTAATATTTTCTCACCTACGTAATATTGCAAAAATCAGGAATATCCTGTCTAAAAATGATGCGGAAAAACTAGTCCATGCATTTGTTACTTCTAGGCTGAATTTCTGCAATTCTTTATTATCAGGCTGCTCGAAAAAGTCCATAAAGACTCTTCAGCTGGTCCAGAATGCTGCAGCACGTGGTCTGACAGGAACCAGGAAAAGAGATCACACATCTCCTGTTTTAGCTTCTCTGCATTGGCTTCCTGTAAAATCCAGAATAGAATTTAAAATCCTTCTTCTCACCTACAAAGCTCTTCATGATCAGGCACCATCTTATCTTAAAGAGCTCATAGTACCTTACAACCCTACAAGAGCACTGCGCTCCCAGAATGCAGGGTTACTTGTGGTTCCTAGAGTCTCTAAAAGAACGTTCAGCTATCAGGCTCCTCTCCTGTGGAACCAGGTTCCAGTTTGGGTTCAGGAGGCAGACACCGTCCCCACATTTAAGAGTAGACTTAAGACTTTCCTCTTTGATAAAGCTTATAGTTAGAGCATAGAATTGAATATTGTCCGCCTAACCCTGCCTACCTGCTTCTCATCATAGTTGTCAGATCTATCTATCATATAATCAAGAATATAATAAAACTAGAGGGAGGCAGGGCATACAGCCCGATCCGGTTGGGGAGAGTTCTAGCCTGACCAGGCTCCTCTCTTTACCTTGTCTCTCCTAGTTATGCTGTAATAGTTTTAGACTGCTGGGGACTTCCTTTGACACACTGAGCTCCTCTCTCTATCTTTTATCTTTCTATCTTTCCATTTGTGTGCATCCATGTCCCAGAAATGCTTGTTACTAACCTAGCTCTGGGAGTCATTCCCGAGTCCTTATGTTCTTTTTCCCAGCATGTTCCCTCGGATCAGGAGGCTCCAAAATCATGGTAGCAGCTGTTGCCATGGTCCCGCTACACGTCCTGTGATGCCGTGTTCATCCTGATACGCTCTGCTGTGCCGTGTTCATCCTGCTACGCTCTGCTGTGCCCTGCTACGTCCTGCTGTGCCTTGTAATGCCGCACAGTGCCCTGCTAAGCCATGAACTACTACAAAGAACTACTACAAACTACTATTTTTTCTATTTTTGTTATTTCCACTCTTCATTGTAACCCCAACCGGCCCGTCAGACACCGCCTACCAAGAGCCTGGGTCTGTCCGAGGTTTCTGCCTAAAAGGAAGTTTTTCCTCGCCACTGTCGCACTGTTGCTTGCTCTGGAGGAAACTACTAGCACTGTTGTGGAGTGTGGTCTAGACCTACTCTATCTGGTCTAGACCTACTCTATCTGTAAAGTGTCTCGAGATAACTCTTGTCATGAATTGATACTATAAATAAAATTGAATTTAATTGAATATTCCTGGTTCCTATCTCGTGCACAGCCCTCTCCTACCCCCTCACGTGCGCTCTTTTGTGCGCCATCTCATTCCTGTCTTGTGTCTCTCTCGTGGCCTTCTCTTGTCCCCTCTCGTTCGTCCTCTCGTTCGCTCTCTTGCCTCCTCTCGTTCCCTTGCTTCCTTGTTCCCTTTGGACTTTGTTTTCTTGTTGGATTGTTTTTTGTTGGACAATAAATTCATCCTGCCTACCTGCATTTTGGTCCTTATTTCCTGCAAACTGTCACACATGTCTTTATATTCTTGAAAATATTCAGAAGCCAGTTCTTTTATATGTCCCACATCTGGAGGAAAGGAGCACCCAACAATGACTTCACAGCAATTAATTCTTTTATCTCTTTTTTTTTTGGACTCTCATTTCTCACATTAACCTTCCTAAATTCCATTTAACCATCTACAGCAACATCCAACTGGGAGTATACAGTGTATAATCCAATGACATCTCTCTCTCTGTGTGTGGGGATGTCTGTCTCATGTCAACATCAGGATTAATAATCTCATTAAATAACTTATTAAACGTGTAAAACGTGTACTGATTTCTACTTGAAATGTTACTGTGATGTTTCCTAATAAAAAGTGATTTTACAGCAGAAGAAAAAAGATATGCTCGGTTCGATCCCCAGTCAGGGCAGGGCCTTTCTGTGTGTAGTCTGGATGTTCTTCCCATGTTTGCGTGGGTTTAGTGAATAATAGAGAATAACAACAGGGAATAATCCAGTCATGCTGGTTGGCCTTACCTATTGGGTGTCATATGTGTCTCATTAACATATCTGAAGATTAATCATGGAGCATATGTGCAATATTTATCACATCCATGTTGATATATTTATAGTATATGGTTGACATACGCTCATAAACTATCAGTTCTAATTAGTAACATTTCATAATGACTTGTCAGACAATTAAGAAAGAAGAAATATAAGATCATTTGATACACACAGTGGTTTCTGATGGTTTTCATGGCAACAAAGAAATAAATACGCAGTGAAGAAACTGCTGTGAATTAATTGTTGGGTGCTCCTTTCCTCCAGATGTGGGACATATAACAGAACTGGTTTCTGAAGGGTTGCAAGAAAATAAAGAAGCATGCAGTGATCTCCTACGTCACCATGGTTACTTCAGTGAAAACTGTTCCACATATTGTCTTGTTATTGACTGTCAGAACAGGCCTCACTTGTAGGGCTATAACATTTGAAATGATCAGTGTTTTGTAAACAGTTATGTCCCTGAAGAGAGATGTAAAAATAGAGATGGACTATAGTTGTCTATTGCGAATAGATTGCAGATATTAATGTTTTCTGAGATGAAGTGGTCATTTTCCACAACTAGCCTATCAGAGCACAGCGTATGGAGTTCCTCCTGTGTTTACAAGCATTACTGATGTAGACCTAACTTGAACTTTTATCAGTGAGGGAGTTGTACAGATTGTCGGAACACGATCCGTCCTGCCTGCACGATCCGTTCTGCGCATGCGCACGATGTTCACGCATTATTATTATTATTATTATTATTATTATTATTATTAACAAAGAACAATTATATCGCCAGTATGTACATATACAAAAGGTCAATACCAGAGGTGCATATACAGAATATATATATATATATATATATATATATATATATATATATATATATATATATAAATATATATATATATATATAGGCCTATATATATATATAAAAATTATATATTAGCATTTTTGTTGCTTAGACTTTTTGTTGTTCACAAGTGCTCAACACGTAATCTACCTTGTTAGTAGTTCAGATATATATATATATATATATATATATATATATATATATATATATATATAACCTATATATATATATTATAAATATATTTAAATTAAGACTGGTCACTGATCCAAAACTGTGTATCGACATCTGTGTACCAGGCATAGGCGACATTATTATTAAGTGATCCACATGTAATCTGGGGATTTTTTGTTTTTAAATTATCGTTTACGGCAGGCTATGAATTAGGCTACGAGGTGTTTACGTGGTGGCCAATCCAAAAATATAAAGGAGTTGTTGTATAAAGGAGTTGTTACATTAACATACACCTTTGGATTACGTGGAATGGGAATTCTTTTTGACCGAGGAAAAGTCAAAGCATTTAAAAAAAAACAAAAATACATTTGCAAGACAAATGGGCCCAGGCCAGTACAAAGAATATTCCAGCACCACATTAACAAGCCTCAAATCATGTTTTATTTTATTGTTACATTAACATACACTCATTTGAAATCCGCCAGGGTCCGCATTTTTACGCTGGGGGCAATTTCTTTTGCTGCATAAATTGCAGATTTCCATGCAAAATAATGCGGGGCATGATTTCATTACCCTGATTTTTGTTGCAATCACATAAATCTTAGCTCCTTTATATTTTTGGATTGGCCACCACGTAAACACCTCTTAATTCATAGCCTGGCATAAACGATAATTACAAAAAAAACAAACAGATTACATGTTGATCACATAATGTCGCCTATGCCTGGTACACAGATGTCGGTACACAGTTTTGGATCAGTGACCAGTCTTAATTTAAATATCTTAAAATCTTATTTAAAAAACATACATACATCATATATATATATATATATATATATATATATATATATATATATATATATATATATATATATCTGAACTACTAACAAGTGTAGATTACATGTTGAGCACTTGTGAACTACAAAAAAGTCTAACCTACAAAAAATGCTAATATATAATTTTTATATATATATTTGCCATAAATATAGTTTGATCATTTCTGAATGTTATGGTTGTGTTGACAAGATAAATGCAGACTAGGCCTATCGTCTGGCATAAAATAAGCCTGCGTCAACTATCAAGCTGATGAATAAAATACTTTTAATATTTGGTGTTTTTTTTTAACTAACGACTATCATACTGATGACTAAAACACTCAAATATATGTCCGTCTATAAAATAAATGCAGATTATAGGCAAACTAAGAAATTCCTTCTATAGCTGCAACTTTTATCCAAGTTGCAGCCATAGAAGGAATTTCTCTCCTGGCAGAGGTCAAGCATTTGGTTTTGTTTTTAATTTTTTCCCCTTTCATACAATACAACACAAAATACAACAGAACCGCTGGCGCGGAAGTGGAAGAAAAATACAGTCGCATTGTGGCCCAAGGCCGTGGCAGCAGAGGTACGCAGTCGGATGCAGGACGGGTCCCAGAGACCCGAAGGCCGAGGTAATAGAAAAATACAACCGATTCTTCCCCGGGTCCCAGAGACCCGACCGCATTCTGCCCCGGGTCCGACCCAACCGCATTCTGCCCCGGGTCTCAGAGACCCGACCGCATTTTGCCCCGGGTCTCAGAGACCCGACAGCATTCTGCCCCGGGTCCGACCCAACCGCATTCTGCCCGGGTCTCAGAGACCCGACCGCATTTTGCCCGGGTCTCAGAGACCCGACCGCATTCTGCCCCGGTCCGACCCGCCGCATTCTGCCCCGGGTCTCAGAGACCCGACCGCATTGCCCGGGTCTCAGAGACCCGACCGCATTTGCCCCGGGTCTCAGAGACCCGACCGCATTCTGCCCCGGGTCTCAGAGACCCGACAGCCGAGGCAGCGCCAGTAGAGCTCCAGTCGAATGCTCTCGCCATGCTGATCAATAGTTGTATTTGCAGCAATGTCGCAGTGACGTGTGAAAACAATATAGAATATAAAATTAGAAAAAGTCTTGGAAAGAGTGTAACATTTTTATTTTTGTATTCTGGTTCTTGTTGTGTGCAGATCCTTGTTCCTGCCGTTAGTCGCAGAAACGGCTGCGTCGCTGATGCAGGTTTCATCAAATGTAGCTACGTTAATATGGAACAACACAACCATAACATTCAGAAATTATCAAACTATATTTATGGCAAAATTGTTACTGGACATAAATGTCCAGTTTTTAACGTTTTTCAATTGATTGCAACAAACGTGGTCACGAATTTCCCCGTGACTCCATCTGGAAAATTATTCGCGATTTCGTATTTTGACCCTCTGAATTTACGGTTGGACACTCCGTATGAGACGAGACCGCATGAGAAGGGACGGATGACATGGGACGCTCCAGGCTGCAGCCATACCCGTCTCTAACTCTGCAGCTGCACGTTTATTGACGTCACTAGATGCCGCTGGAGCGTGCTCCCTGATGACGTCACATTCATAAATCCCAAAACCTCTATGAATTAAGTGACGTCTCGCCGGGTGCGGTGGCGCGCGCCTGTAATCCAAGTTACCGGGAGGCTGAGGCTGGCGGATCGTTTGAGCTCAGGAGCTCTGAGCTGCAGCGGACTATGCTGATCGGGTGTCACTAAGTTCGGTATCGATATGGTGCTCCTGGGAGGGGACCACCAGGTCGTCTAAGGAGGGTGCGGCCCAGGCGGACACGGAGCAGGCTAAAGCCCCGTGCGCTCAGTAGTGGGATCGCGCCTGTGAATAGACGCTGTAGTGCAGCCTGAGTAATACAGCGGGACCCAGTCTTTTTACACTCCTTCTACTGTTTAACACACAGCTGGGATAACACACACGCTCAACAACTATGTTACACTATGTTACAGCAGCTTCTTCACTGCGGATTAATTTCCTTGTTGCCATGAAAACCATCAGAAACCAGCTGTGTTGCTTTGTCCTCCACCGCCTCCACCTGGACGAGAGGAGCTATGACATCATCACACCAATTCATTCTCCGGTTTTCTTCCACTCACGTTTCCATTTCCCTTTCTCTTTTCTCTTGTCTCATTCAACGGACAAAGCAACTAAATAAACCAGATAATCTTGTTAATATTACTTCACTATCTATCTGACAGCTTGGCTATAGGCTCCAAGGTACTTTATATACAAACTATAGAATATAGTCAGTTATTTAAAAATATATAGGATTCATTCATTTGATCATTCATCAAGTTGTTGTTAAACACATAGTGTGATAATCTTGTGATAATGTGTCCATGTCTAACAGACACACAGCATCACAGAGCAGCACTGTGGTTGCTGTGTTTCTGCTTATACTCTACTCCGTTATACAGTTGTGGTCAAAAGTGTACATACACTTGTAGAAAATCACAATGTTATGGCTGTCTTGAGTCTTCAATAAGTTCTACAACTCTTATTTTTCTGTGATAGAGTGATCGGAACACATACATGTTTGTCACAAAAAACAGTCATAAAGTTTGGTTCTTTCATAAATTTATTATGGGTCTGCTGAAAATGTCACCAAATCTGCTGGGTCAAAAATATACATACAGCAACATTAGTATTTGGTTACATGTCCCTTGGCCATTTTCACGGCAACTAGGCGCTTTTTGGTAGCCATCCACAAGGTCCTGGCAAGCTTCAGGTCGAATGTTTGACCACTCTTCTTGACAGAATTGGTGCAGTTCAGCTAAATTTGATGGTTTTCTTGCATGAACCTGTTTCTTTAGCACTGTCCACATGTTCTCAATGGGGTTTAAGTCAGGACTTTGGGAAGGCCATTCTAAAACCTTAATTCTAGCCTGGTTTAGCCATTCCTTTACCACTTTTGATGTGTGTTTTGGGTCATTGTCTTGTTGGAACACCCAACTGCGCCCAAGACCCAACCTTCGGGCTGATGGTTTTAAATTTTCCTGCAGAATTTGGAGGTAATCCTCCTTCTTCATTATCCCATTTACTTTCTGCAAAGAACCAGTTCCACTGGCAGCAAAACATCCCCAGAGCATAATACTACCACCACCATGCTTGACAGTAGGCATGGTGTTCCTGGGATTAAAGGCCTCACCTTTTCTCCTCCAAACATATTGCTGGGTGCTGTGGCCAAACAGCTCAATTTTTGTTTCGTCTGACCAGAGAACTTTCCTCCAGAAGGTTTTATCTTTGTCCATGTGATCAGCAGCAAACTTCAGCCGAGTCTTAAGGTGCCTTTTCTGGAGCAAGGGCTTCTTTCTTGCACGGCAGCCTCTCAGTCCATGGCGATGTAAAACACGCTTGACTGTGGAGACTGACACCTGTGTTCCATCAGCTTCCAAATCCTTGCAGACCTGCTTCTTGGTGATTCTTGGTTGACTCTTGACCATCCTGACCAATCTCCTCTCGGCAGCATGTGATAGCTTGCGTTTTCTTCCTGATCGTGGCAGTGACACAACTGTTCCATGCACTTTATACTTGCGTATAAGTGTCTGCACAGTTGCTCTTGGGACCTGTAGCTGCTTTGAAATGGCTCCAAGTGACTTCCTGACTTGTTCAAGTCAATAATTCGCTTTTTCAGATCCACACTGAGTTCCTTTGACTTTCCCATTGTAGCTTTTGTAGCTGAGTCTAATCACTGGGTCAAATGAGCCCTATTTAAATGGGCTCATGAGAAGTCAACAGCTGTAGTCAATCAGAATCACTTAGAAGAAGTGAAGAGGCCATGACATGAAGCTAATTTGATTGACACAACTCGCTACATCACCAAAATTGACATATTTTGTTGCTGTATGTATATTTTTGACCCAGCAGATTTGGTGACATTTTCAGCAGACCCATAATAAATTTATGAAAGAACCAAACTTTATGACTGTTTTTTGTGACAAACATGTATGTGTTCCGATCACTCTATCACAGAAAAATAAGAGTTGTAGAACTTATTGAAGACTCAAGACAGCCATAACATTGTGATTTTCTACAAGTGTATGTACACTTTTGACCACAACTGTATCTCAGATGGATAAATGTTGTACCTTTTACTTCACTATCTATCTGACAGCTTGGCTATAGGCTCCAAGGTACTTTATATACTAACTATAGAATATAGTCAGTCATTTAAAATATATAGGATTCATTCATTTGAAATTGTTGTTAAACACATAGTGTGATAGTTTGTGAGTGTATGTCAACCATATACTGTAAAATAATATATCAACATAATGGATGTGATAAATATTGCACACATGCTCCATGATTAATTAGATGATGATTACCACAACTAGCCTATCAGAGCACAGCGTATGGAGTTCCTCCTGTGTTTACAAGCATTACTGATGTAGATCTAACTTGAACTTTTATCAGTGAGGGAGTTTTATATGGAGCTAGATTTGTTTCTTTATCTGTATGAGAAAATAAATGATCTGAGAAAGAATACATATTTGAGAGAAAACGTTTTCATACCAACATCAAAAAATAATAATATTTGAGACTAAAAAAGTTCAAATATAGATTTGAAATTTTAAAAATTGTTTCTGCCAAAAAAAAAATCTCTCTCAAAATTATTTTGTAAACTCTCAAATATATATATTTTTGCTATAAGTGTGAAAAAATGTTCTCTAAAATATATAGGATTCATTTATTTGATCATTCATCAAGTTGTTGTAAAACACATAGTGTGTACGTACAGTAAGTTCTGCACTGTGCAAGCAACTTTGTATCCTTTTTCATTCAAGTTTAGAAATTGTGCGTTCTTTTTTGTGATCAAATTTTAATTTTTTTTTTTTAACATTTAAGAAACAAACCATTACAAACAATATATTGAGACGAAGACGTTGCAGGGCTACCACAAAAAAGAAATAATTATTAAACAGAGGAAAAACGGGAGGGGAGGAGACAAAACACGCGTGATACTTCTGGAATGTTAGACCATACACCATGCCAGTCAAGAGCGAGGCCTGGGCAATCGCGTGCCCAGATCTTCTCAATAGGAAGGGCAGAGCGGCCAGATATCACTAAGAGCTGATAAAGCCCAGTTAATAACTTCTGGATAGGATGGATGGGCAAAGGCCTCTGCCGAGGGACACCGTGTGCTAACCTAGCTAAAAATGTCTTTTAAACAACAAACTCCCCTTTGTTCCCATTGTGGGGCTGTTATCGGTCTCCCAATCAGGAGTGCTGTACTATTGAATAATGGGGGAAGAGTGTGCCAGTTACATATGGCAGTAAATTTCAGCCAATCTCCAAGTCTTTAAGATGTGAGGTAATGCGACCAAAGTGTAGTTGGCACTGTTTCACTAGCATGGACCACGCCACAACCATGTGTTAGTTAAAGATTTAATGAACAATATGAATGTGCAGATGAACATTATGAAAGTGCTAAATGGATGTGGATGTCGTCTGATGGCTGGTCTGGGAGGATGTGTGATGACCGGGTGGAAGAGACTCAGGATGGGGTTCCGTCTCAGAAGCAGTTTTTGCCCGAATAGTCTACAGACCCCCAAAGTGTCAGATTGTGTAGAACTGAGTTGTGCGTGGGCTTGACTGAAGATCTGTATGCCTGGGATGACCAGCGACCTAGGACCTGAATGGTTTGATGGCAGATGCCTGATCTGGCGACTGTGGATGCTGCGCCGATGCGGAAAGAGTGGCTGGAATAATGTTTGGGTGATGTGGCTGAAATGCACAGAATGCTGTTCAGCAGTTTCTGAAAACAGAGTCAAGTGGCCATTTTGAAATAGTAAAAAGTGGGCGGTGTGGAGATGCCTTGGCGGCGTACCTGGAGCCAATGTATTTGATTAGTGGCTCGTAGGGTTGAAGTAGGAGCGGAGGTGGAAGACAATGGGAAGGAAACTAAGTGTGAATAGGAGAGAGTTTGAGGTGTGGATGGTGATGTCTGATAAACCGGGGATGATGAGAAGTATTATAGACGGATGAAGTCGGTGCAAATTCTGCGCCCCTCAAAAGCTGGAAAAGCGTTGAATGGAATGAGCATGGGTGATGAAATTGCGGATGGACGTAACGTCCAGAGAGGAGAAGGCGATATGTGGCTTGATGTGCCTTAAAGCAATTCCAGCCAGTTATGTAGGCTGAGAGCGTGCTGGGCAAGACTGCTGATGATGGCGTCTTGTGATGCGTAAGAAGTTTCTAGGCTGGTGTGTTAGTTGAACGTTGTGGCTAAAACGGTGGCACTGGTGTGGGGTGAATGTCTGATTCTGGAGCCGAGTGTCTGAATTTCTTTATGTAAGATGTCTTCTACTGCTGTGTTTGAGTAAATGAGTATGGACTTGTGACCAGTCGTACCCCCAAAAGTAAGGTAGCCACGACAATGGAGTACAGACATGGAATGTCGAAGGAGACTGGACACCGTGCCAGATCACAGACATCCGAGGCTAAGCTAAAGCAAACCATGACCCCGCAGCAACCGCCAAATCCGGAGGAGCCGCGTTGGGTACAGCAGAATGACAGAGTCTACATAGAAAAAAGGAAATGCTGTGGACGAGAAGCCAGGAAATGCTGCCACGAGTGCAACTGCACGCCCTGTCCGAGACAACGCCAACGTGGAATGAGAGGACGGCAGCAGACGAAAGGACAGACAAGAAGGAGGTTGCTTACAGAACTAATCAAAATGGCAGAATCGAGACGCAGAAAGAATAACAGGCGCTCGGAGCATCCGCGAGAGCAGAATGAAGCACTACCCCGTCTCCAAGGGCAGCAACGCCAGGAATGACAATGAATCAGGTCAATGCCCGAGAACCCAATGCAGGTGCCAGGCCCAGAGGTTACCTCATTGGAGAGAAGGATGGCGAGATTGCGGAAATCACCAACAATAGCACGCCTAAATTGCCAGAGAGAATAAGCTGGTGCAGAGCATGGGAGGCTGGCCGAATGACTGGAGCTGCAATGGCTGGAGAAAAGTTGTTAACACAAGAAGCAAAATACATTTGGGTGTTGGGGAAGGGAGGGGGGGAGGGGACGTGGGGGATGGGGAGGGGGGGGGGGACAGACCAGTTAGAAAGAAGGCAGCTAAGAATCGTCGAGCACGATAGTAGGTAGGTTTCCTTTGAGTTCCCGGATGTGACACTGGAATGGCAGTGCGGCCAGCTCGGAAAGGGGGGGAGCAGAAGCCGAATGGCCAGGAACAGCAGAAGTAAGGGTAGAGGAAGGGATGAAGGGATGCATGTGCACAGGGTCTAGTGAAGCCTGCGAACACAGGGATGAAAAGGCGGTGAACGCCCGAGACATGACAGACAGAGGGAGCAGGCACATGGGGAAATACGACCTGACCACCGCAAGAGGAAGCTGGTGATGAGTACTGTGGCCGTCGAGGCCTCGTGACGCCACTGGCCGTAGCCGACGCTGGCAGCGCCCGGAAGTGCAGGAGGCCCAGTGGTTGTTGCCGCTGTGGGCGACAATAGAAGCTGACGAAGCGGCCTCCCACTCTCCGTCATTCACTTATTTCCTCCGTCTCTAACGCAAGGAGCAAAAATACATTTGGGTGTTGGGGAAGGGGGGATGAGGGGATGTGAGGGATGGGGAGGGGGTAAGGATAGACCAGTTGGAAAGAAGAAGGCTAAGAATTGTTGAGCATAGTAGACAGGTCCGGATGTGGCACTGGAATAGCAGTGCAGCCAGCTTTGAAAGGGAGAGAGCAGAAGCTGATTGGCCAGGAACAGCCGAAGGAAGGGTAGAGGAAGAGCTGAAGGGATGAAGGGATGCATGTGCACGGGGTCGTGTGAAGCCCGCGAACACAGGGATGAAAAGGCGGAGATTGCCCGAGACATGACAGGCAGAGGGAGCAGGCACATGGGGAAAAACAACCTGACCCCTGCCAGGGGAGCAGGTGAAGCGCTGTGGCTGACGGGGCCTCGAGATCTCAGACGAGACGCCACTGGCCGCGGCCAACGCTGGCGGGGAACTCAGAAGTGCTGGAGGCCCGGAGGTTGTTGCTGCAGGGCATAGCGATGGAGGCTGACAAAGCGGGCTGAGTGACCGAAGTTGCGGAGGCCAGAGAGAAATTGACAACGTGCGAGCTTTTGAATTATTAGAGGCGAGAACAGTCACAGTAGAAGACAATAGATGCAAAGTTATTTGCTGGCAAAAGTGCGCCAAAATGAAAGGCAGTCAATGAGACACTAACGGCGGGCAACGGCTCAAAAGCGGAAAAAACGGCGCCGTAGGAGCTCCATAGAGAGGAGAGGCGCATGGGAAATACGACCAGACCCCGCCAGAGCTGGTGATGCGAGCAGTGGCCGATGAGGCCCGTGACGTCATGCGTGACGACGCCGGCCGAGGCCGACGCTGGCGGGGGACCCGGAAGGGTCGTAGGCCCGGTGGTAGCCGCCCCCGAGGTAACGACGGAGGCTAGGAAGAGCCGATACAATGCAGTACTGGTGTCAATGAGGTAAAGTAGAAGGCGGGCCACGGTCCAGTCTCTGACATCGGGTGTCGTCTGAGGAGGTGGAGACGGCCATGCCACTCAGGACGCCGCGCAGCGCCGAGGAGAGTAGCAGGCGCTTCCGCGGGAGGAATGCTGATGACAAGGAGAGTGTAGACGACGATTTCTCAACCTTAGGAGAAGAAGCCTGAGAGCCGCTGGAAGCTGAAGCTGAGGCAGCTGGGAGCCGCAGAGAGCCGCTGGGAGCCGGGATCTTTCGGCAGGGGAGTGGAAATCCGGGCGAAGCCGAGGCGTGGTGACCGCGAACCGCAATCGGCGCCGTTGTGACATATGACATTTTAATTACTGAGATACAGGCTTGAGTCAACATGGGGAGATCCATCCATTTTCCATGTCTTTCAAAACATTGTTCAGGGCAACAAAATAGTTAACGATCTGGTTTAAGCAGGGCAAGACCTCAATGCCTAAATATTTAAACTGCTTAACAATGGGGATGTTATCAGAGATTTTGACCAGTTGATGTTAAAGCCTGATAAGCTTCCATACTCCTCGAATAAAGATAGAAGGTGAGGAAAAGACTGAGGGTTTTCTAAAAAGACCAAAACATTGTCCTCAAATAAAGAGACGTGATGCTGTGTATTAGAATGCATATCAGTGACCCCGTAATCAAATGGCTTGAGCCAGCGGCTCTAGAGAGAGACAAAATAATGCAGGACTCCAGGGGCAGCCTTGGCATGAGGATCTAGAGACTGGAAATAAAGAGGAGGAGGTGCGTCTGGTTAAGACTCGGGCTGAGGGATTAGAATACAAAACTTTAATCATACCAATGAAAGTGTTACCAAAGCCCATCACCTCTACCTGCAGCTGCACGTTTTATTGTCGTCACTAGATGCCGCTGGAGCGTGCTCCCTGATGACGTCACATTCATAAATCCCAAAACCTCTATGAATGAGGTGAAATTCACCTGGAGCAACGTCAGTAGAACCTTACAGTCTAGAATTGATCTATGGCTTATATCTCCTTCTTGTATGCAGTTTGTATCAGAATCCTCACATAGTTATGCTCCATTCTCCGATCATAAATTAATTCCAATCCATCTAGCAGGAACAAAACAACAAAATGGTAATAGGACTATACGTGGTTATTGGAAATTGAATAATAATTTATTAAAAGATGATGAATTTTGTGATTTAGTAAAAAAAGCAGCCAATAGCATATTTAGTAATAATGAAGGGAATTGCATACAAAAATGGGAATATTTAAAATTTAAAATCAGAGAAATAGCAATTAAAAGAAGTAAAGTAATAAAAAAAAATACCACAGCCAAAGAAACACATCTCATGGATACGTTAAACATGTTAATGACTAAGGATAATCTCTCAGAGGAAGAAGAAATAACATTGAAGAAATTAGAGGAGGAAGTGGATCATATGCATATTGAAATGGCTAAAGGGGCATTTATAAGGTCTCGAGCAAAATGGTTGGAACAAGGGGAAAAGAATTTAAGTTATCTTTTTGCTTTAGAGAAGCAAAATTGCAAGAGAAATAATTTGACTACTCTTAAAATTAACGATAATATCACCTCTAACTCTTTAGAAATTTCAAAATATGTTGGTACATTTTATAGCAATATATATATATAAGTGAAATATTCAACTTGGTGAATGTGATAAATTCCTTGAGTCAATTAAAGCATGTACACCAACTATATCTGAACAATTTAAAATGGATAGCGAACGTCCCATTACTAAAATGGAGATTTCAGAGGCTGTCAGTTCAATGAAAAAAGGGAAATCTCCTGGTAATGATGGGCTTTCAGTTGAATTTTATTTACATTTTTGGGAAATTATTGAAAACCCTTTATTTGATCTATTTAAAGAATGCACTCTAAAAGGAAATGTCCACAAGTATGAAGCAAGGCTTAATATGTCTTCTCCTAAACCTGAAAAAGATCCCTTATTGATAGAAAACTGGAGACCTCTTAAATATTGACTATAAAATTGTATCATTGATTTTTGCCAAACGGTTAAAAAAGGTCTTCATGAGATAATAAATGAAACACAGACAGGTTTTATGTCTAATCGTCACATTAGCTCCAATATAAGACTTGTTCTAGACCTACTGGACTATTCTGATAACATCAGTACTGATGCACTAACAGTATTTCTTGATTTCTATAAAGCATTTGATACGGTAGAACACTGCTTTTACTCAAAGCACTTAAGATTTTGATTTTGGACCAAATTTTATATCTGCTGTGAAATGTTTTACAAAAATATTGACAGTTCTGTGATATTATATCCAAACACCACAAAAAGATGTCCTGTAATGAGATCTGTTCGCCAAGGCTGTCCTATTTCTCCGTTCTTGTTCCTGCTGGTGGTTGAATTATTGTCATTACATATTCAACATAATCCTATTATTAAAGGTTTGTCTATTTTTGGTAAGGAAATTAGAGTAACTCAACTAGCGGATGATCCAGCTCTCTTTTGAGTGACCAACATCAGATTGAATATGCGATATCCCTGATTGACCAATTATCAGCTGCTTCGGGTTTAACACTTAACAAATTTAAATGTGAAATTTGATGTCTGTATCAGACTGAAGAGGAAAAAAATGTTTTATATACCTGTTAAAAATGTATAAAATATTTAGTTATTCATATCTGCAATGGCTATATGGAATGTCAGCATCTTCATTTTTCATCCAAATTGAAGAAGACTAAAACAATACTGAACTTATGGCTTCAAAGAGACATTTCTATTTTAGGAAGGATTCTCTTGACTAAAGCAGAAGAGATGCCCTCTCTCTCAATGTCCATGATTCAACTTGTAAAGACATAAATACTATGTTTACAAATTTTGTATGGAAAAACAGACACCACCATTTAAAAAGCAGTGCTCTCTGGCTCTAAGAATGAAGGTGGATTTGAACTTCTGGACTTTTCGGACTTGAATTACACCTTCAAGGTGAAATGGTTGATGGGATGTTTAAGAGCACCAGAGTCTTTGTGGTACTTTATTCCCAATAACGTGTTTCATAATGTAGGAGGTCTTACATTTTTGTTGAATTGTAACTACAATATTACAAGATTGCCGTTAAAACTATCCCATTTTTATCAACAAGCTCTATTGGCATGGAAGCTATGTCATTCTCATAACTTTTCTCCTCACAAAGCTATCTTGTGGAATAATGAGTGCATTACTAAGAGGAACAAGTCAATGTTTTTGCAACAATGGATTGATAGAGGTATTATCTTCATAAAGGATCTTTTTGATTGTAATGGCCAATTATTAAACTTTGAATCCTTTCTCAGAGAGAAGGCATTCCTGATAACGTTTAAAGAATATAACTTCAAATCTATCCCTAACGGCATATTAGAATTAATGAAAAGTTATAAAAAACAAAATGAAGTTTCTGATTTTAATTTTACTCTTTATATAAACGGTATGGATGTTATGAGCAGGAATTGTACCAATAAGCACATTAGAAAATGTTTTCTAAATTTAAAGAAGATATCACCTCGTGGGAAACTTTTTTGGAACCCTCACTTTAATGACATTAACTGGCATAGGGCGGGGCTTGTTCCTTTTAGATATTGCATCTCGAACAAAGTAAGAGAAGTACATTTGAACATATTGCACAATATTTACCCTACAAACTTTATCTCAAAATTCATGCCAGTCGACAAGTTTTGCAGTTTTTGTAAGTCTGAACAAGAATTGTTAATTCATCTTTTTTATGGTTGTTCATTTAGTATCCCATTCTGGAAAAGTTTAGAAAATGATATGATGTCTAAAACAACACATAGAATTATGCTGGAAGGGAAACACATTATTACATTGTTTGATTATAAAGATAGAAATATATGTAATATTGTTAATCTTTTTATTTTATTGAGGAAGTTTCACATTCATAAATCTAAGTTTTCCAATTCAAAACCCTGTTTTAAATTTTTCCAAATTGAATTTGACACTTATCTTGAGTCTCTTAATTTAATAACTAATAAAAAAGCTAGATTCATCTTTGATATATACCCCAATCTATTTAATTAAGTACCTCTGTTTTCATATTTTATACGTCTTTGCGAATCTGTCACATTCCTATATATTTATTTTATTTTTTTATTATTTTATTTTTTTACTTTTCTTTTTACTATTACTACGATGTCTATCCCATGCTTTTATCTATCCTGTACTACTTTTATTACTAATGTTTTTTTAATTTATATAAGTTGTAATCTCTTCCCATAAGCACTTATGTTGAACTGAGTTGTCTGAATGTTTGTAATGTTATTTGTTAATAAAAAAAAAATGAATGAGGTGCTGGATGTGCATCCCACAAATCTCCATCAACTGCAAGATGCTATCCTCTCAATATGGGCCAACATTTCTAAAGAATGCTTTCAGCACCTTGTTGAATCAATGCCACGTAGAATTAAGGCAGTTCTGAAGGTGAAAGGGGGTCAGACACAGTATTAGTATGGTGGTCCTAATAATCCTATAGGTGAGTGTAT